>JAVXUP010000860.1:312500-329628 GCA_033070095.1 Escallonia herrerae
ATACAAACAAAAAAAATTTACGCTAGAAGATCGGTGGATATATATATACACATATATATATATATGTATATATATATATGTATATATGTACATATATATATGTATATATATACATATATATATGTACATAGATATATATATATGTACATATATATATATATATATATATATATATATATATATATATATATATATATATATATATATATATATACATATATATATATATACATATACGTATATATATATATATATATATATATATACATATACGTATATATGTATATATATACATATATGTATATATGTATATATATACATATATGTATATATGTATATATACATATATGTATATATGTAGATATATATATATACATATATATATGGGAGCCGATCCATTGCTAACTCTAGCAACTTCTGTCCGCAACATAATGTAGCGGACAGTAAATTATCGTCCACTACATTATGTTGCGGACGGCCAAATCGCGCTAACAACCTGGTAGCGCTAGAAATGGATTATGACCCTATATATATATATATATATATATATGGGAGCTGATCCATTGATAGCGCTAGCAAAATAGGAGATTTTGCATTTTTTTTTCAAAAGTTGTTAGTCGTCCGCTACATAGTGTAGCGGACGGACTTTTTTACCATATTACCCCTCATCAGTCGTCCGCTAATTAGTGTAGCGGACGGACTTTTTTACCATATTGCCCCTCATCCCTCGTCCGCTACATAGTGTAGCGGACAACTTTTTTGGCCTGACACTGTCAGTCAAAAAGTCATCCGCTACACTGTGTAGCGGACGACTTCCGACAATTTTTTGACTGACACGACTGACACAATTCCAGACTTGTCTGTACCATTAAGTTTGCACACGTCCGCTGCACCGTATCGCAGACAATATTACCTGCCTAATCACCTCCTTCAGCACAATTTTCTTCTCCTTCAGACTCGCTTCCATTTTCAGCTCCCTTCAAGCTTCGAGTAACACTTGCTTCAAGCTTCACTCAAGCAAGGTCAGTTTGTGAATGGTGAAGTTTTCTTTATGGATTGACTGGTAAAGTATAATTTATTTGTTTGGACAAAAAAGTATAGATTTTTTGTATGTTCTAGAAATTTGTCACTCTATTCATCAATTTGTGATGTTCTACTCTAGATTTTTTGTGATGTTCTAGACATGATGTTCATCAAAAAGGTATAATTTGTTTACTTTAAATAAATCAATATAGTTTAATTAGATTTTTTTTAGTTCGTTAATTTCAGAAAATTTATCCTATTTAAATTCAATTTTTTTGAGATATGTTTGTTGTATTTTGGCATGATGAATTTGTCTATTTATCTTAGTAATTTTAATTTGTTATGTTCAATAAATTAATAATTATTAATTTGGAGACACTTTTGAGATTATGTATATGGTATGTTTGTCATCCTAAATTGGTCTATTCGCCAAGGTAATTTTTAGGTAATATTTTCAGTTAGAAATGTCATTTGATTGTTAAGCGTAGTCTATTTCTACACAGGTCTTGTTTCACAATGTCTGATTTCGTGTCGAGCTCCAACGTCCCCGTAGATGCTAGTGATCCGTATCTAGGACGAACGTTTCAAACATTGGAAGAAGCTGAAGAATGTTTTCGAGCGTATTCATTGAGGGTTGGTTTTGGCATTAGAATAAAGACTACAAGAACAAGCAACGTAACAAAAAAGATATGCTCTCGCTTATACGAGTGTCATAGGGGCAGAAACCCACAGCAAAATGAGACACGCGTAGGCAATGATGACGAAATAGGATATTCGCGTAGAAGACGGGACTGCTTTGAGCGCACAAATTGCCAGGTCAAGATGTTCGTAAGCTACAAACCCAAGCAAGATCATTGGCTTATTACCAGCCTGGAACTGGCACACAATCACCCGTTAGTAACTCCTTCTAAGGTGAGTCAGATGCATCAACACAAGAAGATGGGTAAGGTCGCGAGGAGCCTAATTCACACAATGAGCAATGCGCGAATTGGACCTACTGAGATTGTTAATGTTCTTGCTGAACAGGCTGGGGGAATTCAAAATTTAAACTTTAACACGACAGACGTTCGTAACGCGGTCCGAACCCATAGACGAGCCGCGTATGACCTCAATGATGCTCAATCGACAATGAGCCTATTGAAACGGATGCAGATGGAGGACCCGCAGTTTACCTTCGATTATAAACTTGACGACGAGCATCGAGTTAGTACAATTTTTTGGGTCGACGGTCGTTCGAGGCTAGCTTATAAGCATTTTGGGGATGTCGTGACTTTCGACACCACATACCGTACCAACAAGTACTCGATGCCGTTCGCTCCTTTCACGGGCGTCAATCATCATTATCACTCCATCCTGTTCGGGTTCGCCTTGTTAAGGGACGAGAGCGAGGGTTCTTTTGTATGGTTGTTTAGGACGTGGCTGGAAGCAATGAACTTCAAAGCACCCAAAGTGATCATCACCGATCAAGATTTGGCAATGAAGAAGGCTATTGCTACCGTCTTCCCAGACACCCGGCACAACTTGTGCACTTGGCACATAAGCAACAAATACCCTGAACGTCTGCATCACGTGTACGCAAAGTATCCAGACTTTAAACAGGATTTTGACAAGTGCGTTAACAAGTCATTAACGATTGAGGAATTCGAGGAGAGGTGGGAAAAGCTTGTTCGGGATTACTCATTGCAAGACAACGAGTGGCTCCAGCACTTGTACGAGCGCAAAGAGCAATGGATTGGCGTTTACACGAGGAGGTATTTTTCAGCGGGCATGAAAACGACGGCATGCAGGCATGAGTGAATCTATGAATGCCACGTTCGATAGTTATGTGGGTACAGCTACCAATTTGAAGAGTTTCGTTGCATCCGCACAAAAAGCGGTTGCTTCGTTGTTCGTAAAAGAAAGGGCTGCAGACTTTGCAACAACGTACAAACAAAGGAGAAGGTTGCTTGAGACCCCGCTGGAGCTGAACGGTGCCAAAGTCTATACGAAGGAGATCTTCTTGCTATACCAAGTAGAGCTGCGAAAATCGGGACGATACAGTATAAACAAGGTGGCAGAAATGTCTACGCGTGAGTACAAGGTTTATTCGCTCGTGAATGACCTCGTCCCTGAGAAGCTGCGCAGAATTTATACGGTGAGCCATGACACATTGACGGATTCGGTGACATGTGTTTGCAAGAAGTTTGAGTTCCATGGCATCCTGTGTAGACACATTCTGCGGTTTTTCACCCAGAAGAATATCAGGACAATCCCCGATAAATATGTCCTGCCACGGTGGACGAAAGGTGCAAACAGGTTGCACGGTACCATTGCCTTTCCGGAGCACCCGTATACTGACTTTGAAGAATCAGAGACGTTGCGGTATAATCATCTGGTGACAATGTTCACCCGTTTGTCCGTAAAGGTGCTGCTACAATGGTCGGATATAAACATCTCCTCGAGGTAGCTCAGCAGCAAGAGCCCATCGTCGACCAGTTGGAAGCAGCTTCAGTCAGCAATGCGGTTGACACTGAGCCTACTACGGGATCAGAAGATGACGAGCCGGGGGAGGAAGACGACAATGATATCCGGCCTTTGGACCCAATTATATCGCAAACGAAAGGCCGCAAGAGATCTACGCGGATGAAGAGCTCTATTGAACGGCAACTCAACCTAAAAAGCTGAGAAGGTGTGCATTGTGCAACAAAATGACCGACCATGACAAGCGGAACCATTACAAGGCACTGGGGATAAGTCCAGGGGGTTTGCAAGACGAGGAAGAAGATGACGCCGAAGATGAGGAAGAAGCAGCTGCAGTGGACCTTTAGTTTTTTGTATAAGCCATCAAGTCTGTTTGACATTTGTAATAATGCGTAATATTATTTTGATGAGATTATCTTTCGACCGAAGATTATATTTGTATAAGCCATCAAATCTAACTTTAGGTTTTTTTTTGTTGTTGGCCCGTCCGCTACACTATGTAGCGGACGGCGCAGCAGACACCCAAATTTTTAGTTGTCTAGAGTGTCTGCGGTACAATATAGCGGACAGTCCGTGGCACAATATAGCGAACAACAAAACCCTTGGTATGCCTTATGTCCGCTACACAATGTAGCGGATGTCACTTCTTTAAATACCAATCAGATCGGCCTTTCTTCTTTCTCCTATCAAACTTCTCTGTCTCGAACATCTCATCCACCCGCGACCCCCTCTTCGGCGACCGTCCTGATGGCTTCTGCTTCGGTGAACAAGGACGTTTCAGTCGACAGACACTTCTTCAAGGTCATGATGCCTGGGTTTCATACAAAACTTGTAGGACATCCCTCTTTCTCTGTGTTTTCGTGTGTGTTAAAAGTTTTATCTTTGGTTAAAAACTTACCTGTCTTATATTGAATGTGATAGGCCATACCGGTAGCCTTTTGCAGATTGCTTACCACACTCTGGTTCGAAGCAACTTTAACCAGCCGCAAGGGGTCATGGCTTGTTAAAATCAAGAAGAAGCGCGGCCAAGAGCAAATTTGTTTCGAAGAGGGTTGGAGCAATTTCTGCGAGCAGCACGACCTCAATGAAGGGGACTTTGTAATCTTTGAACACAAGGGGCATATGCGTTTTCAAGTGACGGTGTTTGACCATAGCACTTGTGAAAAAGCTTCCCCCCAATGTTGAACTCTGAGCCCTAATTTTGTGTAATTTGAACAACTTAATAATTTGAAAGATTGTGTTATTTGAGCTATTTTAAGGTATTCTTAATTTAAGGTTGTTAATTTTGTATTAGAGAATTGTGATTATTGATCGTTGATTTTAGGTTGTTAATTGATGATTTTTTATTGTTAATCGTGCATTTGAGATATTGAGGTTGTCATGGTCCATCATTTGGACGTCCAAATACAGAAACTCTGATCTCCAACTCTAAAAAAAATTTGTTCCCTCTACGTCCGCTACACTGTGTAGCAGACGGTGCAGCAGAAACTCTCAACGTCAACACTTAAACATTTTTCCCCCATTTTTGTTCTCTCTGCGTCCGCTACACTGTCTAGTGGACGGAGAAGCAGAAACTCTCAAGGTCAACACTTAGAAAATTTTCCCTCATTTTGTTCCCCCACTTATAAAAATTTTGTTATCTCTACATCCGCTACACTATGTAGCTGACAGGGAAGCAGAAATAGTCAACTTCAACACTTAGTAATTTTTTGGGTCTATGGACGTCCGCTACACTGTCTAGCGGATAGAGAAGCAAAAACTCTCAACCCAAATCTCAGTTGGACATCCGCTATACTGTGTAGCGGACGGAGATGCAGAAACTCTTAACTTCTACACTTAGAAATTTTTCGTCTTTGGACGTCCGCTACACTGTGTAGAGGACGGGAAAGCAGAAACTCTCAACTTAACACTTAGTAATTTTTTGCGTCTATGGACGTCCGCTACACTGTGTAGCGGACGGACATGCAGAAACTCTCAACTTCTACACAGAAATTTTTGTCTTTGGACGACCGCTACACTGTGTAGCGGACGGGAAGCAGAAACTCTCAACTTAACACTTAGAAATTTTTTGGGTCTATGGACGTCCGCCACATTGTGTAGCGGACGGAGATGCAGAAACTCTCAACTTCTACACTTACAAAATTTTCATCTTTGGACGTCCGCTACACTGTGTAGCGGACGGGAAAGCAGAAACTCTCAACTTAAACACTTAGAAAATATTTGTGTATTTGGACGTCCGCTACACTGTGTAGCGGACAGAGAAACAGAAACTCTCAACTTCTACACTTAGAAAATTTTTGTGTATTTGGACGTCTGCTACACTGTGTAGCGGACGGAGAAGCAGAGACTCTCAACATCAACACTTAAAAAAAATTTCCCCACTTTGTCCACTGATATGGACACAAATCAGTCAAATCAATCAATCAACATCTTCAACACAAATCAACTGATCTCAACACAAATAAAATCACACCAATGACAACTTTCTAAATAATCATGATTTATTAAAAAAATTTATTGTAATGGTACAATGTCAACTAGGGGTCCTCATGTTAAGTCGGATTCTCGTCCTTAGACGGATTTTCAATAAACCTAATCGCTCTAGGCCGGCCTTTCAAAATTTGCCAAGCTATCCTATATCTAAAGCGTTCTATGCATTCTAAACTCCAAGCGGCCGCCCTGAGGCTCTCAGACCGACATATGTAATCCATGTACATGCAAAGGAAGACGCCGCAGTCCGAAGTATTATGTTGCTTGGGCCTCCTCTTCTTCAATCGAAAATGGAGCTTTGGCCGCGCCGGTACAGGTAGACCACGGATAGCATTGACCATGGCACAAAATAGATTCTGCGAGAAACAGAAAACGGCGTAAGACACGAGTTAACATTTACAATTGGCAAGTTACAATAAGCATTAAACAACAATCGTAAAATTACCATAGAGTCCAACTGGGCTTTATACATCCGCAGCACAGGCATGTGGAGGGTATCGTCGTGGAGACTGTCGATCACCGATACGACTTTTTTGTTGGTTCATAGCAAACCAAGTACCAGTGGCTTTCCCCTAGAAATGGGATTAGAAACACGTGGGCAACCATTGCGCTCACTGGACTATCCCTATTCAGATATGCTCATAGGTTATCCGACGGTCAGCCACTATGAGGCTATGAAAAAAGGCATCCACCAAAAATACACTCGGATACTCGTTCAGCCGCCCCCGGCCCCTTTCCTTCAGAATCTCCACGTAGGTAGAGATGACGCCGTTGTCTAACCAACTCCCCGGAGCCAGGGAGGACATTTCTCCCCACGAGCAACAGTAATCCATGCCCTCAGGGTGATTCACACTATATAACGCTTTGTCCCGGGGAACCCGCTAAAATACCGCTCTCTGATAATTTGGCATTTATGCGGCTTTAGGGGCTTCAATGGATGCCCTTTGCGATATTGCCCTCGGGGGTCGACCGGCGGATCTTGCACTCCTTTGGGGGGGTCGACCGGGGGATATTGCCCTCCTTCCGTAACAGATGGTCCTGCCCACGGGACAATGGGCAGTGTCTCAGACAGACTGATGTTTCTGAAACCCCAGTCCTGCGTGACTTGACTCTGAGAGAGGGGTTGGGGTTCTGAGTCCAGAAGCAAAGAGAAGGAGGGCGCACTGTACTCTTCCCATGGCGCTTGAGCCTGGCCCATGGTGCTTGGCGGTCCCCAATCACCACCCATTCCCAGTACAGAGGGACCACCATATCCCTGGCTCACCCCTAAAGTCTGTCCTGAGGGATCACCGTATCCCGAGCTCACATAAGGGGGCTGCCACACCGGTTCCCCCATTCCCGGGTTGACGCCCGAAGGCTGTCCGAATGCTTGGCACAAAAAATTCCCGCAGCCATACGCCAACGCTTCAGCCTGTTGGCGAAGCTCCTCGCCCATTGCATCCACCAGATCCTTCGCTCGCTCAACTTCTGGAAGAAGGCGAACGAGGCATTAACCTACATCCAAAGAGATAATAAATAAGTAACTTCATACACACACTTAGAATCATCAAGTTCAATTAAAAGCACTGGTTGGGCAACTTACCAGATTGTATGCCATCTGCTCATCGATCTGACCCCTAGGGTGGTACTTCTCTCCGCGTTCAAACCTTACTGGAGCTACTCTCCTCCGGGTGATGCGGTAGTACCACTCATTGTACTGTTCGATGCTGATCACGGGGTCAGGCTCCGACACAATGGCCGCCAGCGTGTCCTGCCAGGAATCCCAAACCTCAAGTTCTCGTGCGCACAAGTCGTGCGCATTCGCCTTGCCAAACCGTCCGACACCCGGTGGGTTCCTGTTACCCCTCATATCCGGCGCATCGGCTGGCAACCCCTGCAGGCACTCAAAATGGCGCATAGCACGATCTGGTAGCTGCCACTCTGCGACCTCGAAGTGGATCAGGGGTGTGCGTTGCAACCCGGAGAGCGTGAAGACGAACGACTCCCCCACCCGTCGCGCCAAACGTTTGTACGGTGCCCATCGCATCTGGCCCGGAGATAGCGAGTCGAGCTCCCCCCGATAGTACGTAATGTTGTGATGGGGATCGTCTCTCCTCAGGTAGTGGCTGTCCTTCCGGCTGTACTCCCAGGCGCACAACCGAGGCCACACATTATCTGTTCCGTCCCTACGCCTGGGTGCGCCGGTAGCAAGGTGTTCATAAGACCACACCTGAGAGCAAAGACAAATTAAATAAAGTATCATCAAAATTTATTGTCGATTCAACAAAAAAAATAAGCACGTAATCAAGATTTGTATGATATACCTGCAATAGCGAGAGACACGCACATATAGCTTTGGAGTCGGGCCTCGTTGCCTTGTGCAATGCTCGGTACAGGTACGCAAGAGTTGCTGCACCCCAGGCATAATCCCCAACCTCCAGCAGGTTACCCAACAACGGTAAATATTTGACGCTGACCGTATTCTTCGACGTTGTTGGGAACAGAATTGCCCCCATCACCCACAAGAGGAAAGCTTGTGTGTACAGCACAAGCATCTCGTCCGTGTAGTTTTACGGGAGAACCTTGTAGGTATCTACCAACCACTTCAACTTGATACCACCAGTGCTAAATTGATCCTGGGGTATCGAAGTAAAGAAGTCCCTAGCGGTTCTCTTATTCGTTGCTTCCGACAGAGGAGCAATTACCGGCCGTCCCGTCACCGGTAACCCTAAGATGAACCCTACATCTTCTAGGGTAATCGTCATCTCTCCGAGAGGGAAGTGAAACGTATTCGTTTCACTTCTCCACCTTTCAACAAGGGCACCTATTAAGTGCCGGTCAAGTTGTTGAAAGATTTGCCCATGCGTGAAAATCTCAAACCCAATCCCACGCAGTAACCGTTTCTGGTATTTGTTCAACTTTCAGGCTTTGAAATTATCGGACACTTCTACTATGTTGAGAAGTGCTCTTTCCTACGAATTAATAAATACAATTTAACCAAAACAAACGGTATACAATGTTTGTAAGAATAGGAAAGTTGATAAAATAAGGATCTTACCCCACCATCCCATAAGAGCGTACTGACATGGTTTGCTTGGTCGTATAATACGGAGGGATCTTCTGGTCCAGGGTTAAAATCCATTTTTTGCAACTGAAATTATGAAAAACGGCAAGGTTGGAAGCGTAAAAATTCTCAAACATACAACGCTAGCATGTGCTCACATAAGTTGACATGCTGTATATATGCAAGTGAAATCACATGAATAAATAATAAAGCAATACACATATATTGACAAATGCTAGCACAATCCACCGCATACATATTCAAAACCATGTATAAGCCGCAATACTCATAACAACTCTAGATTATGAACGAATAAAGGATTGGATTGTGAACTTACGTGATTGATGAGACGATTAAAGGATTTCTTTGGAAGAAATTGCACAGATCTACTTGCCAACGCCGCTAAAAAAATTGTGAGAAGAACGAATGAATGAGTTTTGAAGAAAGAATGAATAAGAGTTTCGTGTGTATTGTGCGAGGGTCAAGTCCGCTACATAGTATAGAGGACAGAAAAAACCGTCAAGTTGTCTGCTACACAATATCGCAGACGGTGGGATAAGGACAAAGCAACAGTCCTGTCGCCCCAGGACTAGTGTGACAACTGTGAGGAAGGTTGTGGATGACTTGACCACTGTCAGTCAAAAAGTCGTCCGCTACACAGTGTAGTGGACGACTTTTTGACTGACCACGGATGACTTTTTGACTGACAGTGTCAGGCCAAAAAAGTTGTCCGCTACACTGTGTAGTGGACGAGGGACGAGAGGCAATATGGTAAAAAAGTCTGTCCGCTACACTATGTAGCGGACGACTGACAGCTTTTTAAAAAAAATGATCTACGGCCAGATCGAGCTATATATATATATATATATATATATATATATATATATATATATATATATATATATATATATATATATATATATATATATATATATATATATATATATATATATATTCCGTCCTGGAGCAGGTCAGAGTCAGCGGGGACAGAAGCCTAGTACATCAGCCAGACTTTTTGCTACGTCGGCTCAGGATGCTACGACGTCCAATGATGTGGTGCCAGGTACACTCTCGGATAAAATTATTTAGGTGTTCGTATATTATTTGACTTTGAGGTATCATATGTTAAGTTACAATCTGACTCATATATTATGGTCAAATACTTGAAGTTGTGAGATTGCTAAGTTGTTTTTGATGTTCTTGACGAATATTTTTGAGGTTATGTGAAAATTTTGGTGACATCTTCGTTTGAGAGTTACCTAGTGAAAGCGTAGTGTTTCGATATCATAAGTACGTGAAATTTCAAGGACGAAATTTTTATAAGTGGGGAAAAATGTAACACCCCGACATTTTTCGAAGTTATTAAAAAAAAATAGCAACAAATATATTATTCTTAGCGCCGATAAATTTTCTAACAACTTTTAGCGGCAAATTAAATGTTTAGTGACTAGCGTGACCAAAATTTTATGGGTAAACTCTTAGCGACAAATAGTGAAGCGGGATTATGGAACACTGCGTTAAATCTTTTTAGTACGTTAATTTATTGTAAATAGTTATTTTAGTCCTTTCCGTAGTAACAGAAAATTTTGGGTATATTTAGAATAACTAACGAAACTTGAAGGGGGGTTTTGGTAGTTTGTCTTTTAGGGTTATATATATATATATATATATATATATATATATATATATATATATTTGCATACACAAGAGCAGCCTCCAACACCCACTTATACACAATCGGCTGAGAGAAAGAAAGACAGAAAGAGAGATAGGGAGAGGAGGAGGAAGGAGACAGAGGAAGAATTTTCCAGCAAGGTTTTTCCGACGATCGAATCTACTTTTTCAGTAAGTTTTCAGCCCTTTATTTTTCTCTTGACTATTCATCGACTTATGGGATTTAAAAAGGGGCTGTGATGGGTGTCAGCGTCGATCTGAATGTGTGCACATAAATGTTGTGTGGGTATGTGGGTTTAGAAAGAGAATTAACTGTGAGATCATGCGGGTTGTATGTTTGAATTATGTGTGTGTTTTGGGAACTGCCGAGGGAGAAAGGCAGATTTTTTTACGAGCATCTCGGTATTTCCAGTAAGTTTTCTAGGCCTGGTTCCTCTCATAACTAGTTGATAGTTTATGAAATTAAAGGGAAGCTAAGGGATGCCGTGGGGTTGTGTGTTTACGGGTGTATATATATACGTATACAGTGGACATCGGTGTAGTGTACCCATGTGTGTTTATTTAGAGTTTGTGAATGCTAGTCGTGGAGTGTGTTTGTAGGTGAGTTTAGTGAGTGGTGTAGTGGGGATCTGTGGGTGTTGTGTAGAAAGTGTGTATATGGGTTTAGAGGTAGAGAGAGACTATGGGATATTACAGTAGGGATAGCGACTGGGTGCAGCGGACAGAGAAGGACTATGATGTGAGGAGTGTTGTGTGAATGTGTGAGGGTGTTGATGGTAGGGGTGAGAGAGAGAAGCTGCCATGGTTGGACCTAGGTGACGTGAAGTGGGTATGGTGTGCGTCTTGTGGGTATGCATAGGCAGAGTGCTTTGGGAAGTGCTATGGTGTTTTGTAAATCAATGGGTGTAGGGAGATATCCATGCATGTTGTTGTGTGTTTTAGTGTGTGAGCTGTGAGGTGCGTGGGATGGTATGTGTTATGAATGGAGTGTGTACAGGTTATGGAGTTTGTGTGTGCATGAAAGTAGTGAAAATGGGAGGTGGTGGAGCTGTGTAGTGGTGAGGTGCTGTGAGCATGTGTGAGTATAAATGGTGAGTTGTGAGCCTGTATAATGTGTTTATATATATATATATATATATATATATATATATATATATATATATATATGTGTGTGTGTGTGTGTGTGTGTGTGTGTGTGTGTGAGCATGCAAGAAAGGAGAAGAAGGAAGAAGGGTGTAGTGTGGGTCCGTGTGTGTGATATGTGTTTAGGGTCAGTGTATATAACTAGAAGAAAGAGAGAGTTACAGCTGGGAAAGAAAGGTGGCAGTGTAAAATAGTGGGTAATTTGGGTTAGTGTTAGGATCGATACGTGCATAGACTATATTACGCTTATTGTTAGCACGTGAAAATTTACAGTATAATACGTTAGACCATATTAGAATTCTTGGCAAAGTTTTATAATTTTCTGAGATTGTATGAATTTTTAGTATTTTCTGAAATTTCAGATTTGGAAAATTCTTTTGGAGCCTTTAAACCCAGAAAATGTTCAGGGAAAAATTCTAATAATGTTTTTATAGTATAATAAAGACTCAGTAAAAGTTTGATGATTTTTGGGGTTGATTTGCTATGGTTTCCATATCGCATTATGTTTAGCAAAATGAATATTTGAAAAATAGTTTTAATGCCTTTTAAATTTTGATTTATAATTTTTATACATATTTCCAAGTTAATATAAAAATTATGGGACTTAGTTTGCAGCTGGAAGTATGTTTGGCAATTTATGGGATTTTATTGTATTTAAAGAAATTATTTTAATTCAAAAATATTCAAAATTTTAAAAAATTCATATTTTGACTCTTATTAATGTTTTAAGCTATAAAAATATTTTATTGAAATTTTATTATAAATTTTGGAATATAGTTACGCGTTAAGTAGCGTACAGGGCTTCAGGTTAGCTACGTTGGTCATGTGTGGAATACGTTTTGGGTCGCGTGATTTCGGGATTAGAAGTAAGCACGTGGTGGGTAGTCGATATTAGGGTTTCTAGTATATTAGACATAAATTTTGTTCTAACAATTAAATTATAAATTTAGGTTGATTCAGAGAATACTGATCGAGGTTGGTAGCATCGCTTAGCTTGGACCGAGGTAAGGATTTTCTGTCCGAACCCTATTTCGTTACTCTGTTTTTCAAATGCTTATAGAATAGTCTTACAAACTACATTGATTCGATTTTATGTTTGGTATAAAAGATATTTTTGAAACTGTCCATGAAACCCTAATTTGAGCCTGATAGCGATCGTTTGGAATTCATGTTTCATTCTCATATGTTTATTGATCTGACCATCATAAAATACATATTTTGAGTTGTACTTATCTCTTTTCATGCTCATCTATTTATTGAATTTGATAATCCAAAAGCATTTTCAATTGTAGTTTAATCCTTCTCAATGTTGACATGAGTTAGTAACTTGGGAGCCATAAGGATGGTCTGTATTGTTGGCGTTATAAGGATGGTCTGTTGGATGAGTTTTAACTAGTACCTAGATGGACTAGTCAGTGTTACATATGCATATGTAAAGCGATCGAGCACTGTCGGGATGGCTTTGCTTCTGTACTGCTCATGTTCAACGTTTCCTATTTATGTTTTATTACACTTAAACTGTTTTGAATATTATCCATTCATGCTTTATTATATCCGAAGTGTTTTCAAATGACTATTATTTAAGGGATTGAGTTGAATACTCATCTCTATGTTTATATCGTATTGTAGTGATTTCATCGAAAGCAAAAATTCCTCAAAAAGTTGTTATTGGACTTGAATGTAAAATCGTTCGTTTTGTTCATCTTTGTCTAAGTGTTGTATTTCATTGAAAATACTCTTCAAAAGTTTTATATGAAAAATCGTCCGAATCGTTTTGTTATTTTAAATCTTTGTGCGACCTTACTGGGCTCTCAAAAGCTCACTCCCCTTTGACTTCCTTTCTGCAGGTGACCGCCAGCAGTAGGTTACCTGAATAGGGATTAGAGCTGAGGAAGCGAAAGCGAAGGAATTAGATTTTGGTATTCATCATTAGAACCCCTGCGTGGGTAAACATTATTGTTTAATTTTTTAAGACCTAGTTTGACACTTCAAATGGTCTTCTAAGATTTAAATTTTACGGTTTAGTTGCTCTGATAGTTGTGGTATTTTTAGGTAGAGGATATTATTGTCTTAATGAACTAATCGAGTGAGTGTCTAGCGTTCCAAAAATTCCAGGATGTTACATAGTTGGTCTCTTTATTTAGAGTCCAAGATTCAAGAATCTTATTTGTTTTGGTATTCTTTTCTCTTTCTACTCTATTTAACTCTTTACTTTAATTTATTATTAAAAAATTCGTAGGTATAATTTATGCAATATTTTTAAACTTTATAAAACTAAGAAACTTATCATAAACCTTCTAAAACTCTGCCTTGTCAATATACTTATACATTAGGCCTTAATTTTGATTGTTAAAATTTTAAAAGTACTTTAAAATAACAATATAAAATCTAAATAATATAAAATACGAAAATTATACTCTACTTACTAATTGTTTAGTATGATCGTTGACCCACCTTTTGTAAATCTTATAAAATTAAAAAAAAAACTAAATCCACTACTTTTAAAGCTCTACATAATCTAAAAAGACTTCATTTTGGACTACTAACTTCTTAAAAACACTTAAAATAAATAAAATAAAATCTCGTAAATATAAATAAAATCTCGCAAATATAAACAACAAAAATCATGTATGAAATTAATGATTAATCTTTACAAATTAAAAGGTAAGCTTTTCATGGCATATATTTTTGTTTTTACCTCAATCTTTTAGTTATGCAAAACATCATTCTATTTGTTTTGATTTTTTTTCCTTTTTAAAGAAATTTTATTTCTCCATGAGCTTTATTGTAACTTTCATCTTTTTGCGCCAAGTTTCTTAAAATCTAACATGTTAAGCACAGTATGAACAAAATATTTATAACCAATAATATTAGATCTCCAAGAAAAATTAAAATCAATTGAAGAATAATTTATGATAAGCTGAGAATAAGTTTGTAGAATAAAAGAAACAAAAAGATAAATTAGTTATAAGAATCTTTTATCCTTCATAAACAACTACAAAAAGGGAGAAGCCTGGGTGGTCCCAGGATAGTAATGGTATAACCTAAATGTCAGTGCTAGATGTGAGAGTTGAGGGTGGTAATATATGCAATTATGCGCATGATCAGCCATGTTAATTATGATAGTGATAATTGTTGTTGTAGAATTAGAGTGTTGGTAGTGAGATTTGGATTATGAAGTGACAACATGTGGATATAGCAGTGTCGGCGTGCAGGATGCTGATACTTGTGTTGGTGATAGTCATAACTAAACAGTGGTTGTAATGCCCCGATTTTTCTTTCGAAGCGTTACTTTCAAGTAAACGAAGCAGAAAATCTCAAATATCCAAAAGTCTCCCAAATTGAGTAATCAGAGCATCTAAGAATAAGTCTCCAAGAAACATCAATAAATGTCGCTCCGGCTTAAAACTATTACATTGATCTCAAGTACTCCTAATGGATCTCCAAAATAAAATCTAAAGCCAAATCTAATGATACAATAAATATAAAAGGAAAATCCTTCCCTAAAAAGCTTCTTACTTAGCCATGCTTTAGAATCCTTTGTACAACTCCAAACACGGCCTGATAACTTGAAAGTAAGGGGGTGAGCACAAAGCCCAGTAAAGATAATCGCACACACCTACCCACAGAGTACAAAGCACGCTATATCGATAGTAGTACTTGGAGGTGATAAAGTACGATACCAAGGTGCATGGCGAATACCAAAACCAATGCACTAACTTTCAATTCAGAGATCAGATTAGCAACAAGATCAAATAGCTCATATCGGCAGACAATACAACCTCAAGGTAAGGAATTATCATATATAACTAAGTTTACAAAGGGTCAAAAGGTTTTGATGTGTTTAAAACAATACAAATTTAAGTTCGAAACGTTTTCACAGGTTCTGATAAAGATAACTTATATTTCAAAAAGACTCTAGTGAATTCAATAATACTTCAGATATGTTCGAAAACTTATTCAAATAGATCAGATATAAAAATTCAAATGTTCAATGAGTACAAAGACGAAGACCGCTGGAGCCATTCAGAAATGTGTCACGCGTGCCATCACTGACACGTGAGACAAGGTTCAGAAATTTAGATCGCGATCTCTAGCTCATCCCGCTGAGCTAGCCCACGTTCCAATCCACGTGGGTAAGTTGGAAATAGATAAGTCACATACGCTGTGACATGGCTCACCAGATTATAAAAACATATACCAAATCAACTTAATAAACACCAAAAGTTTGAAGCAAACAAAGTCATTTTCGTTCACGCGATTCTACGCAGAATAGCTTTATTTGAGGGCTAAATTCAACAATACAATCAACAAATTCTAAGAAACCACAAAGCCTAAAATTTGAAGAGGAGTCGTTACTGATTTGTAGTGTCTAAGTTCATCAAAAACCGATAAGAAACGAATAAGATGGAACAAGTCAAAGCAAGCTGATTTGCAGTGTCAAACAGCAACTTTTACACCAATGAATAACTTTCAAACTGTATTTTGATCAGAAAATAGATAGATTATAAGAAAACACAAAACTAAGAAGTTTAAGAGGACTCTTTAAGGTTTCCAGATTGTCTAAAATCATGAAAACCCAATCAGAAACAAAGGAGATAGAACAAATCGAAGTGGGATAATTTATAGTGTTAAAAACAGAAAACTCTGCACTGATAAATAACTTTCAAACTCGATTTTGACCAAGAACCAAATGGATTCTAATAAAACCTTAAACTAAATAGTTAAAGAAGACTCTTCAAGGATTTTATAATGTTCAAGATCATTAAAAACCAATGATAAACAAATGAGATACAACAAATCGAAATTGGCTGACCTGAATTGGCAAAAATATAAGCATAACAATGTTCAAGTATATTTTTGAATATCGATCACTTCGAATTTCGGAAAACCCAAAACTACAAAGTTGTAGTAAACTATTTGATGTTTTCAAAAAGTGTAAGAACATTAAAATTGACCAAAGAACAAAAAGTTATGGACTTTTGAATTGGCCACAAAGATTTACAACAAAAAGATCACGAATCAAAGTCAATAATCGGAAGTACAAAGAACTATTTAGCGTAACGATCAATATGTAATTAGGGTTCTAAAGAATTAATAGATCTCTTTAAACGAAAAATCAATTGATGAACGGATCGATAATCAGAATTCAGATGGGGTAAATACATGAGAAAACCCTTACCTCAATTGCGTAAATCAACTCCAAGTCTTGATCTTCTCGAACAAATTATATCAAAAATCCTAATATAAGAATACCCAAAATTTCTATTAGACTCTATCAATCACATTAGCTTA
>JAVXUP010000861.1:0-329384 GCA_033070095.1 Escallonia herrerae
AAAGTTTCACTATACATACTCCGATCTTCATTTTTAGAGGAATTATTGATTTTTTCCGGAAAGCAAGTTGAGGGGTCAGAGAAAACAATACTTATCGACATTGTGTGCAGGACTCGGTCGTTGTTAATTTGTTATGACAAGTCCAACAAAAAGAAAGAAAAGTCGTGTTATTAAAGCAAGCAGCCTGGCATTATTGACCCAAAATCCAGAAGGAACCGTGTAATGGGCCATCTTCTAGTAGTTCTCAACGCCAAAAAAAACGTTTTCAGATAGTTGTGTTTATACTATATGTATAGCTCTCCGTTATATTAAAAGACGAAAGTTAAACAAATAGTACTGCGTAATATTAGTAAAACTACATGGTGCATAACCAATGAGCCAAAACTTTAATTTCAACATGGCTTTCTATTAGGAAAATATAGATATGTTGCTATGCCTTTGGAAACTTCTTATGGCATACAATCTAAAAGACAATTATGTCCTCAAATTAATTCTAAATGTATTACTTTATTAAGGGTAAAGAAGTAATTCAATTGTTTAAGTTTTTCGAACACTAATTGTTCACTTTCTTCTCCGGCCGTCACCATTAACCGCCGTGCACGGCAGCAGCGAGGAAGCAAGATCGAGTGGGAATACACTCCCTCCTAACCCCATTCCCTATTGTCCTTGAATTCCAAATCGTCGATTCATTAGATCTTGCCAGTGGTTTGTTGCTACGATGGTCGGTGACTGGCAGAGGTGGGTGGGGTGATCATGGGGAACTGTTGTGGCCGACGGGGGTGACCACAGAGGCCTCCCGTTGGGTTGCCAACACTCCGTCGTCATGGCGGTGACGGGGGATGCATGGTGGTGAAGGCTGGGGGAAATGAGAAAGAATTAGGGTTACATTGGATTGTGAATTTCAATGGATTGACTTATTTACTCTTGATGAATTATTACATGTTGGTTTCAAGTAAAGACATAATTGCATACCAACATATCAGCCTTTCCTTTCTATTTTTATGCTAGTTGAATAAGGGTGTGTTTCTTGAGAGGAACAGCCTTATGATAATTTCAGTGATGTCCCGTAAAGTAATCTTGAAGGGATGGTAATTGCATTTCAACTTTTTAATGCTTACGTCTCACTTTTGTCACTAAAAATATTTAGACAACATTTTTCTTACATACACTTAATTTCAGATTTGTTTATAAACTTAAGGGTGTGTTTGGAACCATGGACTTGATGGGATTTCCTTTTAAATACTCAAATTTTGTTGTTTGGAAAATCAAAAAAATGAATTTGAATTGGATTTCATGTGATTTGACTGGATTTGTTTCTATAATATGAAATTCGATAAAAAAAAATTGTCGGATTTCATGAAATTTGGATTTACTTGAATTAAAGTAGTTATTTATCTGTCTTATTATTTTATGGATCTCCAACAATGAACTCATCATCACTATCTTCATTTCGCTACCGCCACAACACTTGTACCTACTATCACCGACATCACTATTGCCACCACTACTACCATCACCATTATCGTTGTTGCCACTACTACCACCACTATTGCCAACATTACCACCACCGTCAGCATTACTGCCACCTCTATTTTTGCTACCACCACCACAAGCCGCCACCGCTACTACCACAACTATTACCACCACCACCATTGCTGCCACCATTATTGCCACCACCAGTACCACTATTGTCACCATCACCACCACCAATGACACCAATACTGCCACCACCACAGCCGCTACTGCCACCATCACTGCCATAACTATTTCACCATACCACCACCATCGCTGCCACTACTGTTATCGCCACCGCTATCGCCACCACTACTACTACCACCACGACCACCACCCTTAAAACTACTACCATCATCGCCACATTACCTATTAAACTCTACATATTTAGATGTTTATATATATATATATATATATATATATATATATATATATATATATCTCTCTCTCATGGGAATAAGTTCAGAAAAGTCTCTAGAGAATTTATAAGAAGAGGCTCTTGAGATCTTGATCATTACTTTGAGGTAAGAATTTATTTCGTGCATCAAATTGAGGTTTGTGGTAGAAATCGTATGAATTTTGTTATTATTGGAACCCTAATTATAGTTTTTGGGTATATTAATTTTTAGGGATTTTGATGCAATTGAATTAGAAGATCAAAGTTTTGGGTCGAGTTGCACAATTAGAGGTAAGGGTTTACCGTTTTTGAATTTAAAATCAGCGTTGAACCAATCATTCGTCTAAATCTGGCTACTTTGATTTATGTGCCATCATTGTGTATGTATATGCCTGTCTTGATTTCGGTCCTGTCATGGTGATCGGTTAAAATTCTTGTGTACTGATATCTCGAATTTCATGTCGTCAGTACATAGTCTTGGTTAAATATTCATGACCTCCTTACTGTATTGATTTTCGTGCCACATCTTATAGTCTCCGCTGAAAAATTTTCAATGTTGCTTCTGTCTCGACTGTCGTGCCATGACAGTTCTCCTTCAATTGTTTTCGGTAAATGTTACTGGGTATATGGACTCCTCTTCTTTCTTTGGATGATGTAATTTGTACTTGATTGTACTTTCATTCTTGGCTTGTCTTGTTCACAGGAGAAATATGCAAAGTGAATTTGTAGTCTTTCGTGAAAGGCTTGCCCATGTGGCATGTTACATGCCACATATCCTTGTTATTGTAGTTTCATATGTATTATTTTTTTGTGTCAGCTTCCTGATCGTACGTGTTACTTTTTTTTAATGGATCAATTTTCGTTGAGTCCATCATTTTATCCTCTTCGATTTAAATCTAATATTGAATGAGTTCTAGAATCATTAAAGTTATCGTACTTGAATTATTTGTAAGTCTCTATTACGTTTATACTGTACACATTGTATAATTTTTGAAAGACACCCCTAGTTCACATTATCTAAATTGCTTCTTAAATCGCTATAAATTATTGAATCGGTGCGTTGCTAATTTTCATGAGCCATGTCACGTGTATGTGACTTTTTTATTTTTGACTTACCCACGTGGATTGGAACGTGGGCTAACTCAGCGGGATGAGTTAGAGATCGCGATCTTATTTTCTGAACCTGGTTACACATGTCAGTGATGACATGTGTGACCTTATTCTGAATGGCTCTCTAGTATCTGTTTCTGTATAAAGATATATTTTTTCATTTTGAAATTCAATCTGATATATGTTCTGCTAAAATTCTGTATCTCCGTAATCTCGTCTCTCAGACATTTTTGTATTCCTTTTAATTGGTCCTTTGAGCGACCTTACTGGGTATTTGGCTCACTCCCTTATTGTTTTTCCTTTCAGGTGATCAGTAGTGTGATTGGATTATAGTGCTAACTGTGTGACTGAGAGATAGCGATATTTATCTCAGAGTCTGTATTAGTATCTTTAGATGTAATAATTAAGAAAATTTGATTTTGTTAAGATTTTATTTTGAAACTCTGTGTCGGAGTAATTGGGATCACTTAAATGCTTTAGGCTGCTATAACATATGTTGATGTATCTTTGGGATTGATTAGTAGATGCTCTAAATGACCACTTGGGGAGACTTTTTGATATTTTAAGGTTTTTCTGACTTTGTTAATTTGATATTAACGCTCCAAAAATTTGGGGTGTTACATTACCACCACTGTCTCCACCACTATTGCCACCGGCGTCATTATTGGCATTAGTTAACCACCACCAGTTACACCTCAATACCACCACCACCACCACCACCACCATCATTATCATCACTTGACCAACCCACCCCTTCCAGCATCGATGTTGCTACCCCGTGTGGTGTCGCCGCCACCACCACCATGTGGTAGTACTAGCACACTTGAAATCACTTACCGTAGTTCGTTTTTCATCAAAAGTCAGTGATATAATTGTCTAAAAATTAAATATCTTTCCGTTTTCTTTATTTTCCAAACACAAAACAAAAATTCTACGATTTGAATTCCCATCCATTTCAAGCAAAAAAGTGAATTAAATTTCAAATTCAATTCCGAATTTGAAATCAAAATCCTAAAAGAATTAGTTTCGAACGGACCATAAGTATTAGCTCTTGATGGTTTGAATAATATACAAAATCATATTCGAGCCAAATTGCGTAGAAATTTTATATTAGGAGTCAATACAGTTTTATAAATTCCAACCATGCCCTTCGGTTTTACATTTTGACCCCCTAAATTTTACCAAAACACAACTTGCCCCCTTGAAGCTAAAATTATTGCAATTAGGTCCCTAGAAATAGCTTTTAACCTTACATGACATAAAATTTTAATCCAAACACTAGTTTAGGTGTCCAATATAAATTTAGTGATTGATAACGATTTGCTTCATATTTGACCTTCTAAAAATGGCCCTTAGTATCAAATGACAACGTCATTGACATTTGCATATGTATGTGTGAAAACGAACATGGGAGCGTGTGAATGTGAAACAAGGATTGACCTAATCGGTCGAATCACTTTAGTCAATTAATAGTTAATTAAGCAAACAACAAAAAATTGAAATTTATTACATTATACTAGAGTCGATGGGAGTAGCTCCATTCTTTTTCCGTAGAAATAGTAAACTACAGATTTATGCTGTTTTTTTTTTTAAGTGCGAACCCCTCCCATTTAAGCACTAAACATCCTCGAAATCGAGTCATCACAATATTGACGACTTCTTCAAGCTTCAACGAAGAAGCTTTTAACATTTCCGAATGATTTTTCTGCGCTCCTTTTATTCGTATGTTAGGTAATTAAAACAAGGTAACTTTGCTGGTGAGCTTTGTTAAACTGGAGACCTGCCAGAGAGAGAGAGAGAGAGAGAGAGAGAGAGAGAGAGAGAGAGAGAGAGATTAGGCATGCCACCATTGAAATCCCTGGAGCGGCAATATCCCATAATCGACTCCAACTTTGTGCACTTCTGTGCCTCAAACGGCATTTTCTCAGGTTACCCTGCTCACCCATTTCTTTATGTCCTTGTAATTATTCGTATTTTTTCTACTCGCAAGGGTTTAGGCAAAATCGCATCAAAATTCCATCAATCAACCGTTTGAAATCACAAGCACTTGAGTTATTTCTTACCCATGAAGACGAGGTAGATGGCAAACATGTTAAACACAAAAAATAAATAAATAAATAAGAGAGAGAGAGAGAGAGAGAGAGAGAGAGAGAGAGAGAGAGAGAGAGAGAAAACAACAACAAGAAGAAGAAAAATGGCAAATACCCAAAGGAATTTTATGGTTCCTAGTCAATGTTTATTTATGGTCTCTGAATTGTGTTAGAGTGGAAGGGGCTAATTATAGTAACTAAGGTTATATATGGTGCAACTTGGCTGGAGGAGTTGTTTGATTGATGAGTAGGTTTCTAGTTGCAGTAGGAATTTGTGGGTGTGTGAAATCTAACAGTCTTCTGGAGGCATTTCATTCGTAAGTGTGATTGTAAACTTGCTAGTATGAATGTTAGAGGTACTCCTTTGTGGTGTTCACTGGGCCTAAAAAGTATATCGCATAGTTTAAACCAGAGGTAGGGCTTGATTGAATATGTTTCGTACTAAATCATTGTTATGACATATCTGAAACAGCTACCACTGGATTCTCCATATTTTTTTTGGCTCTTGGAAGTTGTGTGAAATGTAAGCCAGCTAGTTTGCTTTGTAAAGTAGTTGTTCTCATTTTCAACAATCAAATTTATTCAGTAGCGAGATTTTAGTAAGAATTGATAACATATGAAAAGCAGTGCATTGCTCTGAGAATTGGTTCTTACATGTAAGGTATAATGAGGGTACACTCACGATTGGTTTTTATTACATGCTGGCCCACTTCTTCAAAGGACAACAGGCGTCGTTGCTCAAAACTGGATACTCAAATGCTATCTCTAATGAACGTAAGCCACTTTGAGTTTATTGAAGCTTAAGATCCTAGAAGTTATGACCGTTAAATTTAACTATATATACTATGTTTCAGATTAGTACATGTGTAGTCAGAAGTCATGACTCATGACCTTTAGATATAGGTCATGATAAGTTTTCACCTCGCATCTGTGTCACTTTTACTTAACTTTGAGTAGTGACATCCAAGTGATATCTATAAATAGACAGTTCTTCTCAAGCTCCCTTTCTAGATTCCTAGTTTTCTATCCTTCATCTTTTGCCTAGCATCATGTAACAGGGATGTGCAGGCTTTGAGCCAATGGACTCATGTGAAAGTACCCTCGCGTCCTTAGCATCAAATCGTCTAGTCACAAATTCAAAGGACACAGTCACTCATCTTTCTTAACTTCCTCATTAAACATCCTTGCACCAAAGTAACATAGAGCATTCAATCTTGGAGCTTGTCTCTTGGAAGGATGAGTTTTTGGTACATACGAAGGTAAACATGAAGTTGTATGTTTGTTGGGTTTACTGAGATATGTAGGACACACATCACATTCCCGTTCGCAGGTGCCATGTGCCTGACATGGGTCCTTTGTGCTTCTAGAAGAGGTCCATTAACTTCGTTTTGATGTAATCAACATTGTCTGTTGCCCCCGTATCAGATTACATTTATGCAGAATACTAGATTGACAAGGCTTTTATGTACATAACTACGTATACTTGTTCACTCAAAACTTTATGTTCTTTCTAATGTACTCCTTTTTTTTTTGTTCAGTTGAAGATTTATTAATCCATGACCTTTACGTATTAGTGGCTTTGGCTGAGCAACAGTCTGATTCAGAACGATTGAAACAGGTTCTGTTCGAGACTGCTTTATTCCCCTAAAACTATCCTACATCATTTTTCTTGATACGGTGTTTTGTATATACCCGATTGTGTGCAAACAGGGTATTACCCAGGTCCTCTCTATTATAGATGGTCAGCATCAACCTTGGTTGAATGGAATGGACTTGTTGGAAGATGCTCAACAGAGCAAGCACCTTCTATCTACAGGATGTGAGAGGTACCTTAAGCCTGAAGATTAAAGCTAGTCTAGTTGTCAAAAGTGTAATAGCTTAAGAATCGCAATCATAAAAGGATCCACCTCTAAAAAATGGAGCAATTGAGGGAAAAATATGGGATCTTCGTATATTCTTTTCAATAATGCGGCTTGATGCCTTTCATGAAATGGGTTAAATTTAGAACTTCCAATTTCCTGGATGGCTCCATTTTTGGCACCCTGTTTTGTTTGCTTTGACTGTTGTATCACTATCATGCTATTAAGATAGCTAAATCACTAAGTATTACCTTTGAATCAGGATAGATTTTCTCCTTCAGGGTGGATTACGTGAAGGGCATTTGACAGAGCTAGTTGGACCATCATCATCTGGTAAAACACAGGTAAGAATCCATGTCATGTAACATATTTATCCAACTTGTTACCTGAGATAACTGATGCTTGTACACCATGTTTCCAAGGTTATTTTTATTACTTTGGCATGAATGATGTTGACTGCTATAACAATGCTATTTCATAATCCTTATTTCTTAAAAAAATTTTGTAGGTATGCCTACAAGTGGCCTCGAATGTTGCAAAGGAGTACTCGGGTAGTGTTGTATTCTTTGACACTGGAAACTCGTTCTCGCCTAAACGCATTGAACAGATAGTCGGTCAGCTTTCAGATCATTCCGATATAGAGGTCGAACTTTTATTTGTTGCATCAAGTTTTAATGTTTATCATAGTTATGTTCGGTAGAAATGGGTCTAGGTAACAGTTGAGTCGAGTGTGCTATGGGCCGTAGTAGTTTAACAACTTCTGCCTGACTTATGTTTTCAAGTGATAAGCCTGTGGGAGTGCCTTTTTGCATTTAGTTATCATGTATGTCCATGCAATCCTTTTCTGAAACCACCCTTTAATATTTTGCAGTCTAATAAACTTATTGAGCAAGTGATGAACAACATAGTCTGCCACCCTGTGTTTGACATCTTTACACTGTTA
Organism: Escallonia herrerae; assembly: GCA_033070095.1. NCBI lineage: Eukaryota > Viridiplantae > Streptophyta > Magnoliopsida > Escalloniales > Escalloniaceae > Escallonia > Escallonia herrerae. The sequence continues at coordinate 7,912 of JAVXUP010000861.1, forward strand.
GATGTACTCCATCAACTCGAGTCCAAGCTAAGATCCCAGGTTTATGTTTGCTCTTCCTGTCTAGATGTTTTTTCCGTTCTTTTTTTCCCTGCTTATCTTTCTGTTGGACTCTTAAGTACCTGTTATTAAACTTGTGAGAAATTCATATACAGGGAGGGTCCAAGGTGCGGCTGCTTATTGTCGATTCAATATCATCACTTATCACACCAATCCTTGGAGGGAGCGGTGCACAAGGTATATGTTCTTGTGTGTATTTCAGTTCACTTAGAGTGCGGAGAAAATATCTAGTTGAATGCGAAAACTTTTTTTCAAACCTAGAGTTGAAATCTCTTAGATTTTCAGCTTTTAACATAAGCAACTCTGGTAAGTGCTGTCTGAGCATAAAAGTGATGTGCGATGTTGGTAATCTTCTAATAACAAAAAACGCTGCCATGTTAAATCATATGGTATATTAGCTTGGTAAGTGTGAAGTATGTTAGAAGAGTCTGAACATCGACACTACGGTGATCATCGTTAGGATGGTGCACTAGACCATAATTTATGCTTGTGTAGTTGCCTGACATGATTTTGTAAGTCTCAAACTATGCCATATATGCTATCCATTTCTCTTTCTACTTTTTGTTGCTTGTTGATGTCAAACCGGTATAGTTGGGTTTTGCCATAACAAGCCCATCACTGGTCTTCCCTTTCCTTATGTTATAGACTTCCCTTTCCTTATGTTATAGACGACATTGCGGAGACGTGGTTATGGGACCATCTTGTATCCTATCTTCCAGCCAAGCAATTCTATAAGGCTGTCATGTGTGCATATATTCCTAAATATTGACATTACTTCCCCGGCCAACCTCAAAATGCCACTAACCCACTCCTGACCCCCCAGAAAAGGTAAAAAGTCGATAAGCAGGTTTGACCTGTATTGTCTAGCTTGCCTGCTGCAAAATGACGCATCTTTTAAATCTTTTCTATTTGCCATCAGTTACTCAGGATTAGATACTTTATTTTTTATTGATATTGGCTGATTTTCAATACATGTCACACGTTGAATCCCGAGTCTGCCTCTGTTGTGGTTTAAACGTTGTATTGACCCAGCAGAGGACTTTGCCTGCAGAGACGATCTTTTTTCACTTAAGTAGTACGACTGACACTCAGTATCTTCTTTCTAGGCTTGTTACTTAAGGTGTAGGCGTTAACTTGTGTCCTAAATATGTCACGTATGGCACTTTTAGACACTGATCTGCTCGTGCTTTGTGGTGAATCTGCAGGACATGCTTTAATGATTTCTGCTGGATTTTTACTCAAGGAATTAGCACGTAGACATAATCTCTCTGCAGTGGTAAGTGGATGTACTTAACTTGCTTTGCAGCTTGGTACTTATCCCCAGAGAAAAAAGAATTGCATTTGACATATATATCTGCATGAAGGACATGATACTCTTCTTTCCTTCTCTGACCTCTACCTCCCTTTTCTTTTATTCCATATATGAGAATACTTGAAATTCTTATAGGACTTTATCAGTTGGCTAAAGCTTACATGGTGAGCTACAACGGTAAGTATCATAAATGGTTGGATGGTTTTAGCCGTCCTATGGATTTACAGCTTTGTTGTTTGTGATAGATCTTTGCTTCATTTCGCTGACTATTTTGAAAACGGGTTTTCAAAATAGTCTCAATTTGATTGGAGTATATCTGATCTAATCAATTTGATTGGAGTTGATAACTATTTCATGTTTAGGAACTCCTTTTTTTCTTTTTCAAGTCTCAACGTCGTTGTTTTTCTTATCATCTACTTCTTTGGGACTTAAGCTAGAGGAAATAATGTTTTTGGTACTAATTTTTCAGACTTCTTGTAAGGCAGGATTTATCTGCATGTTCCCTCGTTCCCTATTCTCTTTGTTACTTCCATTATTATTTAACCAAAAGGTGGCTAACACTTCCAGCTTCTGCCTGTGGTGATAATTTATGTTCTCCAGTTTCTTTACCTGTAATTTAAGTGCTTCATTCCCTCATCTTTCTGCTACTTTTAATTGATCATCTAAACTGAAAGATCTTGCTATTCTGTCGAAAACTGAAATAAACAAGTGAGAGGTGATTAAAAATTTTAATTTTGTCCTGCAGTTGTTTTCTGTTCTCCCCCTTCCACCGAACAAGTCGTAATCCATCTATTTGGGTCAATGTTGATTCATCAGAACAATCTTCTGATGGTTTACTGTCATTACCTAGCTGCCTGTCAAACTACTAGTTTTGGAATATTCTCAAATACAGAATTATGTACTTAGGTGACCAATCACATGGTGAGTGGAGAGGGAGGTACTCTTAAGCCAGCACTTGGGGAGAGTTGGAAGAGCATGCCACACGTACGGCTTCATCTCTTTCGTGACAGCAAAAGCAGCATCTGCAACATGTCCATACTTAGACATCCCTACATTGTAAGCTCTTTTGCCCACATGATTCTATAACAGTTTCTCATTATTTGAATTTAGAATCTTCAATTAATCATTGAAGATGGATGGCTTACATTTGAAATCGAGAGGTAAGTGCAGTTACTTGAAAAGTTAAAACCCATCACATTTAGGATATTACTGTAGTTTTGCTTGGGTTTTCGACTCCATCTTCACTAGTCAATGCAGGTTTCTTGAATCGGCATCCATCCAAATGAACCTTATTTCTGTCCTAACATCCACATTTTCTCTTAAAATCCACAGCTGAAACATTCACACCTCAACACACTCCTCCCCACCTTTTTTCCTCTTTTAGATTCAATAATCCTTCTTTTTGCGTATGTTACATAAAGGTAACATTGCTGTTATATTGTTAATTATTTGGCGATTCTAGTCTTCCACACTATCATTGTCTGTCATACTTCTTTCTCAGGCTTCTGGTAAGACACTGAAGTTTCCAATTTTATAAAGGGTAGCGGCAATATAAGGGTATGTATATTGAAGTTCGATATATGTGACAGATATCAGTGCTCCGAGGTCAATGGGATTCGGGAAGATGCTTTTCTTTTACAGTAGTTGTTACTATATTTTTGCAATATCATGTCACTCGAATCTTACAAGTTCCCGAACAAAGTTTGGCATCTTTATAAGTACATCTTTAATTCGTGAATCCTAGATCATCTTTTTAAGCTCTAGGATGATTTCCGAGATATAACCCATGTCTTGTTTTCATTAGTTCAAGGCTTCAAGCTTGGGCTTAAACCACAAAGTATTCCATGTCTCCCTTGTCTTTTGTTTTTGCTCTATGCATATGAGATCGATCTTTTTGCTGGCCCGACGAATGAGACTACCAAATTCAACGAGAGTGGGTATTCACTTGTTCTAGCCTTCACGGATGTTCTTTACAGATAAGGTGGTGTAGTTAGACGGATGCCCTCTTTGAATTACGGTTAGACTGCTTAATGAGTTCCGGCTTTTTGATACTGGTAGTGGTTGTTTGGGGCCGGCCAGGTTCAGTCGTGGGGTAAGGTTCAGAGTCTGTGACAAACAAGGTATGGATTAAGAACTTGGAAGCTTGGGACTCGTGGACAGTTCTACCTTAACATTATCAGCGCCATCATCACTAGCACCACTGCAATTAGCACCCCCATCAAGATTATGCATTGTCATGTTACCTGAGACCTACAACTGCTATGCTGTTTCCCTTATTATCTCAGACTGACTATCCAGCTTCTATCCAACTTATGATCTCCCCTTGGAAGTCCTTAAAGACGGTGTAAGCTTTAGGCCTACGACTGTGAATCAAAGCCTCCACGAGTTTCTTTTGTGCTCATTCTTCTACATGTGATGAATCTCATATTGTTTATAAAGTTTAGTTGATTTTGTTGATAGGAAGTACAAGATTCTCTCGTCACGGGGGCCTCCAATGGACACAAAAAGTAAACTAGAATACCGCTTAAAGCATTGGCAACCGGTTGCCAGTGTTGGTAATAACTACCTAGAACAATATGCTAACTAAAAACTTCCAAGTCCAAATTGCAGTCCCCAATTGGCATTCATATGGCATCAACTCAAAGTAAGAAATTAGCTTGCTCTCTATGAAGAAGTAATTAAGTGCAACGGTTGTAACAATACGAGATCTAGGAATCACAGAAGTGCATAATTACTCTACCCCATGTATTCTGTCCAAGCTAAGGAGAATTCGTAGTATTAAGGCATTGAAACAAATGCATTGCCCAACATCGCAACCGGTAAAATGTTTGGACTACCCAACGTCCCAACCAATAGGAAGTTTGGGACAAGCGTATTAATTTGAGGATTCGACGGTGGTGCAAACAATATGTCCCTCAAATTTCATGTTGGGTCAAACTTACATTTCAAAAGTTTCTTATAGACATATAGTAAGTTTTCCAACTTTTAATTCCAACCATTATCTTCAACGTGATTCATCCTGTAGAGACCAAACGTGATCAAAATGCCTTGACCTTGGTTACTTGGGCTTCCAATGGACAAGAAAAGAAACAATTACGGCAACCTGTAACCAGTGCTTTGGAAATAACTATCATTTTTATCAATGAAGTTTTTGGACTTTTTATCAAAAACGTAGGAAAGAACATTTGTTAAAGTTACTAACCTCTTCAACAAACGACAAATCTTGCTCTTTCTTTTTTTATTATACTCACTCATTATCTTTGTATCTACTTTTCTTTTTTTCTATGATATTCTCGATATTCTTTCTTATTTTATTTTCAAGTAGGTGAAAGAAATAATTATATACGAACAAATAAATTCCAAGTTCAATTCGCAATTCCCAGTTGCTAGTGCACGCATTGCGTGTGCGATTCTATCATTGCAAACTGAGTGGGTGTTTGTAAGTTGTAACTAATGGTTTTATGAAGAGTGGGTAGTTGTATTTTATAATTTTGCCTTCATAATAGACACGTGTCAGCGTCAGAATCATTTTCAGTGTAACACCAAAAGAGTATTACACCAAAAGTGATGTTCTCATTGTAAACTGTATAGATTAACTCAAAGCCATGAATTTAACATATGCTCTTGGGGGGAAAAAGTAAGTGAGAAGTTGAAGTAATAATGTGGGACGGCCGACGAATAGTATTAAATGATAACAAATGTTTAGCTCCTTATTTTGACCAAATAATGACTACTGGGTAGTATTAATGCTTTGAAACAACTATAGTACCCAAGATCTCAACCGGCAGACAGTTTGAATCAAGCGTGCTGATAAAATTCATCGGTAATGCAAACATTTGTTCCCTCGGTAAACATATCTTCATGTGGGGTTTCATAATCTGTGTATGATTTGATTTCTCCCGCACTTTCCCTTACCCTTCATGAATAACCAATTCATTCTAGTTGTAAGATATTTAGCAATATTGTCGCTGGAATTGAGATCTCTTTTAAAATAATAATAATAATAATAATAATAATAATAAATGCCAACAATTATCTTGCAAGTGACGTGACTCAATCTTTAGAGACGAAACTTGATCAAAATGCCTGAAAAAAGGAGTCTATTTGGAACAAATTCTTTTAAGATTTGAATTTTAAATTCGGAATTGAATTTGGAATTCAATTCACATTTTTTTGTTTGGAATGGAAAGGAATTCAAATTATAGAATTCCTACTTTTTTGTTTGAAGAACAAAAGAAATAGAAAGGTAATTAATTTTTAGACAATTATATCCTTGATTTATAATAAAAAATGAACTACGGTAAGTGATTTCAAGTGTGCTAGTGCCAGCACATGGTGACGATGGTGGTGAGGGTGGTGGCGGCAATGGTGGTGAGGATGGTGGCGGCGATGGTGGTTGTGGTGACAATAGTGTTGCCGATGGCAGTAGTAAAAGTGGTGGGGTGACGGCAGCAGCAGTGGCGGTGGCAGTAGCGACAGCAGCGGTAGTGGTGGTGGTGACGGCACGGTGGTGATAGTGGTGATGGTGGCGACAGTGTTAATAGTAATGGCAGTAGTGGTGCCAGTAGTGGTAGTAAAAATAGTGTAGAGGTAGTGATGACGGCAATAAGGGAAATGGTGGCGACGCCGGTGGTAGTGCTGGCGATGGTGGTACTCGTGGCAATATTGGCGGCAACGACGACAGCTGCGATAGTGGTCGTTGCGATGGTGGTGGTGCAATAGAGATGTGGCGTCGGTGCTGGTGGCAATAATGGCGGCGGCGGTGGTAGTAGTGATGGCAAAGGCGATGGTGATGGTGACAATAGTGGTGACGGTAGTAGTAGTGGTAGTGACAGCGGCAGTGATGGTGGTGGCGATGGCGGTAATGGTGGCGAAAATGGTATGGCGGTAGCGACAGTGAAGACGATGGTGGTGGGTTAATTGTTGAGAGATCCAGAAATTAATGATAAGATAAGTAAATCATATCATATAAATCTATATCTATATATATATATATAAAGCTGAAGACGTCTCTTAGAATTTCGACACATAAGCTTTTCAAACTTCTTATATTTACGACACATCAGTTTTTTGAAGTCTTCTCCTTCTGTCAAATCAGCCACAACTTTCCTTCTGAGAGTCCCTCTGTTTGGTTGGACTCTTCTTTTAACACTTCCTATGCGTGACTTTAATTTAGTGTCCTTTTTGAAGTCTTCTCCTTCTGTCAAATCAGCCACAACTTTCCTTCTGAGAGTCCCCCTGTTTGGTTGGACTCTTCTTTTAACACTTCCTATGCGTGACTTTAATTTAGTGTCCTAATCAATGACAAAAACCTCATGAATCAATCGTATCAACATACAAAACCATGGTCGATCCTTTCTTTCTCCTTGCTTTCTCTCTGTCTTCCAGATGAGACGTCACACTCGCCAGACCACCATGCAAGGTAAACTCAAATGTTTTCTAAGTAGAAATTGCTGGTCGTGCCTTGTCAATATGCAAGGGGTGAATATCTTTTTTTTTTTAAGTCTATTTCGGCCAAGCTTTGGGCAGGGCCTTAACGCTTCGCACATTTGTGGTTGTATGCTTCATCCTACACACTTCTGCATAGCTTGGTCAAGATGTAAAACTATCTTCACTCTTTACCCAGTGGATCTTTAATACTATGTTTACCGTCTGTTTCATCTGATAGGGATGTTAATGTACCTGTTACACTCATCAGAGAGTGTATGGAATCTGGATCTTAACAGGGAAGACAAGGTAACTTGATCTTTTTACTGCATGATTGAAAGCTGCTTTTATATGGCCTAAACAAGTTTTCGAGAAGGGTGTTTGTGCAACTTTTTTTCTTCAGGTTATTGCTAATATAACACTTTGCTTACGCACCTCTTTTTCTTTAGAATACTGACTATAAGATACTTTTATAATGCAATGGATTCTACTTCCTCTCTTTTATATGTTTTTTCATTCATCTTTCTTGCAACACTGTCAGCATTCTAACAACAAATAAGGACCTGAAATGGCATATTGGGGGTGGAAACATCCTCCCCTCATTAATCTACTAACCCATTCTTAAGAGATAACATTGATCATGTGCAACGAGGTTAAATGCTCATGAAGGTCAAGCTAGAACATGCCAAACTTCGAGATAGTCTTGGGGATATTTTTTCAAGAAAGAATCATAATTTGGAAGTTATGTAACGTGGGTTTGAAAGCAAAAGGATTGTACTTACCAACAAATGTTTCATAAAAGCGTGTGCAAATAAAATAAGGAGTGTCTTACCCAAAAGGGGCGCACATACCTATGCAAATAGGAGAGCGAATGTTGTCTTGCCTCAAAAGATATCTCATTGTCAACCTAACTTACTACAATTTGTCATCTTGCCTCAAAAGATATTACGCTTTTCTGCTCTCCATTTGTTGATTTACAACCATCACACTTCATTGTTGATATTTTGATTTACTGTGGATTAAGTCAGATGTTGGGTTCACAAAACACACTAATCTGGATTGCTTAAAGGAAAGAAAACGATAAGCTTCATCGTCAAAAGAAGTGAAAAGGTATACTGAGGGCTTAAGTATAGTATCAATTGGGTGGCACCTTGATCAAATATTCTACCTGCGGTCCATAATTTCAATTATGTTCTAACTAATTTTTGAAGAAGATAATGTAAACTTTTTTACTTGGTTGCTCATCGTGTCATTAATCATTGATCAATTTTTATATACTTGACTACAGTGTTTGTCGTATATTTCATTCTAGAATAATAAAAGAAGGTTTAGAAACTCCAAGAAATTGTAAGCAGAGTAGCATTTGCTCTATTGAGATTGCTAAAAGTAACTTTGGAGAAAATCTTATTATGTTTTCGTAAGTTTTTTGCGAGTTTGTAGTCTCCTACACTAATATTTTAAATTGAAGATGTTACACTTGATTTAGAACGAATTCCTTTTGAAACCAAATTACAAGGGATAATTGAATTTGGTTGGGAAATAAGTAGTTCCGATTAGAATAAGATTGGAGAACAAAAAGTAATGTAAGATAAATGAGATCTAAGACAACTTCTAACTCAGTCACAAACCATACAACTTTTAACGCTAACAAAAATGGAGGTAGACGTGTCATTGGTAGTAAAGGTGCAATTGATCTTGCACATGTGATTCATATTAAATTCATGGTAATGATGGTGGTTGTGCATGAGGTGGCAGTAGTTGCCTGCGATATGTTATACAATGGAAAAAGTGGTGGTAATGGTAGTAATGGCGGCGACCGTAAAGATGATAGTAGCTATAATGGTCGGTGACAATAATGGAGGTTATCTAACAAAAATGATAGCACTAAGGTGCTGGTGTGTTAATATAAAATAGTTGAACAATTAATGTTGAGAACACTAATAAGATAAATGGTAAATCAGATTAACAAATGACGATTGTACGTTTAGTTCTTCGATAAAACTTGCACGTTTTATAGAATTTATCCTAGGACTAGGAACTCTTAATGTTTCCCTGGAGGAGCTTCTCTGTTCGATCATGTTTTGATACCCATGTACAATTATCAAACTTTGTCTAGAGTTTTTTTTTTTGAAGTTTGAACTATTTCTCAATAGTACGAACTGGTCTAAAAAGCACATGTAATAACGTACTTCTCATGAAATAATATATGCATTATGACTTTAGGATTATATGTGAATTTGTTAATATTTTACACGAAAGAAAGAGAAAAAGTGGAACTAAAATCTACACCCTTTTGCGCTGAGCCTATACCTTTTTGTTACTAAAAGAGGCAAATAGGCCTATCATTATATAAAACCTGCAAGCATTTTTTATTAGATTCTGGTACCCAAAACAAGTAATGAGGACAAAAGGACTACAAAACGAGCATGTTTGTGAAATTTGTTATACATCGTTTTCCTTAATGAACAGTGAATTTGAAGTTTGAACAACTTCTTAAATATATGAACCGACCTAAGATGCATATGTAATACTGTACTTATCACGAAATAATCTATCAGGCATGACTATATATATATATATATATATATATATATATATATATATATATATATATATATATAGGGAGCTGATCCGTTGAGAGCGCTAGCAAAATAGGAGAAGTTGCAAGCGCGTTCTGGCCGTCCACGCGCGATCTGTGGACGGCCCAGATCTTTTTCTTACGTTTTTTTTTAGATCGTCCGCTATATTATATAGCGGACTATTTTTTGACAAAAATACCCTCAAACTTAAAAACAGTCCATCCGCTACATTATGTAGCGGACTATTTTCTGACATTTTCTCTCTCTCTCTCTCTCTCTCTCTCTCTCATTATTACTCTTGACTTTTTTTTCTCTCTCTCTCCCCTTTCTCTCATTAATGGCTTGACTTTTTTCCCTTTCTCTCTCTCTCTCTCTATCCTTTCTCTTCTTTCTGAGTTGTATCTTTCTCTCACCATTTTTTTCTTCTCCCCTCCTTTCCTCTTCTTTCAGAATTGAAGTTGACAATGGGTACACTATGTGAGCGATTCATGGATGATAAGAATACTGCTGTTGCAAATCCCTCCGGTACGCAGAGAGATCTGGGGCACATTGATGACACTGAAACTCGAATTGCCTGAATGCGAGATCAATACATAGAGATGTTGTTTCTCCTCAAAAAGCTTATCTTGGTTCTTGATTTTGAGCTTTACATATTCACAAAGGCTTGTCATCCCTATGCACTGGATATGGAAAATTTACTTGACTCTGAAAGCGTGTACTTCGATCAGACAAGAGTGTTTTCACGAGAGCATTGTGACCAGGAAGCTTTAAAGCACCTTGATTGGGTGCCAGGGAGATAAAGTGGCATTCTGATTCTTGATGATACAGAAACGGTTTGAGGCAGATTCAAGGAAATAATGTAGCCATATTCTGGTTATGGGTTTTACTTTTGAGGCAGGAGAGAGAAAGAGAAAGAGAAAAAAGTATAACTTGGTTTTTGTATATCTGAGAGAGAGAGATAGAGAGAGAGTCACGAAGTGAATTAGAGAAAGGAGAGAGAAAGAGAAAAAGAATCTGTCAGAAATTTAATGAAAGAAGAGAGAGAGAAAGAGAAAAAAAAGCTAGAAGACACTGCCTACTCGTCCGCTACATTATGTTGCGGACTAATTTTCTGGCTTTTTTCTCTTTCTCTCTCCTTTTCTTCATTTAATGTTCTGACGTTCTCTCATTTAATCAAGCCATTAACGAGAGAAAGGGGAGAGAGAGAAAAAAAAGTCAAGAGTAATAATGAGAGAGAGGAGAGAGAGAGAGAAAAAAAATGTCAGAAAATAGTCCGCTACATAATGTAGCGGATAGACTGTTTTTAAGTTTGAGGGTATTTTTGTCAAAAAATTGTCCGCTACATAATATAGCGGACGGTCTTAAAAAAACGTAAGAAAAAGATCTGGGTCGTCCACAGATCGCGCGTGGACGGCCCGATCGTGCTTGCAACTTCTTCTATTTTGCTAGCGCTCTCAACGGATCAGCTCCTATATATATATATATATATATATATATATATATATATATATATATATATATATATATATATATATATAGTAAAACAAGTAAAACAAGATCTACATCGTTTTTTCGCTAAGTCCATACCATTTCGTCACTAGAAAAGGCAATTAGATATATCTTATGCCAAATGTTTTTTACTAGATTTGGTACACAAAATAATTAATGAGGATAGAAGGACTCAAAAACAACATGTTGGTGAAATTTGTCATACATCTGTTCCCTTAGTTGTAGTTTTAGATGATACAATGATCTATAACCAAAGTTTGGACTTATAAGTTCTCTCAGTTTTATTATAATCTTACATTGTAGGCGGTGGACTAATTTCCTGGAGAAACTTACGTACTTGAGTAATGTCAACTATTCCGTTTAAGATTTATAAATGAATTAGCTCATTTGTCCTTAAAAATAATTATCTTTCTTTGTAATTTTGGAACTTTGAGCTTTATAGGCTATATTGAACTATGTTATTAATTACCACTAAACAAAATTAAATTGCGTCCCTAGTATATAATAAACGAAGCGTTGTGCGCTGTGGAGACGACACATAAACTTTTTTTAACATTGTTTTTCCTTTTTACCCCTTTTAATTATGCGACACGTCATCTTTATTCAATTTTACGACACATGATCTTTGTTTTGCTGTTTCATTCATCTTTTACCTCTACTTAATAAAGTCTCACATGCATCGTGACTCTCTTTATTATAACTTATTATTGAAAAATTCGGAGGTGTTATTACTATAAATTTAGTTAACCTTAAAAGAGTAAAATATCAATTCTACACATTCTAAAACTCTATATAATCAATGTATCAACATATGAGGATTTAATTTTTGACTATTAACACCTCAAAAACACTTTAAATAACAAAATAAATACTTAGATATAAAGAAAAGATAAATTACATGTCATCATGTTTGTTTTGACGTTCTATTCCTCCTTTACCTCTACTTATTAAAGTCACACATATATCATAACTCTTTAATATAATTTATTATTAAAAATTCAGAGGTATCATTACCATAAATTTAGTAGATCTTATAAAAAAATCTCTTCTATACTTTCTAAAACTCTACCTAATCAATGTATCAATATATTAAGACTTGATTTTGATTATTAATACCTTAAAAACACTTTTATAACAAAAAAAAACAATCAAACATAAAGAAAACTTAAATTACATGTCATTGTGTTTGCTTTGGTGTTCCACTCCTCTTCTACTTCTACTTCTACTTCAACTTATTATAGTCACACGTGCATCAGGGCTCTTTATTATAACTTATTATTGAAAAAGGTATAATTACCATAATTTTAGTTGACCTTATAAAAATAAAAAATCAGTTCTACACTTTTTAAAACTCTACATAGTCAATGTATCAATATATTAGAACTTAATTTTGACTAATAGAACCTCAAAAACACTTTAAATAATGACATAAAAACTTAAACATATAGAGAACATAAGTCACATATGAAGAAAAAAATTGTAGGACGCAAATTAAAAGTTTTCTTTACTTTATACTGGAGCAACATATAAAAAGAATATGAGTTAATTGTTGTAAATAATTTAAAAATACCAATATGAGATTTACTTCATCGGTTAATTCTAATCATATTACATTGAACTTTAAAATACATAAGCTCTTCCATGTGTTCTTTTTTTTTTTTTAATTACCCCTCTTACTTGTGCGTCATATCATCTTATTTATTTTAATGTCCTTTTCTTTTTTTACACAACTTGTTTTTTTTTTTGTATAAATTCTTGAAATTTAACTTCTTCGTACAAAAACAAAATTACTACCTAAAATGCTAAAGAACAAAGTAACATTCTAATTTGATGTGAAATAATTGATTACTTATTGTATGCTTCACTTTTTGAATAATTTTGAACTTTTGAATCTTACTAATTTTTTAAGCACTGTAACATGTTTTACTATTTTGAAACAATTTCGGGATTATTCTTTCATTGAATTTCTCTTGATTATGACACTGCTTATATGTGAAATGCATGAACGCGATATGTTTTGCATATGATGGTTCACTTCAAGCGGATACGAATAAATAGTAATTTTTAAAACCATCGACATGATACTTAAATAATGAACTTTAACTCTACGGAAATATGTTAAAACTCAAGCATACTTATAGCATTTAAATTGAACTCACCTGGGCCTTGTCTAAGTTACTGAACTAGTAAATATGTAATAGATGAAGTATTGTGCGTCGTGGAAGGACACGTAAGTTTTTTTAGTGTTTTTTTTTTCCTTTTACCCATTGTAATTATACGACACGTCATTTTTGTTCAATTTTACGACACGTCATCATCTTTATTTTGGTGTTTCATTCTGCTTTTACCTCTACTTATAAAAGTCTCACATGCATCATGACTCTTTGTTATAACCTATTATTAAAAAATTCGAAGGTATTATTACTATAAATTTAGTTGACCTTATAAGACTAAAATATCAATTCTATACATTTTAAAACTCTATATAATCAATGTATCAACATATTATGACTTAATTTTGACTATTAACACTTCAAAAACACTTTAAATAACAAATAAACACTCAAACATAAACAAAAATTACACGTCATCATTTTGTTTTGGTGTTCTATTCCGTCTTTATCTCTACTTATTAAAGTCACACATGTATCATGACTCTTTGTAACACCCCAAGACCCGAGGCTAGTTTTACGCTAAAAATCCTGACTAATTATTTATTGGATCTTTAGCGACAAATTGTTAAGCGTTAAATTTTGTTATCTTTAGCGATAATGTTTAGAAACTATAATTAACTTGTGATTTAATGAAAGTAGTTAGGGGAAATACTTATTTAGATCTTTAGTGACGATTAGCGTGACCGAATTCTACTGGTAACTTTAGTGACAACTAGCGTAGTGGGATTATGCCATACCCATTAAGTTTTTTTTTAGTGCATTAGTTTATCATAAATAATTATTTCGGGCCTTTTTGCAATAATACAAAGCTTCAGGTAAATTTAAAATAACTAATGAAAATTGAAGGGGATTTTTGATAATTTTTCTTATAGGGTTTTATATATATACTTAACATAAGAAGAAGCAGCCGTTAACCATCTGTTCCATCTGAAAGCATGAAAACACGCACGAGAGAGAGAGAGAGAGAGAGAGAGAGAGAGAAAAGGCTTGGAAAAGAAATTTTTTGGCCATTGGGTTGGTTTTACCGGTAAGCTTCTTAACCTTTTTCTCTATATTGTTCATTGTTTTAAGGGAATAAAAAGTGGGCGGGAATCTGTTGGATAAGTGTGTGTTTTGTGTGATATTGTGTGAGTAAATTGCCGTGGGTTTTGGTGACATAATGAGGCATGAGAGAACCCGTGAGATCATGTGGGTTTTCTGTGTGCATCGGCAAAAAGGAAAAGGCTGAAAGTTTAGCCGTGAGCTTGGGTGTATGGGTTTGGTGTTGGCCGTTGGGTGAAAGTTTTCCAACCAAGTTAAAAAGATATGGGATGGCCAGCTACGGTTTTATAGTTTATAATGTTGGATAACAAGAAGCGACATGCGCAAAGATGAATGCAAATGTGAATGCTATGTTGGATAAAACAACCACATATAGTGATTGACAAAACAGAAACTAAGTTTTCTAGATATGGTGTGGGCATACTTAAGTTGGATCATTGGGCTTACTATGTAAAGAGATGCCGAACCTCTGTGCACGTAGTAACTTATTCCAAGTTGGGAGGGCAGCTTGCATGTGTTGTGTGTGTATTGGGTGTGTGTGCTGAGTGTGGGTAAATTGTGTGCATGATTTGGGGGGGGGGGGGGGAGGAGGAAGAGAAGCACACTGCCGTGAGGCAGTGGGTGTGGGGAGCTTTGGAAGGACTGTGTGATGTGTGGAAGGGTGTGTGTGTTGTGAGTGTAAAGGAAAAAAAATGGAGAGGGGCTGTAACTGACTGGTGCAACCGTGTGTGTGTTGTGTGTGGGGGTGTGGGTGTAGGTGTAGGTGTGTGCTGTGAGAATGTGTGGTGTGCGTGTGTGTGTGTGTGTGTGGGCATGGAGCAAAGAAAATAAGCTACTGCCTGTGCTAAGTGTGTATATGTGTGCATGTGTGCATGTGTGTGTGGGGGGGGGGGGGGGGTAATGTGTGTGTATATATGTATGTATGTGATTGTGTGTTTGAGTGAGAAGGAGTAATAGTGGTTTAGTTAGTGCATTGAGTGCAGAGAACAAAGGAAAGAACAAGAGAAGTGCGGATCGCGCATTGAGTTAATAAAAGATGAAGTATAAAAATTTTGTAACCTAACGCAATTACACTGTCATCTATTACAGTTTAGACAACTGTACGAATATTAACCGCGATATAATTGTTTAGCCTCAAGCATATATATATATATATATATATATATATATATATATATATATATATATATATATATATATATATATAAGTAATAAGGTTTTGTAAAATGATATGACATTTTTATGATCATTCATTTAATAATTAAATGTACAATACACATGTATTTTCAAATTAAATGTCTTAGACAATATGCAAAATTAAATGGATTGTCGAAAAAGCGTGGAACATGACCATGAAGTAAAACAATTAGAATACATATATTGTCAGTATAACACTATAGTTTCTCTTTTCAGGATTATTTCTATATTTTAAAAGGTTGGTTGTCTAAAAGGAAGTAAAATAGCTCCACTTACTCCAATTTTTGCTCTAAGGTCTTCATGGCATATCTTTTATTACGTTTATACAGTCTAGACAATAATTTACTAAAAAAATTATTTGTGCCTTTTTTGTAATTTCTTTTATATAAATTTTAATTTCATTGTAGAGGATTGTAGTACATGTGTAATTTAATATATGGCAAGAAGTTCTATCAGAGGTACTTATAATATAAAACCGTTGATCAATGATGTGCCACATAATGTGAAAATTTTAAAAAATATATCACACTTATATGTATATGGTAAGCAAAATGAATAACGTAAATATAATTTTGTGTATAAATTCTTGAAATTTAACTTTTTTGTACAAAAACAAAATTAGTACCTACAATGCTAAAAAAACAAAGTAACATTCTAATTTGATGTGAAATAATTGATTAGTCATTGTACGTTTAACCTTTTGAATGCTATTTTTGAACTTATGAATCTTACTAATAGTTAAGCACTATAGCATGCTTTACTATTATGAAACAACTTCGAGATTACGCTTTCATTGAATTTCTTTTGATTATAATATTGCTTATACGTGAAACTTTCCTTCCCTTTCTTTGTTTGATGCGGAAGAGGGAAGTCAGTTTAGTTTAGGGTGCTACTTTCTCGTTCTAAGCACCTTCACGAGGCGAATGGAACGCAATTAGTGCTACTTCCCCATCAGGCTTAACGGTTAACGCTTAGATGGTTGGTGGCTTTCTGGGCTTTGACCAAGGCTTGTCTGTTTGGTCTGTGGAAGTCCTTCACCTCATAATCACATTTTAATTCTTTTCCTTCCAAGCCGGAGATGGAGATTCTATATCTTAGTCGAACGACAGTAGCTCCATACGAGAACCCCTTAACAATCTCCGACTAAGTAGGATATAATATAGTAGGCGAGCGAGTTAGCTAAGACGCTTAGGCTAATAGTATATAAAAGAGGGCCCTCACAACCGCAATTTAGAACCAGTCCTGAAGGGGACTTTATGGCTAAGTACTCGGAGGGACGTCGAAAGGCGTCTCACGGTCCTTCATGACACCAGAGTTTTACTTTCCCATTACAGCATTACAAGAAGGAGGACATTTATTCTAAAAGTCGGGTTGCTCCCAGGACTACAGAGTAGCTGGATAGATTATCGGTGACGTCCTGGTTGTGACAGCAAGCTTGGGATGGTGTGCCATCCCTCATGGTTTTATATCCAAATTCGGACCGAATAACCGAACACCAAGCTAAGGAAGAGAAAGGCACCTCTCCTAACTTTGGAGAATAATTCTATCATCTACTCCAATGAGTCACACTATTATGCGGTTTCCTTGATCATTTATGCAATTATGAAACTGACCCTAATGTTTGGCACTTTCCATACTTCATGGGTGCAACATCATAAATTCGCTCATGATCAAGTTACAACCTAGGATCTATGACCATATTATGTTAACTGTTCGTATTTCATTCACGGAATTGTTGCTTTCTCACCTCGACCTATGGCTCATCATACTACTCAAAACCATTCGACCATGACTTTCAGTCTTTTCTTTCTTTCCCAAACGATGTCCGATCACCTTGAGTAGAGTTTCATTTGAAAGCGCTACTGTCCAATCCATCACAATTTCCTAGTTGTTCTTGGAACTTATGCTTGCACTTTTCTCTCCATATTTGTGAGTTCATGATGAACCCGGGACACATGAAAAAAGAGAAAGTGTACTTTATCATTCCGCGACATTAGCAAGCCCACTCTTTTAAGATTCAGTTAGTGTTCAGTGTCCGGAGGGAGCTATGAGTTTATCTATTGGAGTTTTCACACTAGCTACCCATAAGAAAAGAAACCCTTAGAGAACTATAATCAAACCTTAAACCCACCAGAATCCCTCTGTAGTCGTAGTCTTGTAGTCGGCATTCCCCAAAGCGTTGCTAGATGCATGAATCCAGTATGTTTTGAATTCGATGGTTCACTTCAAGTGAATATGAATAAATCGTAATTTTCAAAACCATCAACATGATGCTTAAATACCCAATCTTAATTCTACCTAAATAAATTGAAACTCAACATACTCATAGCATTTAAATAGAACTCACCCGAGCCTTGTTCAGGTTACTGAACCAGTAATATATAATAAGTGAAGTAAGAGTTTTATTGGATGACACATCATTGCAGAGATGGTTTATTTGCTTGACACATCATCACATTATGTTTTCAATATAAAATAGAACTATAATTGTTATAAGTGTCATTAAAGGTCTGAAATGAAATGCCTCGAATTTATTTTTGGAGCGTTAATATCAAATAAATGGAAATCAGATAAAATCCTATAATTATCAGAAAACTCCAAAATGGTAAATCAAAGCATACACTAATAATTTTAAAAAATACATCAATATCTAACACAGTGGCTCCAAGCCTTTGTACAATTCAAGTTCTCTGAAACGGAGTTTTCCAAAATAAAACTTAAATAATAACAATATATCTCAATCATTACACTCAAAATCAGTACTAACTATGAAACAATACATCAAATAACGCTTGATCACTCAGCTAGCCCTTCGATCCCAAAGTCCCACCTCCTCATCACCTGAAAGGAGAAACAATAAGGGAATGAGCCAAATGCCCAGTAAGGTCGTTCAAATGACCAATCAAACGAAAGCAAAAACATCTGAGAAACAAAATTTCGGAAGCACAAGGGGTCTAAACAGAACGGATAATCAAACTAGATTTTGAATATCAAATCATATCTGAATATAGAAACAGACACTAGGGAGCCATTCAGAAAGTGGTCACATACGCCATCACTGACATATGGGGCCGGTTCAGAAAATAAGATCGCAATCTCTAACTCAACTTCCCTGAACTAGTCCACGTTTCAATCCACGTGGGTAAGTCAGACATAAGTCACATACATTGTGACATTGCTCATAGAGTTATCAAAACAAATATTTCTATTTAACACACAATCAAATAGCGGACATGTCAAACAATACACGGAATTTACGAAAAATAATGACAATCACTGAAACGAACGATATCAATATGGCAAATTCTAAGTTCAAACGAATTCGACCGAAATTTAAATTTCACAAGTCATAGTATTGAGAAAAAGTTATTCATAACAAAGTTCAAAGCAAAAGGAGAAGAAGAATCACTTAACTCAATTCGAAGAAATTCGGATTTCAAAAAGAAACTAAGGACTTACATGAGCGATTGGTCCATCATTGATTTGAATTTCAAAAATAAATCCTTACCTTAACCAAGCTTTTGAGAAATACAAATCCTTAAGCTCCACCTTAGAACTCACGAACTTCTCAAGCCTTCTCCTCTCTCCCTCTCTCTTTCTCGCAAAGGAAAAAGGGAAAACAAGAACCAAAAAGGTGGGAAAGGAAATAAGATAACTCTTTATATAGGGACAAAAATTTAAGTTTTCATTTGACCAAAAACATGTTTTCCTTCGGCTAAATCCGACAGAGGTGAAAATGCTTCTAATTTTTTTTTTAAAATTCGACCAAAAACATGTTTTTCATTCGAATTACAACTTTTAATTCAAATGAATTTTTTTTTCATTCGATCGAAAACATGTTTTCATTCGAATGAAAACTTCAGTGAGCTCTTCACGATTTTAAATATTTTTCGTTCGAAGCAAAAATATTTTCATTCGACCGAATCTTTCAGAACTCCAAAACTTTAACATCAAATAGTTTTGATTCGAATGAAACCACTTTCATTCGACTGAAAATTTTAGAAACAATCCCAAACCATTTTCTAATTTTAACAAAAGACCACAAACTTATTTATTCAAAAATATTAATTTCACACAAAAAAAGAGAAAATATTTAGGGTATTACATGAAATACTATCTTGGATGATATTCTTATTCCCTGATAAGTTAATTTTGATATTTGTAAGCCTTATATAATTGAAAAAATAATTCTAAAATGTTCTGAGACTCTAACTAATTAATAGATTAACTTATTAGGACTTATTTTGAGTATTGTATGCTCAAAATCACTTTCTAATATGAGTATATAAATTAATATATCTAAAAAACGAAAATAATAATATCTTGAATAGGGTCCTCATTTATTGATAAGTTAATATTCATATTTGTATGCCTTATGTAATTGAACAACTAATTCTAAACATTCTGAAACTCTCACTAATTTTATAAATGTCACTAAAGGTCTGAAATACTATATTGGATGGAGTCATTATTCCTTAATAAGTTAATTTCTATATTAGTAAGCTTATATAATTAAAAGAGTAATTCTAAACGTTCTGAAACTCTAGCTAATTAATGGATTTACTTATTACAACTAATTTGGAGTATTGTAGCCTCAAAACCACTCTCCAATATGAAAATAAAAATTTGTATATCTAAAAAATAAAAATACTATTTTCTTGAATGGGTCCTTATTTATTGAGAAGTTAAATTTTATATTAGTAAGTCTTATGTAGTTGAAAAGATAATTGTAAACATTCTAAAACTCTAACTAATTTTATAAGGTTTTCAACACAATCAAATTATAGGATAATTTTTTGCTATCTAAACGGTATATAAAATTATTGATCAAATTATAGAATTTTTTTTTTATTTGATAAGACAGCATGATCAACAAAGTAGTTATATATATACGCATAAATGATATTTTGAAAAGAAATCACATACGTACTAGGAAAAAAAGGTGCATTTAAATCAAATTATTCTTAAGCACTATATTTGTGAATGTTTCAAACAATTAAGATGCAAAAATATGAGATATTATCAGATTATACTGTCAATGTGAAAATTATAAACATCGTAAGTGTCTTTAAAATTTTCAAATATTATCTTGGATAGGGTCATTATTTTGTGATAAGTTAATATTCATATCAGTAAGCTTCATATATTTGAAAAACTAATTTCAAGCATTCTGAAATTTTAACTAATTAATGAACTAACTTAATTTTAATTATTATATCTTTAAAACTACTCTCTAATATGAACATAAAAATCAATATATCTACAAAATGAAAATAATGTATTAGACTTAGAAGATAGAAGAAAATGATGTTACAATTGAGATTGAAATAATACAAATAATGTAGCAATTGGTTCATACTCATTGCATTTTCATATATGCTAGCTGTAATATATGCTTACCTTCAATGATATAAAGGTTAACCAATATAATGTATAGCTTGTATGATTCTTTTGGTACAAAAACTTGACATAAATTTTTTTGGATGAGAAACATTATTTTGTTTGTGATCCCTATTTTTAAGTTTATTTAATTTTGCTTTTAAAACTTTAAATATACTAATTTTTTAGTATTTGATTTTGACTATCACGTTCTTAAAACTAACTCTCTCATACGAGCATAAGAATCATGTATCTAGAAAATAAAATTAACAAATAATATTTAGAGTTTTTTTTTATGTTATAGTTAATTTAAAATTATTATAATTTACCAAATGTATATGTATTGACACATAACATAATCATTGCAAAAATTATCTATATAATATATAAAATCAGTTATCAAATTATAGGATAATTTTTGGTTTGATAGGACAACACGATCAACAAAGTAGCTATGTAAGCATAAATGAGATTTTGAAAACAAATCACATACATATTAGACAAAAAAGATGTAATTAAATCAAATTATTCTTAATTACAATATTTGAGAACATTTCAAACCTTTAAGATGCAAAAATATAAAATATCATTAGATTTTGTCAATGTAAAATAAAAATAAAAACATTATAATTGTCTCTAAATATATCAAATATTATCTTAAATGAGATCATTATATCTTCATAAGTTAATCTATATCAATATGCTTTATATAACTGAAAAACTAATTTTAAGCATTTTAAAACTCTAACTGATTAATGAACTAACATATTATGACTTACTTTAACTACTGTATCCTTAAAATCATTCTCTAATATGAATATGAAAATTCATATATCTAAAAAATAAAAATAACATTAAGGGAGAAAAAATGATATTACAATTGAGATTGAAATAATAAAAATAAAAAATACTTGATTCATTCTTAATTTATTTTAGGATATGCTTACTGTAATGGAAGTAAAGATTTATCAATATAATAGAATCTTTTGGTTAAAAAAAATTGATTGTATTTTTGGGTGGGACCACATGACCAACAAATGACTGTAATAAGCATTGTTAATTGAAATTGCAGTAATGATAAAATTTATTCATACATTTAATAATCGAGAAGTGCTATATCGCATATATGAGATTTTGAAAACAAATCACATATGCATTGAAAATAAACAAGGTAAAAGTAAATAAAATAATTCTTAATTACTATATTTTGAAAATATTTTGAACCTTTAAGATGGAAAAATATATATGTCTAATTCTAAAAAAACTAATGATTTACCAATTCGTTTTCATATATGGCCCTTACGATCAATGAAAAGACTTTTTCAGTTATACTTAATTAAATTTTCATGAAGAATAAGACTAATTGGTAAATTTTAGACAAGTTATAAGCATTAAAAGTTAATTCTGATTATGATGGAATTGATGAGTGATGACTATTGTGTGAGTATAATAGGAAATAGTTGATTAAGGGTCGCTTCATACTATTAGTGTAAAATAATAATCTTTGTTATCCTTTGCTAGCTCATTATAGTTATAGATATAACCTGACATATTTTGGTATATAAATACCCTATTATGTTATAATAAAACAAGTGTACTTTATGAAAAAATATCATTACATGCATTTAGTAGATATAGAAACTATAATTTGACGACAAATAATTGTCATAAAAGATGTAAAAAATAATTTCAATACTTCAAAATAAGGACACGTCATGTTCATCAATTGAAATTCTCATTAATAGCATGTTACAAGAATTAAAGAAAAACATATACTTGAAAATATTGGGTATTATGTGGTCGTTCTGTTAAATTTATTTTTATAAGAAGTAAGAACTTATTTGAAGTCCTGTTAAATTTGAAATGTGACTTTATTCCTTTAAATTTCTACATAATCATAATAATAACCTCAAGAATATATAAACGTAATACCTTAAATGTTAGATCCCGCATATTTAAATTTCTTAAAAAAGAGAAAAAAAATTAGAGAGTTTGAGGACGTAATGGATATTTTGGAATTATAATTGTTTTAGGAATATAAGTATATACATTTAGGAGTATCTGATGACTTGCGCCGTACAATATATTTCTAAGAATATAGGGAGTTTCATAGCCCATCTCTTTCAGAGCCTCCAAAGCATCTCTAGAAAGAGAGCTTTTGAGATTTTGATTGTCACTTTGAGATAAGTGCATATCTCTGATTTTTGGGATTGGAGTTCATGGTAAGAATCATACAAATAATTGCAATTGTTATAGTCTAATAGAGAATTTGTGTATTTTGATATTACGGCTTTTGATATAATTCGATCGGGAAGATCAAGACCTTAATTTAAATTGGGTGATTGAAGGAACGCGTTTACCGTTTTTAAATCTGAATCAATGTTAGAACAATTATTTATCTAATAGTTTAATTATTCGTTCTAGTTATCATTTAATTTCGGAAAAAATATACTTTTGATAAAATTGATGTTTGGTGTCATCATCTAATCATTGTATAGTTTCGGTGATTGAAGGTAAGCGTTCTCGTGTAGTCGTTTGAAAATTTATGGTCATCTATTGTGTTGCAGCTAAAAATTGGATCAGGAACCACACCAGAAATCAGGCCTGCAAAAGAGAACACGGAGTGACCGCCGGGTGGGGTTCCGGCGGGGAACACTCCGATGCTTAAGTCAGATATGGCTAACAATGTAGAACTTTGAGAAGCAATAAAGACACAATGTATATGTGTGTGAACCTATCTTTAACTGAGGGGCTTGACCCCTTTATATAGTGGTAAAAGGAGGAGTCCTAGCAAGATTGGGCTTTAACCAACTCTAATCAGAATCTAATTAGGATCCTAGAGGATGTCATGTCAATCTGAACTGATAGAGTCAGAGCCTCTTTAGGATTCTGCCCTGTTATTGATACAGTAAATGGCATATCAGTAATGAGCCAGTATGGATTACGTGTCATAACTGCCATGTGTCGTCCATAAATTTGAGGGATATTTTTAGCTATATTATATTACTATCTCGGTCCCCGTGCCGTAGGGTGAAACCATTCGTCTGGCTGCCCAACCGTCCTACTGTGCTGACTTCTAATTTGTACCGTGTCACGTAACAGCATAAGCCACCTTGTATGGACATTGTTATTCGTGCCAATTCAAGGCATGGACCGTGTCTTCACAGGATGCTTCTAATTGACGGCTTCTGTAGAATTCTTTCATAATGGGTGTCATGCATGCTCCTTTTCTATCTCTTTATTTGCTTATGTCCACATACAAGATTGGAGCCAGTAATCTACCAAATTTTGATTAAAGTGGCAGTACTTTGTCATATGTCCAATTTTTATTATTGGCCTTGTTTTAACCATTTTGAAAAACTCCTTTTCTAGTTTGAGATGCATTTGTAATTCTCGTTTGACATTGAATGTTGTACCTATCAACTTTTCACTACCCCACCGTTGTTATTTTTATTAAAATATCAATCACAAGCTGATATGCGATAAACAGCACCAACGTTGTTTATATTATGTGCCACATTTTGAGCAATTCTTCACCCAGCGTCTTAGGCCGCCAATTGAGTGTGGCTTATTTGTAATCCTTGTCCATAGGTAACTAATTTGTGTCTCACCTATTTATTGATATCTAATTCATTTGTATACTTCAGGGAACGATGTCACATATTTGTGACTTTTCGTTTCTGACTTACCCATGTGGATTGGAATGTGGACTAACTCTATAGGATGAGTTAAAGATCGCGATCTTATTTTCTGAACTTTGTCTCACGTGTCAGTGATGCCATGTGTGACCTTATTCTGAATGACTCTCTAATATCTGTCTCTGTACAAAAATATATGTTGGCATTTCAAAATTCTTTTGTGAATTTATTTTGTTAAAAATTTTGTATGTCCGCAATTTTGTTTTCTCAGACGTTTTGTATCCTTTTTTGTTGGTCCGTTGAACAACCTTATTGGGCATTTGACTCACTTCCTTATTGTTTTTCTTTTCAGGTGATCAGTAGGTGAGATTAAATTACAGGGCTTGCGGTGTAACTAAGAGCTAGCGATTTTTATTTCAGAGTCAATATTAGTATTTCTAGATGTAATAATGAAGACAATTGAATTTGTTTATAATTTATTTTAGAACTCTGTGTTAGAGTAATTTGGAATATATAAATACTTTTGTAGCTATGACATTTATTGATGTATCTTTGGGATTGATTAATAGATGATCTGAATGACCACTGCGAGACTTTTTGACATTTTGAAGTGTTCTGGTTTTGTTTATTTGATATTCACGCTTCAAAAATTCGGGGCATTACATTAAAGACCCTCTGAAGTTAAAGAACTAAATCCGTATGTAATATTTACAATTCAAAAGTGATATCTGATATTGTACCTTATTTTACTTAGAACTACAATAATATTCGTTATTTAGTTCTATATGACACCGGCATGAGTATTCTACTACTCTAAGGGTTCGTTTGACAAAAAAAAAATTTTGGTTTTCAGTTTTTAAAGAGCAGCTTAATTTATTTTTTTTTACAAAACAAGTGGGTGTTTGATAACCTTTTTTTTTTAGTTTTTTTTTTTGGTGTTTGGTAACCCTTTTTATTTTGACTTTTTTTTTTGGGTGGTTTGCGGTGGCGGTGGTGGGGCGTGGCGGTGGTGGTGGTGGGGCGTAGCGGTGGTCGACGGTGGTGGTGGCCGGCGGTGGCTGGTGGCTGCCGGAGGCCGGCGGCCGGAGGTGGCTGCCGGCGGTGGTCACTGGCGGCCAGAGGTGGCTGCCGGCAGTAGTCGGCGGTGGTCGCCGGCCGACGGCGGTGGCTGTTGGCGGCCGGCGGTGGCTACCGACAGTGGTGGCCGGCGGCCGGAGGTGGCTGCCAGCGGTGGGAGGGTGTTGGTGGTGGTCTCCACAAAAAAAAAACCAAAAGTGAAAAAAAAAAAAAAACAAGTTTCTGGAGTTTTTTTTTTACTCTACAGTTTAAAAACTGGTTTTTTAAATTGGAGAAGGAAAAAAAATGGTTACCAAACGCACTTTTTTTTTTCAATTTCCAAAACTAAAAAAAAAAATTGAAAAAAAAGCTGCGTCAAACGTGGCCTAAGTGTTAAGCCAATATTCATTTGAAATTCTACTTGACAACTTAAAACAACATCTTTAAAAAGTCAAGTATCTAGCAGCTCCACTGTGTCGCTATCTATTCTTTATCTTTCAACATACAATATAACAAAATTATTGGTGAACACATATGTATATGCAAATATCTCATAATTATTGCATGCAGTCTAAGCAAACAAATAATGAAATTTAATAATCGAAAGTAAGGAGTAATACAAGTGAGTTTATCTTTTCATATTTTATTTATGTTAGTCGTGATTAACTTAGGTACTAAAATTATTCGTTGTAGTCAACTAAAATATTTTTTATACTGTTAATGTTTTTTTTGTCTTAGGATATGTGATACATATTAATAAACTTTTTAAAATCCTATAAATTATGATATTTTATAAACCAGCCCGAGCTTGACTCGGGTTTCTGGGCTAGCTATTTATAATTCAACTAAATCCAAATCCTACGAAACCCGATCATTTTCTATCGGAATTCACACTATAGAAACAAATTCAGTCAAATCTCATGAAATTCAATTTCAATTCTTTTTTTAATGTTCCAAATAAAAAAATTTAAGTATTTAAAATAAAATTCCATCAATTTTATGGTTCGAAACACACTAGTTAGGCACATTTTGCTGGAACTACCTTTGGATAGAAAGAGAAAAGAACCTACCGCTGCATTTACTTCCTCCGTCAGTCTTTCTCTCAATCCATTTGTTCCTTGGACCTCTAGGTTGTGTTTGGCGCGCGGGATAAGACCCCAGATAAGATAAAAATAATCCTATCCGGCGTTCGGACACGCACTTAGTCCCCGAATAAGGTATCATTTGAACTTGTTTTATACCCCTTGAGTGGGATAAAATAATACCTGGGGGGTGGTATAAAATTAGTCCAGATCAGTTCGGACTAAAATGAATGGGACCCACCCCACTTTTCTTCATCTTTCCCTTCAACGCCATATATACATATACATTGTATATATACATATACATTGTGCGTGTATATATATATATATATATATATATATATATATATATATATATATATATACATTGTGCGTGTATATATATATATATTGTGCGTGTACATATATATATATATATATATATATATATATATATATATATATATATATATATATATATATATATATATATATATATATATACATTTGTTCCTTTCGATTACGGAACGACTTTCACATACTGCTTACACCATTATTTCATTTGGAGTTGATTATGATATCTTGTCACTGGATGGGAAAGGTAAATGGATACTGATTGGCAGAGGTTCTATAATCTGAGTTAAGAAAATAAAAAAAAATAAAAAGGTAAACAAATTTTAAGATAAAAATCATGACCATCTATGCTTGAACTAGCTAAGACTTAAACTCAATGACGTACTTTCAGACTTTGATTCGCTAATGTTCCTATTTTCAGCATTGTCCAATTTGGAAGCACACACTGATCTCAGTCATTGATTCAACCTCTCAGTCATTGATGATGCTTTGTTGCATTTTGTAGGATGATTATGAATTATGACAGCGAGGAGCAAGATGCAAGCCATGTGAACGAGGACTAGTACCCATGAGTTGTTCGTGGTTCGCAACTAATGTGGGTAATTGTATATAATATGTAGATCAGGATTATGATATTGAGATCTTATAATGGCTTTTGAAATTAAGTGGTGAGATTGACGCTTTTGTATGGAAATTGGTGCACATAATTATTGTTATATAAACATTGCACTATTTATACAATTGCAAAACGTGCTTATGATACTTCAGCTACAAAGCATATTTATAATACTTCAATTACATTTGCAGGTTATTGTGATAAAACAAAATTCATCCCAAAAAAAAAAAATCAGCATACCTATGGTGTAAACCTTAGGTATAGGTTTGGGTTCCATTTTTTAACATTAATTCTGAGAGTTTAAACCGTAGGGATAGGATTCATTTTTTTTTCTTTTAAAAAAGGCCATAGTTTAACCTTACCCTACAGAATGTACCGTAGGTATAACTTAGGCTACCTATAGGATAAACATCTCCATGCGGTACCAACCGTAGGCATAGGCTTAAAAAATTAAACATATCTTTATGGTTTAACTGTATGCCTATGCCCTAAGAACCGTCGCTATAAGTGGGTTTAAACAAATTCGGCATAGGTATATAGCTACGGCGTAAGCGTAGGGATAGGTGCCAAGTACCGTAGGCATAGATCTAGGACATCGAAACTTACGGCTACGGTATAGTACCGTAAGGATAGGCTATGCCTACGGTACTTGGCACCGATCCGTACGGTACTATACCGTAGGCATAGCTTGTTTTTCTTCTAGTGGATTGAGTGTAGAGAACAAGAAGGGAAAAAAAGAAGTGGATCTTGTTAGTTAGCACCAACTAGTGTTATGTGCGGCATGTGAGCTGGGTAGCGTACGATGATCAGTAACATGTAAAATTTTATAGTAGAATACTTTAGGCTAAGTTAAAATTTTTGGAAAAATTTGTAATCTTTTGAGAATGTATGTATTTTTAATATTTTCTACAAGATCAGATTTGAAAAATCCTTTGGAGCCTTTAAAACTCATGAAAAAGTTCTAGAAAAATTATTGTAATGTTTTTATAGTATAAGAAAAACTCAATATAAATTTGATGATTTTTTGAGTTGATTTGATATTGTTTCTATATCGCATTGAATTTAGCAAAACAAAAAATAAAAAAGTAATCTTAGTGCCTTTTAAATTTTAATTTTTATTTCTATAATTTTTATACCTATATTTAGGCTTTTACAAAAATTATGAGTCTTTATTTCCTACTATAAGTAATTTTGGCAATTTATGGGATGTTAGTATATTTAAAAAAATTATATTTTTATTTCATATGCTGTATTAAGCTATAAAGAATGCTTAATGAAAATTAAAAATATTTTTAGGATATTTCTAAGTCTCGAGGAGTGTGAATAATTTCAAAATAGGTTGGTTGTGTATGGGACTCGCTTCGAATATTGTCATTCCGGGTAGAGATATGGATACGCTGTGGATAGTTATATTAGGTTTATAATATATTAGTCTAGATAGTGTCCTGATAAGTAAATTTGTCGATCTAGGTTAACTCCGAGGATTTGATTGAGAGCGTTTTAGCTTCAGCTCACTTGGATTTAGGTAAAGGATTTATATTCGAAACCCAATTTTATCTATTTGTCCTCATAAATTTTTTTGTATTTTTATCAAATTTTCTTTGGACTCCGTTATAGTTGAAGTGTGCATACTTTGCCTTTAATGTCCTGTTTTGAGCCTTACACATTTATTGAAAATCCTATTCGATGCTTTGTATTTATTTCTCGTTGTGCATCAATTTAGTCATTGTATTATTATTTGTTGTCATTCTGTTAAATTGACATGAGATTATATCTCACACTACGTTCCTGAAAAAGTAGCCTACTTGAAAGAAGGGGCGGGCACTCTTGTCTTTCAACCTCACTGTACTATGAATAGTTGTGGGGCACTGTGTACTTACAGCCTCTACAATAAGCAAGTGAATAGGGCCAGTTTTCCATCATTAGAGTGTTCTGCATTGGTGTATTTTGGTGAAAGTTGGTGTATATTGGAGGATATTGGTGTGTGTTAGTACCCTGACGGACTAGCCGGTGTGTTGGTGTGTGCTAGTACCTTGACGGATTAGTCGGTGTATTGGTGTGGGCCAATGCCTTGATGGACTGGCCAGCGTAAAGTGTTAGTGAGCATCGCCTTTGTGGCTTTGCTAAATGATTACCCTGCATTGCCTGTGTGACTTTGCAATTGCTCATGTTCATTAGTATTCGTGATTATTTGCATCGTATCTAAAAATCATATTGATATCTGATTGAACTGGTTTTGATTCTTTTAAAACTCTTAAAAAAATATCATTGAAATGCACCTGTAAATTATTTTCGTCATTTCTTCGTTTGAGTGACCTTACTAATCTCTCAAAATTTCACTCCCGTTTGACTTCTTTTTCGCAGGTGATAACCAATAATAGATCGCATTGGATGTGGAATAGATTCGAGTGAGGGAAAGAGAAATTCAATTTTAGTTTTGGTCATTAGAACTCCTGCTTGGGTTATTATTGTTATTTAGAACTTTTGACGTAAACTTGATGTTTCAATTATGATAGTATGCTAAGAGTATTATTTTACCGAATTGTTTAGTTGCTCTGACTGGCTAATGATTCTAAATTAGTTGAGTTTGAGGTCATTATTTTCTTAGTATAAATGATCGAGTGAGTATTAACATTACGAAAATTTCGGGATGTTACAGTACCGGACTCCATTATACTGGGATGAGGTAGGAGAGAGACCGTTGTTCAGACCAGAGTTAATAGTTGACTACTCAAAAAGTTGATTTGATTCGAGAACATCTAAAATCAGCTTAAGACAGACAGTGATGTTATACATCTCACTGTCGCCGCGAACTAGAGTTTGAGGTATGCGATCACGTGTTCTTAAGAGTTTCACCTTGGAAGGGGGTGATGCATTTCAGTAAGAAGGGCATGCTTAACCCTAGGTTTGTTGGGCCATTCAAGATTTTGGAGAGGATTGGTCCGGTGGCTTATAGAGTTGCATTGCTGTCAGGTCTTTCACACGTTCACACCTTGGAAGGGGGGAACAGAGAGTTTTGGGACATAATGTGTATTCTGTAATTTTATTATTTTAAGAATGTAAGAATATTTCTTTTAGGTTATTGATACTTTACGTAATATATATTCTCTAGGAATCCTAATAGCACACCAAAAGTCTGAAGAGTCACCAAAGAATACCTAGAAAGAGACTTCTTGAGATTTGCAAATTACTTAGAAGTAAGAATTTAATTTGATTATTGAATTGAGATTTGTAGTAGGAATCTTACAAATTTTCTTTGTTTTTAGAACCTAATTGAAATCTTTGGGTATGTTAATTTTTAGGGCTTTTGATACAATTGGCTTGAGAAGATCAACATTTTGATTTTAATTGCTCAATTAGAGGTAAGAGTTTACTTTTACATCTGAATCAGCGTTAAACCGATCGTTCGTGTAATGGTTTAATTCTTAAATTTAGTTGTTTAAATTTTTGTGCCATCACTGTGGGCTGATTTCTTCGGAATTATTTTTTTTGCCATCTCAATTTTCGTGCCACCATTGTTACAGTCTCGGGTCAAAATTCTTTGACGTTTCTTGTTGTCCCGACATTCATGCCAGTACGATTTTTTTCCCCGTAATGTTTCAATTCTCTTTCCATAATGCCTTGATGGGTACTTGATATGATTTCTTCTCTCTGGGATGATGCAATCATTGTATCTCATGAATTTTGTCTTGCTGTACTTGCCTCGCTGAATGGAAAAATCACTTCAGAATGTATATTGAGTTTGGGATTCGTGTGGCTTGTCCTTGTGGCGTGCCACATGCCACAAATTCTCTTAATTCTTGTTTCATGTACACTTTCGGTGTCTACTTTTTCATTGCTCAGGTTGCATTTTCTTAAGCCGATTCATCTGCGTTGAGTCTATTATTTTGTCCTCTTCAATTTTAGCATAATATTGAATGAGTTTTGAAACAGTTAAAAATATTGTATGTGAATTGCTTGTTAATATTTGTTTATGGTTATATAATACTACTTTGTGTAAATTGAAGATATCCATCATTTCACATTGTCTAGACAATTTTTTGGTATCGCAGTAAACTATTGAATTTATGTGGTGTTAATAATGTGAGCCATGTCACTTTTTTGTTTCTGACTTACCCACGTGCATTGGAATGTGGGCTAGCTCAGTAGGATGAGTTAGAGATTGCGATCTTAATTTCTGAACCTGGTTTTACTTGTTAGTGATGGCATGTGCGACTTTAATCGAATGCTTGAAGCTAAAAAAAAAAAAGAAAATTATTTTGTTATTTCAAAGGCTCTATAGTGTAGTCTCTCTACTAGAATATATTTTGTTATTTCAAAAAACAAATTGTGTATCTGTTCTGTTAAAAATTATGTATGTCCGCAATTTCGTTTTTCCAAACATTTTGTATCATTTTTTGTTGGTCCCTTGAGCGACCTCACTGGGTATTTGACTCACTTCCTTATTATTTTTTTTCTTCAAACAATCAGTAGGCGGGATTGGATTGCAGGGCTAGCTGTATGACTGAGAGCTAGCAATTTTTATTTCAGAATCAGAATTAATATTTTTAGATGTAATAATTAAGACAGTTTAATTTATTTAAAATTTATTTTGGAACTCCTTGTCAGAGTAATTTGGATTATATAAATATTTTAGGCCGCTATGACATTTATTGATATATCTTTGGGATTGATTAGTAGATATATTGAACAATTGTTCAGGAGACCTTTTTTTTTTTTTTGATATTTTGAGATTTTCTGACTTTGTTTATTTAATATTAACGCTCCGAAAATTCGGATCATTACAATAACAAAGATTTTAAACTTTTTCTTTTACGTAAGAGGCCTGAGCAAAGAAGTCACGCAGAAGCCTTCTCTCCATATCAAAGCTGGAGAAGTTAGAAAAGCTCCCCCCATCCTCCCAGTTTTTTGTAGATTTAGGACGAAGAGTTTTGATATAATATAACTTTTATATTAATCTTCTTCGGCCATTATTTCATATTATTATATATTCCTTTTAATTGATTATGCCAATAAAAATATGAAAATAAATATGACACTATTTCTTAATTAATTGAGACTTGTCAATTTTTCTTCTGACAGCCAAAAAACTGCATGTTAACACCTGAAGTTACACATGTTTGTTGCTATTCGAAGAGAAAATACTTTCTTTGCGTGAACCAATATTGTCATGTGCCATTCTATGATTGACGTAGGGTTTTATATTATTACAACAGCATTGACGGAGGTTGTTTCTTTGTGGAATGGGAAATCTAGCAAGTGCACTCATTTAATTGAGTATCTTTTAATTGGTTTCTAATTTTATTTTTTTTAACCAGAAAATGTCATCTAATGGTCAAAGCCTGCCTGAACGGCTGAACCTTCTTTTCTGGGTCTACTTTGCCTTGCTTTGCTACCGGGCTCTTGTCCTTCACTGTGATTTTGACGGTCCAAATTAACGCTTTGAACTTAATTATTAACTGAAGTACGAATATACTGCGTTGAACTTTTGTCGGACGCGTCATATATTGATAGCAATTAACCCATATTTTGTTTGTGACAATTTTGCCATATATGTGTTCGGTATGTTTAGGCATTTGAACTTTTTACTTTACTAGTATGGAGTACGTGTTTTGCACGTGAATGTGGTAGAGAGTAATTTTTGAAGTTATATTATTAGCTTTTTTGAATCAAATAATATAATTCAATTATGTTCTTATTTCTTTTGTGACTTCTTCTAGAAGAAATGTATATTTGATATTTGTAATTGATCAATGTTTGGAAATCTTTTTTCCAGCCTTCTGAATTGAAGAAATGTTTGATGTTATAGCTGAACAAAAAAATAAATAAACTTTTAAAAGAATCCATCTACGTCTTTGTTTTTGTAATCTGCTAAATTAGTTTATGGTATACAGTTAAGATTTATAATTTTCATAATTTTATTGTAGTTTGGTTTGATTCTGTGAGCTTTCTATTTTTTTTCTATTCATTAAGAGAAGACCAAAATAAAGATTTTTTTTAATTTATTTAAAGAAAAGAATTGTATTGAACAATAAACAAGAAAGAAGAACTAAAAGCCTTAAAAAGATAACTTTTTTCCTTTTTCTTTTTTGGTTTAGACAAAGAAATAACAATTGTCAGTTGATTGTGGCATTGAGGGAGGAGGTCAGTAAATTTTCTCTTTAAACACCAAAAGAGAGAAAGAGGGTTTTTAGTGAACAATCAATGAGAAGCTGCTAAAACATTATATGTCCAAACCACGAACCAACACTCACAATATAGACAATTACTATGCATGTGTATATAAATCGATTGTACATAAAATAATATATAGGAATGTTACGATTAGTATACGTTTCTGATTTCAATAATAAGATGCAGTGACTGTGCATAAAATCAATAATTTTGTATTCTTAGAGTCACTCATGATGCAGGCGCTTTTAGCATGTAAAATGAGAAGGTGTAGTTTTACTTTATTATATAATATCATCTTAACATTCATTAAAGTAAGTGATATTCTTTCTTGCGCACTGAATCTTCAGCTGTCATTGGATGGTTTCCATCATTTTCTTGTGTTGGATAGTATTCTTAAATTTCGTGGGCTATCAGCCTTGCTCGGATTCTGTTATTTTTAGCATTTTTGTCCATCCTAATGATGAAGTTGGATTCTTTCTCACTATAACAAATGTGGGCTGTAAGGACGCCTCCTAACGTCTTTACAAGTATGATATAAGGATACTTTTGAGATAAAGACGCTTTGGATAACGTCCTAACGCCGCCTCATTGGAGGCAGTCACAATAAATTATTACAACGCACAAAAACGCCTCAACAAGGATGACGCCTAACATGGCACAAATAAGCGTCCTATAAATTGAACCACATCAAACTCTATTGGGACGCTTTTTAGCATTGTTTTAGATCTTTTAGGACGTTTCTTAGCGTCCCAAGATAAATCCTTTTTTGAACAAAAAATATTTATATAATTATTTTCTATTAGAGCTTTCAGTATTCAACAAATGAGCTAGCAGTATATCATTTCAAAATACAAGAACTTATAACCGTAATAGCCACGAATGTTATCTCGCTTGTGAAAAGTACAACTCATAAAACCAACCTCTTAGCACAACTCCTAATATGTAAGATTGACAAGTTATAAGAACATAGAATACAAAGTTTCTTGTCAATCATATAAAAAAGTGAGCAAGTTCAAAGATCTATTTGGACAAGACAACATTGTTTCAAAGATATACTGAACAGTGCTAGGATATCAATGAATGAAGATTACTTCAAATCTCGCAAAGCACCATCACGGACTACAAAATCTCAGCTCAACTTTCCATCGGCATTTACAAAACTGTCGAACAATTGAGTTCCATCTACTCAAACTACAAGAAATTGAAATATTAGACAAATGGACAAATAGCCATATCATAGATAAAGTATCCAACACGATTCCAACTCAAAAAGCAGAAATTGATATTAGGACCCATATGACATGCATTGCGTTACGATATGCATTGGAGGACTATTGGCAGCTTAATTGCAGCACTGTCGATTCTATATATTCCAGCTAAACAGTAATGAATGGACTAAAAACGATAGCATACATGTACAATAGTAGGAAACCCTTAACCAGATGTGCTAACTGATTGATTTACGTTAACATTCTCTAAAAGATGCACATAAACGTTTTTAAGTGGATCATATTAGTTCAAACCATATTTATTTCGTCTCAAAGTAGTTTACCTCGGGTCTTGAATTTAGAACTCCACTAGACATCCCCACATCTCTGCGTCATATGCTACAGTCGTATTTACTACAGGGCAAGCCAACATCCCAGAGCAAATTGATGGATCAAGTGCAAGCCAAAAATGAAAAGGACGGATAAAATAATAAAAAGCTCTTAATACATGCTACTTTCAAATATAAAGTTCAGCAAGTATATAGATCCATACCAATTCACTCATGTAGTTTGAGGAGTATGTCCCACCACCATTGCCTTAGCTTCTATTGTTTGCAATGTCTCTGAATGGATTGAATCAGACAAGCAGATAATTATGTTCCAAAAACTGGACCTTTGTATTACAAGAAAAATAATCAACTAACTTAAAATTAGCAAAATCTGAAAGAAAAGAACTAAAGTAGCACAATTTTCTCATTCCCCAAATGAGTCGAGCATAGTCAATAACTTTTATTTTAACTAATGCTTAGGCAAAAACTTTTCCAGCACAGGAATTTCTAGGAAGAACAGGCACAAAAGCACCATATCTGATCTTGAGGCCATAGAGTTTCTCTGAGACTCAAAAGGAACTCCAATATGCCACTTGTTCTATGTTTGCATAATATATGTAGGGCAACATAAATGAATTGCAAGACTCTTCGGTATCACTATAGGTACAGTTGCTCAATAAGGCAACATTCTTGCTAAATCACTAATGATAAAAACAAATGTGAACATAACTTACACCAACAAAAGCAAGATTAATGAACCAGTATCACAAATGAATTGCTGCTAACCCTTACGACTGAAGTAAAATCACCATCTAATAGTATGATATCCGAGCTCTCATTGCAACTCATGTCCCACTTATGCCCATAGCAAGACCAATAATAGCCTACAAAAGCAGATAATATGCTCGTATAAATCAGATTCAACGAGCCAAGCCAACAAAAATAGATAATATTTACCCATTTACTGTGTCAAATAAATGGAATACAATTGTTCATTGTTCATATCAGCAATAGATTTTACATCTCAAATGCACAACAACACTCCTTGACAACAATTGCACAACCATCTACTGAAAAAATCCCTCAAAGCAATTCCTAATTTCATGAATCACAATATTCCTAATCTAAAAGGTCAAATCTGACCAAATTCTAGAATTAACAAAATTAACCTAGAATCATCGACTAATGCAACCAAACTTTGAAACACTAGGAATAATTTG
Organism: Escallonia herrerae; assembly: GCA_033070095.1. Classification (NCBI taxonomy): domain Eukaryota; kingdom Viridiplantae; phylum Streptophyta; class Magnoliopsida; order Escalloniales; family Escalloniaceae; genus Escallonia; species Escallonia herrerae. The sequence goes on from JAVXUP010000861.1 coordinate 44,243, forward strand.
TTTCAAAAGGAGATGGTGATTACCTAACTCATAAATTGTGTTTCTTGGAGGAAGACATAATTGAACCCCAGATTGAGAAGAGGACGGCGGCGGCGACCCCAAATTGAGAAGAGGACGGTTCCAGGGAGGGCGCTTTGGAGGCTAGTTTACCTGTGAATAGATGGGAATGGGTGTTTATTTGGTGGGTGGGGCTGGTGGTGGCGGTTGTTGTTTGAGGCTGGCCTTATCGCCGTTGAAGTAGGAAGAGAAGGGCGACTGGGCTGTGGAGGCAGGGGAGGAAGTGATGCGGTGGCGTTTCGATCATCGGGATTCGGGTGTAGGAGGAGGAGAAGAAGCGGAAGAGGTTAGGGTTACGGGTAAAGAAATGGTGGATTTCAGCTTGGCAAGGAAAATACTGATTTGCGATTATGGGACATTGGGTTTCAGAGAAATGGTGTCCAGATGGAATGAAAATTCGAAGGTAAGGGAATTGGGGGATAAGAGGCGTATGTTCCTCAGACCTTTATAGAACCAATCAATTTAGGGCGCTGCAAAGTGTCCTATTATGCATAAGAAATACAGACGCTTTTAGCTTAGTGTCTTATAATAGACTTTTTAGGACGCTTTTTATACGCGTCGTTATAACTAGATTTTCTTGTAGTTTCCCTTCTATTTTCTCAAGATTCTTTTCATTTTGCATATAATTTTTAGTGTTAGACGACGTTCATGCCTAAAATTTTACAAGGCATATAGTTATGAATGTGTATACTTTCTTTGATTGTATCAATTCTGACACTAGACATCCAATTAAAATTTTGATTGCGTCGAACAATGTTATGAATACCTGGTGAATGCCTCAAATTACGACAAGTTTCAACATGTACTTACTTTTGTCAATATCATTGAATTAACAATATTTCTGTTAAAATATATAAATATTCTTAATTTTCTAGTTTACTTTGATTCTATGAAGCACGGGTGCTTCAAAAGGGGAGGAGTATCGGGGTGGGGTGCGCATCGGACACGGGTGCGCCTCGGGTGCGTGTCAGGTGCGTGTCAGGTGCGCACCCATTATTTTCCATTTATTTTTTTATTTTCCGAAATTCGGGTGCGGCTCAGGTGCGGTTCGGGTGCGGATCCGACACTTCAGGGGCTGAAACATAATTTGTAGAAGATATTTTGGGGGTTGAAACATAAAACTTAATTTTTGTTGGGGGGGGGGGGGTGAAAACATAAAATAACTTAACTAACCCCAAATTAGGGCACATGACTCATAGAGAAAGAGAGATCGCAGCAGCTGCGACTTCCCGCGACACCCATCGAACAGCCGCGACCACCCACGACCTCACCGAACAGCCGCGACCACCAAAAACCATCGGGGACCTCCAGCGACCACCGAAAACCATCAGGGACCTCCGGCGACCACCCTACTCACCTCCGACTGCATTGCTTCAAAGGTATGTCTCTGACTTCCTTCTGTCTTCATTTCCCGTCAATTTTTTTTTTTATTTTGGTTTCTTGCTGAGTCTCGAATGTGGATTGTTTGGTGGTTTTAAGTAATTATAGTTTCACTTCTCACATGTTTTTTGATTTTGCCGTGACTTTTTTTTATTTATTGTGACAATGTGTTCTTTTTTTGTGTTAAAGGTTTAAAGGCTTAAATTAAAGCCAAATATGTCAACTTCAGATAGTATTGCTGCCCCTAGTTCTGGTATTGTGCTACCGTTGAATGGTTAAATTAAATTGCATCATGTCTTTTTATGCACTTTATTAAGATACAACTTGTTTAGAAATTAAATGCTAGGTGTACATAGTAAAATATATATATAATATTTGCCGTATCCCCGCCGCACCCGTATCCTAAAATTTTCAAAAATGTCGTATCCGCGTATCCGCACCAGTGTCGTATCCGCACCCGTGCTTCTTAGCTTTGATTCATAAGAATAGGAAGTTCATATTTCTCAACCTTATAAGCCCGTCATTTTTCTGTAATTGTAACTTTCTTGCATCTTTTGCATGCTTAGTACCATGATTCTTCTTTGTTCTCAATAATCTGTAATCTCACTTTAAAGAGCTGTACAATTTCTGTATAAAGTAATTATTAATTTGCGCCGTATTTAAGCTTTTTTGTCATTTTTTATGCATATTAACCTTGTTTCAATTTTTTCTGTTTGTGTTTTTTCAACAGTTTTTTTCTTAACTGATTATTCAAGTATTTCAGTTTCTTTGTTTTGTTTTATTTTTCAGTTTTACAATTATTTAATTGTTTACTAATCAAAAAATGCAAGAAAAAGAAAATATATCATAGTTCTTATTACCCAATATTTAGAGAACATTTATTATCCAATATTTATTTCGTTTCAACCAAATTAGAAAAGGAGTAATAAATAAATTTCTTTGTTTTATTTTTCTTTGTCATGAGACTTTTTATTTTTCCATGTTAGAACATGTTCATTATCCAATGTTCATTTAATTTTAACCAATTTTAAAAGGAGTCATAAATAGAGAGTATGGTTTAATGCTAATCAGTCATTGATTCAACCTCTCAGTCATTGATGATGCTTTGTTGCATTTTGTAGGATGATTATGATAGCGAGGAGCAAGATGCAAGCCATGCGAATGAGGACTAGTACCCATGAGTAGTTCGTGGTTCGCAACTAATGTGGGTGATTGTATATAATATCTAGATTAGGATTATGATATTGAGATCTTATGATGGCTTTTGAAATTAAGTGGTGAGATTGACGCTTTTGTATGGAAATTGGTGCACAGAATTATTGTTATATAAACATTGCACTGTTTATGCAATTGCAAAACGTGCTTATGATACTTTAGCTACAAAGCATATTTATAATACTTCAATTACATTTGCAGGTTATTGTGATAAAACAAAATTCATCCCAAAAAAAATAATTCAGCATACCTACGGTGTAAACCTTAGGTATAGGTTTGGGTTCCATTTTTTAACATTAATTCTGACAGTTTACACCGTAGGGATAGGATTCATTTTTTTTTTCTTCTAAAAAAGGCCATAGTTTAACCTTACCCTACGGAATGTAACGTAGGTACAACTTAGGGTACCTATAAGATAAACATCTCCCTGCGGTACCAACCGTAGGCATAGGCTTCAAAAATTAAACATATCTTTATGGTTTAACCGTATGCCTATGCCCTAAGAACCGTCACTATAAGTGGGTTTAAACAAATTCGGCATAAGTATATAGCTACGGCGTAAGTGTAGGGATAGGTGCCAAGTACCGTAGGCATAGATCTAGGACATCGCAACTTACGGCTACGGTATAGTACCGAAAGGATAGGCTATGCCTACGGTACTTTGCACCGATCCGTACAGTACTATACCGTAGGCATAGCTTGTTTTTCTTGTAGTGGATTGAGTGTAGAGAACAAGAAGGGAAAAAAAGAAGTGGGTCTTGTTAGTGAGCACCAACTAGTGTTATGTGCGGCATGTGAGCTGGGTAGCGTACGATGATCAGTAACATGTAAAATTTTACAGTAGAATACTTTAGGCTAAGTTAGAATTTCTGGCAACATTTGTAATTTTTTGAGAATGTATGTATTTTTAATATTTTCTACAAGATCATATTTGAAAAATCCTTTGGAGCCTTTAAAACTCATGAAAAAGTTCTAGAAAAATTATACTAATGTTTTTATAGTATAAGAAAAACTCAATATAAATTTGATGATTTTTGGAGTTGATTTGATATTGTTTCTATATCACATTGAATTTAGCAAATCAAAAAATAAAGAAGAAGTTTTAGTGCCTTTTAAATTTTAATTTTAATTTTAATTTCTATAATTTTTATACCTATATTAAGGCTTTTACAAAAATTATGAGTCTTTATTTCCTACTAGAAGTAATTTTGGCAATTTATGAGTTTTTAGTATATTTAAATAAATTATGTTTTTATTCCATATGCTGTATTAAGCTATAAAGAATGCTTAATGAAAATTAAAAATATTTTTGGGATATTTCTAAACCTCGAGGAGTGTGAATAGTTTCAAAATAGGTTGGCCTTGTATGGGACTCGCTTAGAATTTCGTCGTTCCGGGTAGAGAAATGGATACGCTGTTGATAGTTATATTATGTTTATAATATATTAGTCTAGATAGTGTCCTTATAAGTAAATTTGTCGACCTAGGTTAACTCCGAGGATTTGATCGAGAGCGTTTTAGCTTCAGCTCACTTGGATTAAGGTAAAAGATTTATATTTGAAACCCAATTTTATCCATTTGTCCTCATAAATTTTTTTCTATATTTTTATCAAATTTTCTTTGGACACCGTTATAGTTGAAGTGTGCATTGTGCATTGTTTGCCTTTAATGTCATGTTTTGAGCCATACACGTTTATTGAAAATCCTATTCGATATTCTGTATTTATTTCTCATTGTGCATCGATTTAATCATTGTATTATCATTTGTTGTCATTCTGTTAAATTGACATGAGATTCTATCACAGACTACGTTCCTGAAAAAGTAGCCTACTTGAAAGAGGGGGGCGGGCACTCTTGTCTTTCAACCCCACTATACTACGAATAGTTGTGGGGCACAGTGTACTTACAGCCTCTACAATAAAGCAAGTGAATAGGGCCAGTTTTCCATCACTAGAGCGTTCTGCATTGGTGTGTTTTGGAGGAAGTTGATGTATTTCGGAGGATATTGGTGTGGGCTAGTACCCTGACGAACTAGCCGGTGTGTGTGGTGTGTGCTAGTGCCTTGATGGATTGGCCAGCGTAAAGTGTTAGTGAGCATCGCCTTTGTGGCTTTGCTAAATGATTACCCTGAATTGCCCGTGTGACTTTGCAATTGCTCAAGTTCATTAGTATTCGTGATTATTTGCATCGTATCTAAAAATCATATTGATATCTGATCGAACTGGTTATGATTCTTTTGAAACTCTTAAAAAATTATCATTGAAATGTATCTGTAAATTATTTTCTTCTTCGTTTGAGCGACTTTACTAAGCTTTCAAAATTCCACTCCCATTGGACTTCTTTTTCGCAGGTGATAACCAATAATAGATCACATTGGATGTGGAATAGATTCGAGTGAGGGAAAGAGAAATTCAGTTTTAGTTTTGGTCATTAAAACTCATGCGTGTGTTATTATTGTTATTTAGAACTTTTGACGTAAACTTGATGTTTCAATTATGATAGTACGCTAAGAGTATTATTTTACTGAATTGTTTAGTCGCTCTGACTGGCTAATGATTCTAAATTAGTTGAGTTTGAGGTCATTATTTTCTTAGTATAAATGATCGAGTGAGTATTAACATTATGAAAATTTCGGGATGTTACAGTACCGGACTCCATTATATTGGGATGAGGTAGGAGAGAGACAGTTGTTCGGACCAGAGTTAACAGTTGACTACTCAACAAGTTGATTTGATTCGAGAACATCTAAAATCAGCTTAAGACAGACAGTGTTGTTATACATCTCACTGTCGCCGCGAACTAGAGTTTGAGGTATGCGATCACGTGTTCTTAAGAGTTTCACCTTGGAAGAGGGTGACGCATTTCGGTAAGAAGGGCATGCTTAGCCCTAGGTTTGTTGGGCCATTCAAGATTTTGGAGAGGATCGGTTCGGTGGCTTATAGAGTTGCCTTGCGGCCAGGGCTTTCACACGTTCACACCTTGGAAAGGGGGGGAACATAAAGTTTTGGGACATAATGTGTATTCTGTAATTTTTATTATTTTAAGAATGTAAGAATATTTCTTGTAGGTTATTGATACTTTACGTAATATATATTCTCTAGGAATCCTAATAGCACACCAAAAGTCAGAAGAGTCTCCAAAGAATCCCTAGAAAGAGACTTCTTGAGATTTGCAAATTACTTAGAAGTAAGCATTTAATTTGATTATTGAATTGAGATTTGTAGTAGGAATCTTACAAATTTTCTTTGTTTTTAGAACCCAATTGAAATCCTTGGGTATGTTAATTTTTAGGGCTTTTGATACAATTGGCTTGAGAAGATCAATATTTTGGATTTAATAGCTCAATTAGAGGTAAGAGTTTACTTTTAAAATCTGAATCAGCATTAGATCGATCATTCGTGTAATGGTTTAATAGCAGGAGACATCACGCAGACCCTTAACCGGATGTGCTAACTGATTGATTTACGTTAACATTCTCTAAAAGATGCACATAAACGTTTTTAAGTGGATCATATTAGTTCAAACCATATTCATTTCGTCTCAAAGTAGTTTACCTCGGCTCTTGAATTTAGAACTCCACTAGACATCCCCACATCTCTGCGTCATATGCTACAGTTGTATTTACTACGGGGCAAGCCAACATCCCAGAGCAAATTGATGGATCAAGTGCAAGCTAAAATGAAAAGGACGGATAAAATAATAAAAAGCTCTTAATACATGCTACTTTCAATTATAAAGTTCAGCAAGTATATAGATCCATACCAATTCACTCATGTAGTTTGAGAAGTATGTCCCACCACCATTGCCTTAGCTTCTATTGTTTGCAATGTCTCTGAATAGATTGAATCAGACAAGCATATAATTATGTTCCAAAAACTGGACCTTTGTATTACAAGAAAAATTAATCAACTAACTTAAAATTAGCAAAATCTGAAAGAAAAGAACTAAAGTAGCACAATTTTCTCATTCCCCAACTGAATCGAGCGTAGTCAATAACTTTTATTTTAACTAACGCTTAGGCAAAAACTTTTCAAGCACGAGTTTCTAGGCAAGAACAGGCACAAAAGCACCATATCTGATCTTGAGGCCATAGAGTTTCTCTGATACTCAAAAGGAACTCCACTATGCCACTTGTTCTATGTTTGCATAATACATGTAGGGCAGCAGAAATGAATTGCAAGACTCTTCGGTATCACTATTGGTACAGTTGCTCAATAAGGCAACATTCTTGCTGAATCACTAATGATAAAAACAAATGTGAACATAACTTACACCAACAAAAGCAAGATTAATGAACCAGTATCGCAAATGAATTGCTGCTAACCCTTACGACTGAAGTAAAATCACCATCTAACAGTATGATATCCCAGCTCTCATTGCAACTTATGTCCCACTTATGCCCATAGCAAGACCAATAATAGCCTACAAAAGCAGATAATATGCTCGTATAAATCAGATTCAAGGAGCCAAGCCAACAAAAACAGATAATATTTACCCATTTACTGTGTCAAATAAATGGAATACAATTGTTCATATCAACAATAGATTTTACATCTCAAATCCACAACAACACTCCTCGACAACAATTGCACAACCATCTACTGAAAAAATCCCTCAAAGCAATTCCTAATTTCATGAATCACAATATTCCTAATCTAAAAGGTCAAATCTGACCAAATTCTAGAATTAACAAAATTAACCTAGAATCATCGACTAATGCAACCAAACTTTGAAACACTAGGAATAATATGTTACAAAAGGAGATGGTGATTACCTAAGAGTTGTAATTGAACCATAGATTGAGGAAGACATAACTCAAAAATGGTGTTTCTTGGAGGAAGACGTAATTGAACCCTAGATTGAGAAGAGGACGGCGGCGGCGACAATATTCAGTTAACTTCTTGCCGATTTGTTCCAGGTAGGCCGCTTTGGAGGCTAGTTTACCTGTGAATAGATGGGAAGGGGTGTTTATTTGGTGGGTGGGGCTGGGGGTGGCGGTTGTTGTTTGAGGCTGGCCTTATCGCCGTTGAAGTAGGAAGAGAAGGGCGACTGGGGCTGTGGAGGCGGGGGAGGAAATGATGCGGTGGCGTTTCGATCATCGGGATTCAGGTGGAGGAGGAGGAGGAGAAGAAGTGGAGGAGGTTAGGGTTACGGGCAAAGAAATGGTGGATTTTAGCTTGGCAAGGAAAATTCTGATTTGCGATTATGGGACATTGGGTTTCAGAGAAATGGTGTCCAGATGGAATGAAAATTGGAAGGTAAGGGAACTGGGGGATATATATTTAGGGTAAACACTTAAGAGGCGTGTGTTCCTCGGACCTTTATAGAACTGATCAATTTAGGGCGCTGCAAAGCGTCCTATTACGCATAAAAAATAAAGACGCTTTTAGCTTAACATCTTATAACGGACTTTTTAGGACGCTTTTTATAAAGCGTCCCTTATACGCGTCGTTATAACTAGATTTTTTTGTAGTTTCCCTTCTATTTTCTCAAGATTCTTTCTATTTTGCATGTAATTTTTAGTGTTAGACGTCGTTCATGCTTAAAATTTTACAAGGCATATAGTTATAAATGTGTATACCTTCTTTAATTGTATCAATTCTGAGACTGGACATCTAATTAACATTTTGATTGCGTCGAACAATGTTATGAATGCTTGTTGAATACCTCCAATTACAACAAGTTTCAGCATGTACTTGCTTTTGTCAATATCATTGAATTAACAATATTTCTGTTAAAATAAATAAATATTCTTAATTTTTCTAGTTTACTTTGATTCATAAGAATTGGAAGTTTATATTTCTCATCCTTATAAGCCCGTCATTTTTCTGTAATTGTAACTTTCTTGCATCTTTTGCATCTTGATACCATGATTCTTTTTTATTCTCAATAGTCAGTAATTTCACTTTAAAGAGCAGTACAATTTCTGTATAAAGTAATTATTAATTTGCGCGGTATTTAAGCTTTTTTGTCATTTTTGATGCATATTAACCTTGTTTCGATTTTTTCTGTTTTTGTTTTTTCAACAGTTTTTTTCTTAACTGATTATTCAAGTATTTCAGTTTCTTTGTTTTATTTTATTTTTCCGTTTTACAATTATTTAATTGTTTACAAATCCAAAAATACAAGAAAAAGAAAATATATCATAGTTCTTACTACCCAATATTTAGACAATATTTATTATCTAATATTTATTTCGTTTCAACCATATTAGAAAATGAGTAATAAAGGAATTTTTTTTATTTTTCTTTGTCATGAGACTGTTTATTTTTCAATGTTAGAACATGTTCATTATACAATGTTCATTTAATTTTAACCAATTTTAAAAGGAGTCATAAATAGAGAGTATGATTATTATTAGCGTAATTAACAGAGGATATAATCGTTCAAAAATAATTTACAACATTGGTACTTTAATAGGTAGTATAAATGATGTCACTAAAGATGTCAATGAGCTGGGGTAGGGTCGGCCCAATAAATAATTTTTTTATTTTTTAATTTTCCATTAAAATCAAATTTATGATGAATTTGTTTATAAGTCCTCTTCCTTTAATCCAGGCCAGAGACCGGCTACTTGTACGCAAACAGGCGTAGTTACATTTTTTTTATAAATGAAAAATTAGATTGTCCAAAAAAAACGAGATAAAACATACGTAACTTGCTTGTAAACAACCAACTCCTCATATGTATTTTTTACTTTAAATATATTAATTTATTTAAAAAAATCTACTGTAAAAATCTATACTATATATTCTAAAAAGTTGAGAAAAGGAAAAGAAAAAGAAATTATCTAGTCACTAGAAATATCTTCAACACGCAAATTGTTGCTATTCCTATCATCAACTGGTTTATCTTTCTCTCATTATTTCACATCAAGATAATCCTTTCAATAAATACATAACTCCAGCTACTCGAGGATAAGATAACTCGTCATGTCATCCAGCACCTCCCATATGCTGAAAAACACAACTCTAAAACAACCATGGAGGGTTGCACCGGTAGTATATCACATGCAATTTGGGATAAAATGCGATAACTTTTTGCATTTTTTTTCAAAGAGTTAATAAATCAAAATTTCTTTGCTTATCTATTAACAGTGAAGAATAATGGTCAATATTTGCATATTAACCAATTTTATTAGAAGAGGAAAATGAAGACAAACATGTAGAACTACTTTCTCTATTACTACTATATGTTCAATACCCCTACGAATGACCCATCGTATATTTGTCCGCTCGATGATGTAGCTCGCACGGTCACATCAACGGAACTTTGGCGAAAGTTATAAAGTTTTCAAACAGCGTATTCACAGAATTTGTAAACTGCCTATTGCAAGTAGTCTGTAGCCCATTTTTTTAGATACTGCTAAAACTGAAATAGTTATACCATATAACTTGAACCTAGGACTCAAAGTAGTGGCAATAGCAACAAAAAAAAAATACGCTATTTCTTCCAATATATATTACGTTCAATTAATGTCTTTCTTTCTTTCTTTCTTTTAACTATCTCACCCAAGATTCTCATACCTCTCCATTTCTCTGAAGTGTTAGCCATTTTTAAAATTTCTAGAACATCGATAAAGGATGTGGGATAGTACATACCAGATAATGGAACAGTAGACATGCAAAAACACCTCCAAAAATTGAACCAGGTATGCAGCTAACTGCCATTTTTCGGGAGTAGGCAAGTTTTGTGCAAACATGGTTAGTAGGCAGTGAATATACATTTGTTTGCATATGATAACATATAAAAGCATATTTTTTATATGTGAAGTTTCACATGTGCACGACATCTATAAAAGGGCTTTTAGGCAAACTATATTGAGCGCACAAAGATTTAAATTCTTCTATTCTCGAGCCCGAAAAACTAACAAACATAATCATACCCCTCATTTTGAAAATAATTGGTCCTGCAGTAGCTAAACCATCTTGAACCTTTGAATTAATTATGCGACAAACACATTTAACATGAAAAAAGTTCTTATCTAGTACATGTTTAAGGTTCGTCTTTAACAGTTGAATATCAACTTTATTATTTGAAGCATTATCATAAGTAACACCCATTATCTTGTAAGTTGGTTTAAAGGTGTTACATGTAAGGATTATAATTTCAGCAACATGTGATGCATTATGCGGATAGGGAAAATTTTCAAAATCAATGATTCTCTTGTGCATAACCCAATTAGAATCAATCCAATTTGCCATCACACAAGAATAATTAACCATGGTATAAGAAGATTTTCAAACATCAGACGCAAGACTAACTGATCTACCATCAAATATCAAAATAATCAATCAAGTGTTCTTAAGCAGCATTATATATAATGTCTAAGTGCATGAGACCTAGTAGTATTCCTATGAACCTTTTTATACCAAAGTTGCACGTAATTATTCATAAATCTAGATTACTTTTCATTATCAGCAAAATATAAAGGGTGTTCATCATGCACAATTCAGCAAGTTTGTCTTTTATTCTATTTTGGCAAAAGGAAGTAGGGCAAGATAGGTAGATGCCAGTTTGATCTTGCATTTGCCAACATAATAGCGACAGTTAATCTTCCCTAATAAGCCGCCCCCACCCCCACCCCACCCCACCCCACTTTACTCACATGTTGGTAATTTCTAGAATTTAGGTCGGGTATAGATAATTGCGTTGGATAGTACCAACATGGCCTTGATTAGTTGCACATGTCGACCAATACCTATTAAGATGTGAATCACCATTACCATGCGAAAATAGTTTTGGACAATACTTGAATTGAGCTTTGGAGACGCCACCTACTGTAACATTGTCAAAATATTCCCAACACTTAGTTTTGAGCTTTTGATATGCCTTTTAGACTGCTGGTAGACTTGAGGGACGATTGCTCATCGAGTAAGGTATCCAGTATCCACATTGGAGTATTAGTGTCGCCAACCGAGTGGATCTTGTGAAGGTATATATTAAAAATCAGGAATGTTTTGGTTAGATGCCATTAAATTTTGGATGTATATACCCACTCGTAATTGCTCTTGAAATTATGATGTCTGCTCTTCAAATTGTTGTGTTGGTGGTGCTAGATGTCCTTGGTTGGGTGATTTTGATCCACTTGAAGTAGACATTTTTTCAAAATGTCCTTATAAAAACAAAACAAAACTGGTAAGACTACTTAATGTAGAAGAACAAAAGTACTAAATAATATTATTCAGCCAAAATCAATCGACTAATGTATACAAAATGCTTGTAATTGAAATTTGAGATGATGAATACTTAATAACAAATAAAAATGCACAAGAAGCTTGTAGAACATAGATAAGAGAGAGTTGTGAATTAGTGAGAAAAATGTAAAGAGAATGCATCAATTTATAGATTTTTCAAGCTTCACAAAAGACTAAAATACCCTTAAAAACTCGCCTATTATAATTGTTGGGCGGGTAAATATATAAAAGTGTATAAAAGAGTTGTTGGAATAAGATTGGACAAAAATACTCCTTAAACTAGTTGTTATATAGTTGTTAGAGGGGTAAAAGCATAATTTTTAAAAATCTAGTCGTCGTAGAGGAATCTGGAATTTTTGATATTTTGAATTTTTTGGGTCGGGCTGTTTTTGGAGGAAATTGGAGCCCAGCCACAGTCCAGGCCTTTGGTCCTTTGGTCCCGAGCCACCACTATTCATTAAACGGACCGGGGCCTTTTTGGACAATGGCCATAGCCCTTTTGGCATGCATAGATGTCACAATGTTCACCTGAAGAGAGAGAGAGTGTGTGTGTGTGTGTGTGTGTGTGTGTGTGTGAGAGAGAGAGAGAGAGAGAGAGAGAGCTAAAAGAAGATGATGCATTTTATCACGACTGGTATTAGACCTGGCAAAATGGTTAACCTGGCCGGGTACTGGTAAAAATTACCCGTTTTTTTCCAGGTAGCTATTTCATGTACCTGTACCCAGTTTGGACGGGCAGGGTGTTACCTGCGGGTATGTCCAGTTTTTTGACTTTTTTCAATCTTCCTTTTTTTAAAACCATAGTTTGTCATTTTTACAATTTCCATTTGCCGATCTACTTTCTTATTAACAAACAGACAGCTATTGCATTCTCTGTTTCTACTTTCTTGTTAAAGGTACTTCAATTTCAATTTATGTAAACTACTCATAGCACTTACTCCTACTTAGTACACGTTAATATAAGTACCATAAGATCGAACGTTAACATCAAGCATGCATCAAGCCCCATCCCCCACGCCCACCCACAATCCAAAATCAGACAATTTGACTTAAAACATCACATGAATAATAATTTAAAAAGTCTTCAAGACTTCAACTAGTTCATTCAACTTCCCAATCTGCATCACTTCAAGTCTTTAGGCATCCTTCAAACTTCTTGCATCCAACGAACCGTCCATGCTCGGACTACTCGGCAAACTTAGCACCAATTCACTATCTTCGGGATCTTCACCTACATTTAAACACATGTGGTTAAACTATATCTCAAAACACATAAGCTTTGTCACACAAGAATTTACCAGAATGTGGTGGAGGAAAATGGGAAAAGTTAAGGATTCTACTATGCAATTTCTAATTTTCATCAACAAAATGTGCAGTCAAGCAAAGATACCCCTCCGATCTAATTGAAGTCCAAACATCCACTGTGAGACATATTTTACCACTAATTCTAGCCAAAGCAAGCTTAAGTAACTCTTTCTCCCTCAAAGCAATTTTCAAACAATCGGCTTTAGCAGTATTACGAGTATACGGTTTGACCTCCACATTTAAATAGTTATGAACCTCCCTAAGGCCCTCATGTTCAACAATGGAGAAAGGATAATTATGCTTCAAGATTACAATGCTCATTTTTTCACAATAAACATCTTGATAAATCTTTTTGGTCCTCAATTTCGCCGAGTAATCTAGCTGCATTTGTTTAATATCCATGAATTGTTTCTTGTAGGCATTACAAACCTTAAGATGTTTATGCATATTTGAAGTTCCGTGACTACTCTTGCATGGCTTCCCATCCGGAGTGGTTCCCATTGCAAAACATTTCTCCCTACACGACCTACAAACGGCCCTATGTTTATTATTTTCCTTCACAATGTCAAATTTCTCCCAAATAGCACCTTTAGACTTAGAATCAATCTCAATACCATCATGATTAGTACAAAATAGGGAAGTCCTCATCAATGTCTACAATCTCAACATCAGGATTTTCAGTAGGTGGATTCATGTTCACATATTCCATTGATCCTACAATAGCAACAACAAGAAACAAGGACTTTTTTCAGTGGTTTTATTTCAGTATTTCCTATTACCAGTGCAATACTTTATTGATTCATTCATCCTTTATCGCAATTTGCAGATTCAGGAGTGGTCACTTTGGCATTTCAGTGTTTATTATTTCAGTGGTTTTTTGATTCAGTCATCCAGTCATTCTTATAATCTTCTTTCACCTTTCAGTGGTTTATTTCAGTAATAACAGAATAACAGTCCACATTACAGTTCATAGAATCATAGGCAGTAGTGACAAATGTAGTACAGAGAATCAGAGATGCATGATTTTCAGAATTTCAGCAATACCAATCCCAAAAATTCAATCAAACACAAGAAACCATTTAATCTATTATCAATATCTAATAGTCCAAACTCCATAGTTCCGAATCTTCTCAATATTCAACAATCCAAACTGGCAAACTCCAAATCATCATTCATTCATTCAACAGTCCAAAGTTCCAACTTATTTTCATTGAGGTGTGGTTGGTATTCATAATAAATGATTAAATGAGGAGTTTAAAGAGGGACGACTAACCTTGCTCGTAAAAATCCGTGACGAATAGAGGTGAACGACGGTGGTGGTGGAGCTGTTTACGAAATTACGGCGGTCGGCGACTCTGCGCAAGGACTTGAGTTGATCAGTTGAGCACTTGAGCTTCAAGATGTCGGGCAACACCTTACACCGATCGATTGAGTTTCAAGATGTCGGGCAACACCGATCGGCGATCTCTGAGAAGATAGGCAGCGCCGCAAGCCCGCAATGGTGTTGATCTGTCGGCCGGAGTCGGAGAAGTATATCAGTAGGTGGAATGATCACTGATGGAGGATTGGATGCCGAATGGTCAACACCGATCGGCCGTCTTTAGAGGAGGAAGAGCCGTCAGCTGAGGAGGGGTGACGCCGCTACTCGCGACGAGGACGGTGACTGAGACTGGGAGATGGAGATGGGCAGATGGCTGTGTTGTGAGTTGTGACGGCCAGAGACGGCCGACTGGAGGGAGTGAAGTGAAGTCAGTAAAAATGTAAAGTGATTTAGGGTTAGTGCAACGCGAAAGTGTCTAGTATATATACCTCAGAAAACGGGTAATCCGGGTTACCCGTTACCCAAACCGAACCGAAAAAAACTGGCCGGTCCGGGTTGAATTTTGCCGGGTATTGTTTTGGGCTGCCCGTACCCGTAATTTTCATGCGGGTCTGGGTGGACCTGCGGGTCCTAGCCAAAAATTGCCAGGTCTAACTGGTATGCTTGTTTAATTATATCTTACTTTATCGTGAAAAAAAAGGCATTTAAAACAAAATGTTAAAATGATGCGTGAAAGAGTATAATAAGGTGAAGACTTATTTTTCGTGGGTGTTGGCTGTTCTATGTTTTTATGTGATGAACTTCAATCAATGAGATAAAAAAGTTGAAGAAACTTGGGATCATTGACATTTCTCCAAATAAATCCATCTGATACTTCAAAGCGAAATTGGCCAATTCAAATTATGAGGGGAGTAAGGAAACTGATAAAGAGTGAATTGGAATAGAGGGCTATACCAGCCATTATCAAGTCTAGTCTACGAGATCTGAAAGCAAAACCAACGGTGAGCTAATCCGACGGAAATTAATTCATATAATAGAAACAGTGAATCGATCAGGAGTCATGTCTCATAAAGCAGCAGAACCCAACAAAAAAATGCTTGGCCTCGATACATGCGTGATTAGCAGCCTCTTGTTCCTTTCTGACTACTAATGCAAACTTTTGTACCAATCGTTTAGATGTTAGTAAAATATTTGTTGAAACATGCGCCGTGCTCAATTTAGAATCTCTAATTAATTGGATCTAAGTCACGAGGAGGTTTTTGGTCCAACTCAGTCGTCCTAAAAAACAAATTACGACCTCTTCATATAATGATCATTAGAATTTGATAAATAATTTTAAATGGATTTTTTTTATCATACATTTTGGGTTACTAGTTGAAAAAAACATAATAATTAGTAACCATCATTGTTAATATATGGGAGAATAGAAGTTCTTACTATAGTCTAGGTTGCAACCATTTTAATTTTCTTTTCGATACACTTGAGTACACTATTCAAAAGTTTGGATCTAAGTTTAGAACAGTGTATTGATAAGTGCAGCATAACTCTCATAGCATCGCATTGCCTGTTTTTTTTTTTTTGAGGTCGAAACGGAAACTGTATTAAACTAAAATACAAAGTACAACCTAAAGAGCACAAACAAATGTTTGGCTCAAGAAATACAGTACCCAACGGTACAAACAAAAAGAGTACAAGCATAAGCTTCACTCTGGAGCACAAACCGGCCAACATGGCCTTGACAGGAAATGAAAAAGATAAGTATTACCATTGTTGGATTTACAAAATCTAGATCAAATGGTAACAAAGTGGAAGAGCTGCAGCGAGGCATCAATTCTAAGGGCCGCTTGAAGTGGTAGTTTAGAGTACTGCAGCGGTTGTATACGGATCACAGGGAGTTGGGGCGAGTTCCCAAGGCCGGATCTGATCGATCTGAAGCTCGAAGGAAATCGATAATCTTCGTCTCTTCTAGATCCGCCATCTTCACGCCACAATCCCACCATTTCGGACCTGCATCAGAGAAGTCAACCAAAACTAACCGAATCAGAAGTCCAATGATCTTGACGGATCCAAAAAAATCTTTCAGATGTGAGGGTAGCGAGTGGGAGGGAGTAAGTTTTTGGTTGAAGGACTCCCGATCTATGGGTGGGGGTGGAGGAAGGTGGTTGTGAATGGCGGCAAAGGTAGGTTGCCGTGCATCTTCACCAACATGAAACGTCACTTGTGGTGGCATTTGATGATCACTAACAAGATGAAGGTGCCATGTAATGCTATATCGCGGGAAATCAATTAGACTAATACGCTTTGGCCACTCGAGTTGCAAGTTAAGGCAATGCGATGCTAGAGAACTCCACCCCCTTTCTCACAGCTTTCTTCTCCGGAAGACCCAGTTGCCGCCCCTTCCTCCTTCGGCTACCATGGCCGTAAGGATGGAAGGGGAGGCCCTCACATCGTTACTCCATCTTCTCTTGTTTCTTTTTTTCTCATCTTTTGCTCCCTTCTCCTCGTATGAATGATAGACGTTTACCGTAAAATGCAGGGACGAAAATAGAACATAAAATATTCAGTATATAACTAACGCTATTAATTAGTCATTAGTCGTAATAACACCATAACTTGCTAATCTTTTACGCAAAAGATGTTTAGAATGAAAAGTTAACATTTTCACTAAACAAACTGATGCTGCGAAACTGCGAATCCCCAAGTCAAGAAATCCGTATACATAAATCAAAAAATTCCTTGATGGGTGGGCCAAATTCAACTTTTTCTGGGTATTTCTTTTCAGCCGTCCAAGAGATTTAGCCAAAGAAAATAAAGTTACCAAGCAAATAAACAAAGAAAAAGGCTAATGAAAGTTCAAATTTAAACCAAAGTACATAGGAGTCTCGATAAGATCGAGAAGGATTTGGAATATTGCTAATTTCTCCATCTTTCAACATTTATAAATTCTCTTTGGACCAGCAGTTTGTTAGGTTTTTGAGTTGTCCCAAAAAGCAAAACTATAAGAGGAACATAGGGACAGAGTTAGCCCCACCATTGGAAAAATTGGAATGGACTTGTAACGAAAAGGTTTACCTTGCTCTCATCATTAGGTTTCATTCTGGGGAAGGGTGCAGAGGCGTGCAGAAATGAAAAGCATGCTCCCATGGGACTGACCAAATTAAGGCTACACCGTGGTCGATACCACGGTGAAGTTATTTCTTAAGTGAATTCAACTGAACCTTTGTTTGTTGTCCTAACATCTAGCTTGCAAAATAAACTATTTTACGTTTCAAGCACGACTAAAGAAAAGAAGGTTTAGTTGTGCTTGAAACGTAAAATGTTATTTAATTTGTTAGTAAAGTTTTTTTTCTCTTACTAGTAATTATTCAAAAAGGTTTCTCATACCTATTGTAAGTTAAGCATTGTTATAATAACAAAAGAGTATGAAGATATATAGCATGTAACATAGACGTGTTATTGACCAAGAGTATGTTAGGGCTATAAAATACAAATTAATTGTTGCTCGTAATTAATTTTGTGGATGCATTAGGGGTCGGCTTGTGATGAACTAAGCTGATATTATTTATTAAACTTAAAAAGTTCGGATATGCTTGTTGAGCTCAAGCTCGTGTTCGAGTTCTCGACTCGTTTTTCTTTCCTATTGAACTGACATTTAACCTAATCAATTTGTTTCTTACTTCAAATTCAAACCTCCAAATAAAAGACAGATTAGGTACCCACAGTTCCCATTCCACTGGAAAAAAGGAACCCAAGGAGAAAGAAAAGGCATGTTATGTCTGCATAAGGCATAAGTACATAACCATATACATGTCCTTGAGTGCCGGCCACATCCAACGCATGCATATACTTTAGCCTTCACTCTTTATCATGATCGATCTGTCTGTTATCATATTCACGCCACTTCACCTGTACTCTTCTTCTCAATAATGCATGACATGATTACATGGCTCATGCTTGAAGAACATGACACCCCACCCCTGCTTTTTCATTAGAAAAATCCTTATAAGGATGTTATATCATTGGATGAGTTGGTTGTTTATGTTAACTTAAGATATGTTTGATATATATCTGAAACCTGTGATTATTGGCTTGGTAAGCAAGCAGCTCTAAAGAAAGATTTGGGAAATTGGTGACATTTATCTTTGAAAAGAGGAGAAACATGAAGGAATTGAAGTCGTACCCAAGAGACTGAGATCAATTTAAAATGGTAATTCTGAACGAGGGTTTAAGAGAAGGAATGGTAATTATGTGATACCTGCTCCCGTGTGCTCCCATCTAGAAGATAAAAGGGGTGTTTAATTTGGCTGGTGCCTACTGATTTCCAGTACATACATACATATATATATATATATATATATATATATATATATATATATATATATATATCTGTACCGCTGTGGAATTGACGTAGGAGTTACAAGTGAATGAGGTTGGTCAGATACAAGTCAAAATTCACTCTCTCATCCAATTAGATTATGGGTGATACTCGAAGGATCAACATCCAATCTATTGGCAGTCCAAAAAATACAAAAGCTGGCCAGTAAATCGCAGGGATCACAAGAGAACGATATGTTTCCTTTACTTCGCATTGTTTTAAACACCACAAAGATGGGTACATCTTTATATAACTGAAACAACTAGGAATTAACATGGCTTTCAAAATACAAACCTGCTAGATTTCAAGCTACATCATTACGTTAAAAAGTACTAGGTGGAAAAAAGAAAGAAAAGAAAAAAGGTCACTGAGAGCCTTCAGTAGCTCACGCCAACTACTGGTGATGATGGAGACGAAGATGACGGTGAAGAGAGCCAAAACTGGGCGTTCTTCACCCTAGAAACGCTTGTAAGTATGCTTAACGGACTGATGTCCCCAATAATGGTCACTTTCTTTGTGGCCAAATCTATACTAAATGATGTTACACCTGCACAAGTTCATCCAAATTAAGCCATTACTTTACTTTGATTAAAATACATAGACCTGTTACTTAGTAGTGAAGAACAGATTAGACTATTTTGCGGTGGTGGTTGGTGGGTGGGGGTTGGCGTCGAACCAAAGAAGTTTTAGTCTAAGGAGCCGATCATTTTCTAATGCCCGAGGAAAAAAAGATGTGTAGCTCTATTAATTGTCACTTCTAGATTGGCTAAAGACACTCCTTGTAATGTTAATTATACATGTGATCTGTATAACGTACAACCATGTAAAGCAACGTTGGAGCACCATTAGCCAATTAGAGAGTTAATAGGACTACTCTTTAAAGTTCTCAAGTGCGTGGTAAGAGTTCCGGTTCAGTTGCAAAAATCAATAATTGAAAGTAGCGAATCCTTTAAGCATGTAGAACTATGTTTGTATTGAACTTGCCTTCCATCCTAGAGATATGTTTTCTCACTTTTTCTTCACAGCCCTTGCAATGAATTGACACCCTGAGTTCCACCACCTGCAAAGCCAAATGAAAGGAAGTATTTAAAAAACACAAACTTAGAATCATCAATGAATGCAAACAGGCATCATATTAGCTCGCACTCCATCTTCCCAATTGTCCTAGACCCTTTATTGCAAGCAATTCAAAAGTTGAAGGCCTTAGAGAGGGGATAACGAAGAACCTGATGACCTCGGGCGCGAGAAGGAGTTGATGGAGATTTCAAAATGGGAGAGTCATTGTATGAGCTGCTGACGCGTCGGGTCCTCGGAGTTTGGCTAGCAACCAATGCTGAGACAACATGTTCAGGGTCTGATAACATTTCTTCCACAAATGGTTTATCACTCAAGAGATACCTAGAGGAACCAAGAGGACTAGTTAGGCCATATTTGTCCGCCGAGCTTTTTCTAATGACTTCACTTGGTTTATCGTTCAAGAGATACCTAGAGGAACCAGAAGGACTAGTAAGGTCATTTTTGCCTGCGGAGCTTTTTCTAGTGACTTCACTTTGTTTAGCACAACTCTTTCTACTCTTCTGATTGTAAGGCCTTGGATCAATTGGAGGACGAGATGAACAAGGGATAGGAGTCCTGATTTTCCGTCTATGATGATCAAGAATACGATGATCGATCGGTTGCATGCCGTGGCGCACCATGGCACGCTGGTCCATGCTTGAACATATGGCTGTTGAAGCAGGAGAGGCGCAGAATAGCTCTATAGTTTTCATGTTTATGGACAGACAGATGGCAATGACTCTAAAGAGAAACTATGAGGAAGACCTTCAGAATGAGGCTCGTTGATGTGCTTATAAAGTAGATGATCAGAGCTTATAAAAAAAAAGTAGATGGATCAGAAGAGAAGAGAGAAGGGAGGGAAAAAGAAAACTAGGTCCTACCAGAATTGAAAACTCCGTTTGAAACCTTAGCAGATGCACATTTATATATGAACTTAAAGTTGGATTGATCAGCTTTGTTTTGGGTGCTAGTTTTGGTCGTCTTTGAGACCTTTGTGTGACTATGATTAACGTCGTGGACGGGGTGAATTCCAAAGCAGGTAAACAGTTACCTTATAATTGCCTTATCATGGTAATGTTGATTAGACAGCCCAAAGTAGCCACTCTTTGTGGTCTAGCTTGTCAGTTCTGTAACAAAAACCTACTCAAGGGTAAACTACCACTGGAAGCTGATATGACTCTTGCTTTGGGAAAATATTCTCTAGAGAAGAAATCATTTATTTTGGAATTTGAACGAGAATGTTATACTATTGGATTAACGGATCCATCAGCAGGGATTGCTCCTAATATTCCAAAATCTGGTCCTGCAAGGTGAGTTGGCCTGACAGATCCATCAATAATTTCGCATGAGACACATCTTGTTACTCGAAAATATGTCTTATTGTATGGGCTATGGATTTAAATCCTATTATTTTCAGTCACCTAATTTTGGGACCCGGGTTCCAGGAATATGAAAGAAAGAAATATCCTTACACTGAGCAAGTGGCTCATTTAATATGAAATCGGATGATGCAAGGCTACCGACGGATTTTGGTAGAGGTCGGCGGCCAACTGACCGCCATGGAGGTGGTGTTATTTTGTTAAACGAAAATTGTTCCTAGTGGCAATTGACCACCTTAAAATAAAGATTTTTTGGTAAGTACAAATTGATTGCCGCGAAAAACATTCTAAATCTACACAAGAATAAGATTGAACCCTAATACCTCAAGAATCAGCCTTCCAAACAAAAAGAAGAAGAAGAAGAAGAAGAAGAAAAAGAAGAAGAGCAAGTGAACTAGGGATGGCAATGGGGCGGGTCGGATGCGGGTTTCATAATATCCGAACCCGCCCCGCCATATACCAAACATGTGAATCCGCCCCGCCCCGCCATCGAGTTGGGAGATGATGACACCATCCCCGATCCGATGGCCTTTGCAATAATCCGACCCTAACCCGATCTGATCCGCAGTTTGATCACGTCGATGAGTTTATCAGAAATTTCATTCCCATCTGCAATTGAACTCTTAAACTCGAGATATTTTGAGATCTCTTTTGGAACCAAACCTACTTGGCGTTCTTCTTTGCAGCCTTACAGTGCTCGGTTTGTGCCCAATATCACCACAATCACCAAATAAAGCTGGTACCAAAACCCATTCATAAATTGTAATTCTAGTTTCTGAAAATGCAAAATAAGCAGAATAATCCGGCGATGATCAAACCACGATTGGAAATGCAAAATAAGAGACTGAAAGTGCAAAATATAAGATCCCAGAAACTGAAGGCGACGGCTGAAGTGACTGCCGAAGCAACGGCGGAACGGTGAAAAGAGATCGACGACCGGCGATCGATAGCCGTCGAGAGGCGACGGCAGAAGACGAACGACGATGGTGGACATGATTGGAGTGCGACGCCAAGGAGAAGAAGAGAATGAGGGGAGAAATGAAAAGGGGCTGGGGTTTTCTATGTTTTATACAGGAGGAGATGGACGGCTGAGATGAAAATGCGCTAGGGTTTTCTATGTTTTATATGTAGCGGAGCGGGTCGGGTCGCGGGTCAGATTTACCTAAAATCATACCCGACCCGTATCCGCTGCGGGTTGTGAAAGTAACTACCAAACCCGCGCCCGTGACCCGTTTATGTCAAAAAAATCCGCTCCTATAGGAGCGGGGGGGGGGGGGGGTGGATATCCGCCGGGTTCAGATCCGATTGCCATCCCCAACGTGAACTTTACCGTGTGTAAACCCGTTTATGTAATGCCATTTTGATTATTATTATTCTACTTTGGGTAAATAATCATCCTTGAAACTTAAACATGCATGCATTACTATGTATTGTGAAATCTCCTGCATTCTCTTTTTGGTGGTACATTAGTTTTTAATGTCTAAACGTGATTGAAGATGTTGAGGGGACATATAATCATATTACTATATTGTGGGAAACTGGACCTTATTTCTAAGGACATACAAAATAAATACTTATGAACCATTATTTTCATGCAATATCATCTCAAAAGTACTAATTCACTCGGTTATCTATATCCTATAATATCACATCATATCATGCCATTAAAATATATAGTAGACCAAGTTTTGTAGGTCGTAGAGGCGATAAGTAAGTTTTTTTATTTTTTTTCCTTTACTTATGCAACACGTAATCCTGCTTATTTTTATGTTCTTTTCCCTTTTACCATTACTTGTAAAGTCATACATGTAACATGACTCTTTATTATAAGTTACTATTAGAAAATTTACACGTATTATTGGCATAATTTTAGTAAACCTACTAAAAATAAACAAAAAAAAACAATTTTACATTCTTTAAAACTCTACTTGATTAATTTACCAACATGTTGGGACTTGATTTTGACAATTAGCACTTTAAATATACTTTAATATAACAAAATAGGCACTCATGACTACAAGTAACGTAAATCATTTATGTAAATTAAAAATTGGAAGCTCGCAAATCAAAAGCTTTATTTTATTTATAAGTAAATGACATACAAAAGGAATATGATTTGATCATTGAAAATGCCTTTAAGAGTACCAAAATTGACAATTCACTTCATAGACTAATTGTAAATAGAACTTTGAAATGAAAATAAAAACTCCTAAGAATTAAGTATAAGTCATAATATGTCTTAGAAGCAGTGATAAGAGCTAATTAGACTACTAACACCATTGGAGAAAAACTCTAAATTTCATGAACATACATCACACATGAAACAAGACAATGACTACACTTTCAGCCATTTTTGTGGCCTTTGGAGGCAGTAAGAAACTAGTTCTTCCTCCAGAGATAAAAAGCCACTACTTTCTTTTGGGATCAGTCTCTCTATAAGATTGTATACTTGTTGTAGCTTAACAACTTGTAGTTTTTACAACTAAAACAGTAGTGATAAATAAACTTCTCCAATTTAAACCTAAACCCCAACCACCCTCCCCCCCCCCCCCACCCAAACCCAAAAAAAAAGAAAAAAAATTCTAATCTCTTCGGTTTAGTGAATGTAAAGGTAATTGGTGTTGGAAAAATAAGGCAGTATGAAGAAAATAGAAAGATGGCCTGAATCGAATGTTATGCACTCTTTCCTTATATTGGACATAAGTGTAATTACCTAAAAAACCTTAATCCTAATTTGAACATTTAAACCATTATATTGGACATAAGTGTAATTGCCTAAAAAACCTTAGGGCTAATTACACCCATGTCCCTGAGGTTAGGGGGTAATTACAGTCAAGGACACAAAGTTTCAAAATGTAACATTCCGTGACCAAAAGTGTTTCAAATGTATCACCCGTGTCCATCCGTTAGGGTTCCGTCCAAAAAATATACTTTTTTAATGATGTCATCAATACGTATTTTTAAAATGACGATACTACCCCTTGTATTGTATGTACTGAATATTTTTAAAAATTTTATATTAAGATTTTAAGCCTTAATTTATAGATTAGGGTTTTAAAACCTTGATTTGTTCTCTATCTTTGCAAATTAGGGTTTGAAAACCCTAATTTGCGAATTAGGGTTTGAAAACCCTAATTTGCGAATTAGGGTTTCAAAACCCTAATTTGCGAATTAGGGTGTCAAAACCCTAATTTGCGAATTAGGGTTTCAAAACCCTAATTTGCGAATTTTGATCAACCCACCCATACCGGCCGATTGAGAGAGAACAGAAAGGGACGGTGGGCGATGAAGTCTCGGATGGTCGGCGACAAGTGGATCTATTTTTTTCGGGGAAGAACAGAAGGGGACTGGGCGATGGAATCTAGGATGGTCGTGACATGTGGATCTGTTTTTTCTGGCTAAGAACAGAAAGGGAAGGGGGGCGATCGGCGACGAGTGGATATGTTTTTTTTGGCGAAGAACAAAAGGGGATAGGGGGCGATGGAGTCTCCAAATGGTCGCGATAGGTGGATCTGTTTTTCCGGCGAACACAGAAAGGGATGGGGGGCGATGGAGTCTCGGATGGTCGCGACAGGTGGATCTATTTTTCCGGCGAAGAACAGAAAGGGACGGGGGGCGATGGAGTCTCGGATGGTCGGCGACTGGTGGATCTGTTTGCTACGATGGGGGCTGCGGTGGAATTGCTTTGTTCGGGGAAGAACAGAAGGGACTGCCGGTGGAGAAGGGGGCTGCCGGGGTGAGGGAAGGGGCTGTCGGCGGGGAAGGGAAGGGGACTGCCAGCGGTGAGGGAAGAGGTTGTCGGGAAGGGGCTGCAGGGCTGCAGGGGCAATAAAGTCTTTTTGTCAAAACCGTTAAGTATTTTTGTATTCCGTTTGTCAATGGACATAAGTGTTACATTTTAAAACTTTGTGTCCTCGGGTGTAATTACCCCCAAACCTGAGGGACATGGGTGTAATTAGCCCAAAACCTTAATCCTAATTTGAACATTTAAACCATTATATTGGACATAAGTGTAATTTGTCCAAACTATTGTCCTTACCTGTAATTTAAACCATTAACTGCAATAAAGGGCAGTATTGTCATTTTGAAAATACATAACGATGACATCATAAAAAAATACACTTTTTGGACAGAACCCTGACGGATGGACACAAGTGTTACAAAATTAGGGTTTTTGGTCACGGAATGTTACATTTTGAAACTCAGTGTCCTTGGCTGTAATTACACCCTAACCTCAGGAGCATAAGTGTAATTTGCCCTATTAATTATTAAAGGTTATTATTTTTTGCATAGTGACCATAAAATGGTTGATTGTGTACGACTTTGATGGCACTCAAACTATTCAAAATCAACTATACCGTGGTTAATACACTACAACTTTTAAATTTTGCAAACCGCCGCGCTAACAAGCTAACTTTTCTATTCCTTTTTTCCTTTGGTGATGGTATATGTGGTTTGGAACATTGGAATATTCACGATTCAATTTCATTTTCTTGTAGAGAAGGCGTTTCATCTCAACTGATCCATTGCATATTTGTTCTTCTAGTGTGATTGTGTGTTATTTTTCAAGCCGATTGTTTGCAGGTCATATGACATTTCGATCTAACATATGATAATGTCATAATTGATTTACTGATCAAACATTTGTCAAACTCTGCTTAGTCATAAATTTGGCATCTAGAATCGGGTTGATCAATGCATACAACTTAGTAGAATCTTTTTTCTCTTCACAACTGCACTTTCACAGAAAACCCAAAAAGAAAAAGTTGGAGGTGGGGAGTGGGGGAGGGAGTTGGTAGTTTCTAAGTGAAATCCATCAGGCTCTAAAGAACCAGTTATTTTACACATACACTAATCCCAACCGCTAGGGGTGAGCATAGTTCGGTTGGTTCAGTTTGGAGGCTGAATACTAAACCGAACAGACCAATCTCGGTTTGGGAAAAAAAAATTGAACCGTGGTTGAACGGTTCGGTTTTGATGGTTTAATCGGTTTGGGCCAAACTCAATTTTGGACAAGTTTAAGCCCAAAAATTAATAACTTATACATATTAATAAGCTCCAAAACAACTGAATTTTTTATTATAATCATTAACACTTAGTAAGATGTAGGCGACAAATGAAAAATATATGTTACGTTAAGAGATTTATGATTTATCTCATTTTATATGAGTGGTTAGATAACTAAGGTTAGTAAAAAAAATTAACTAGGATTAGGTAAAAATATAGATATGTTATATTATTATTATTATTATTATATATGATTGATTTGGTTTATGAGGTTTCAAAAAAAATTGAACCGAACCGAATGTACGGTTTGGAAAAAAAAATCAAACCGATTGATATTTAGATCGGTTTGAAAATACATGAATTGATTGGTTCGTTTTCACGGTTGGATCGGTTTCAACGGTTTAAATGCTCACCCCTACCCATTGCGATATAAAGTAAGGGAGCGCTAATCCAATGTCACTGCAGGCAAGCTAGCTCATCGTCCGTCTATCACGAATGGATGGATGACATCACTTTTTCCCCCGTTGTTCCGCCCCACCCCATTATGGGAAGAAAGACAAATATTGAAACTGGCATCCGCTCAATAATGAGGCAGAAGATGAAATTTGCTTAAAAACAGAAAGAAATATAGAGTGTCCATGTTAACAATGCGAACCGGCCAAATCAGTAATAGCACCTTAGTTAGCTTGACAGAATTATTAGTTTATTATATTATATCTCCAATTGAATAAACGGAATTTTTTCAATAGAATCTTCTCACAAGCAAAACTTATTTGCTTGTTGATGTACCAAGAAATGTCAAGATGATATGATTGCGATGATGATGGTAATTGTCCAGCGTTGTCATTTTATCGGCTTTCATTAATCAATAGAATCTTCTCACAAGCAAAACTTATTTGCTTGTCGATGTACCAAAAAATGTCAAGATCATATGGTGCAATGATTATACTCGTAGATGGATTACATGTGGTCCTCGTAAGTGAAAGGTAAAGTAGATATCATAATTACACTTTAAGAATGATTATTGATTAATTAGCCGCACAACCACCGTACCAAGTTGACTAAGTGAAGCATGTAACCAAGAAGCAGCCTTTTTAGGCTTTAACTGCCACTTTGGTTTTTTATGGGAATTTCCTACTGGGGTCCCTAAAATTGCCATGATTATGAGAGAGTTTTGTACTTGCACTTTGTGGATGGGTCATGAACCAACTATGAAGTCTGTGATTGAAAGTGGGCTCATGATCGGATTCAAATCAAAGAAATGCAGCTCCTGTTCCAAATGTTGGAAGGCCAAATGAAAGAATCTCAATATCTATGGCAACGTAAACTAATAAGGTGGGACTAATTTTACGCTATCTTGTTAAATTTACGCCTCCTTTGTATCTAAAATTAAATTACTAAAATGAGACATTTGGTTAAAAAAAATGTATATAATGTTAACCTCGCTCGACGGAAAAGAAATTCATATGTATGGTATATCATTTTGTGTAAGGACGATTTTCTACTCTTTTCAACATATTAGAAGTGTTTTGTTGGTCTAGTTAAACTAATAGTTTTGTAATCACGCGTTTAAAGCTGTGGTTTAGTGGAAGGATCAGGGACCCTTCGCTTGATCCTAGAATTTGTGTCCAACTTTTCTTTTCTGTGTTCTCTTTATTCTCTTTATCTTTCATCTTTATCATTAGTTAACTAGTTTTACTGCCTACATGTTTCTTAATATCTCTTCTTCTGTGGTTATCTCCTTCTGTGCTTATCACCCGAAAGCTGGTGTTACGGAAAAATCACATTTAAGTGGAAGAATTTTGACCTTTTTTGAATGCAGATGAGATGGCCTTTGAATATTCTAGTCATACTACACTGTTTTCATTTTGAAAACAAAAACGTTTAATTGAATACAATCACAAAAGGCATTACATGATCAAAACACTTTTAGTCATTTAATTACAGCTCGTAATGTCATGGTGCCCAGTGTGGTCAAGTGTAATGTTCTAAGGTAAGTGAACCCTCGGTTTTCCGTCTGGTTGTCAGAAGCCTTACTACCCAAAGGTTGAAGGTTCTTCTTATCAAAGAAGTTCCTTTTTGTGTGACAGATCGTCCGGTGATCTAGCGAGAAAACAAGTATTGTGCAGATACTCAAACAATATTGAAAAAAACGCGGATCTCTCCATTTTATGGCTTGGAGCAAAATAAAAAAGGTTGGAAACTATGGAGCACTCTTGTGAGAAACAGATAACCAGTTGAAGTCGGGTTCTGTCTGAGCTTGAAAAAAGAACCCATGCTGAGATTGGGCTATCCATGCCACATCCACCCTTGTACGCTGTCCGAGTGATTATGTCTTGGGTGCCCAAGGCTTTTGAAAGTTCAAATATAGATTTCACCAAACCTAAAGCATTACTCCAACCATATTAGAAAAATGAGTATCTAGCATAACTCCAAAACTTAGCCAATTCAATTAAACAGAGCTATTTATGTGATATAAGAAAGATCAAAAGGGTGGTTTGTTTCACCTTTAAAGTAGCCTCGTCAATTCCTTTAAAAAATTTTTTTTTTACAAGAAGTAAACGACACAAGTCGTACCATCACAAAAGGCAACAAAAGATATGCCTTCAGGCAACATTACCAAGTACCAGGAGGTACCAATTTATTACACTCGAGTATACACTGTCCTCATTGTTCTAACCAAAAAAAATAAAAATTGACAATACTACCCTAATATTTTTCCACTAATATCATTCTTTCTTATCCTAGTTTTCCTTATGATGACGCAACCCTTCCCTCTGAACTCTCCTCTAGCACCACCCAAACTACCGAGCTACATATGAAAACAATGGAGGCATCAAAACCACTATTGAAGACTAGACCACAACACCCTCTGAGATCGCGCGTACTCAAGCATCATAGATGAAAACCAACAAGAGATGAGCAAGAACAATGGGGCTTGTATTTTCTTAGCAGCCATGGAAATTTCCACTATGCTTTTTGGCAATCACTATCATGCCACTGATCTCATTGCTATTGAACCACCCATTGAACTATTGTTTTCCCTTCATGTTGTGCTTACATACTGTGTTTGTGTCAACACTACAACAAAGATTGTCTTTAGTAATGTATTTTTCCGTCGATAAAGATTCAAAATCAGTCAGTAAAAGTCTATTGGTAATAACCCCGTTGCAAAAAAATTAGTGACTGAATTATGTGATCCGTCGGGAAAAAGTTCACTCTTACCGACATAATTAGTTACTATTAGCAACAAAATTATCGCTAAAGGCATGTTTTATATATTTCCTACTTTCTGAATTTCTCAAGAAAAAAATTAAAGAACCTTTTAGCGATGGAATTCCCTCGCTACAAGTCCGTACAAAAGTGTTTAGCGACATTAATTCAAGTCGCTAAAAGTCTATCTCTAAAAATGTTTATCAATCTGTAGAAGAGCTTTTACCGACGGAATTTCAAGGTTAAAAATATGTCTGTAAATTTAAAAAGGCTGTTTTTTATTCTTATTATCTATTAAAAATCCGAACCCGTTTCAAATAATTAATCCTCATAAACCAATCCAACAACAATTTAATTCTTTAAATTGGCATTCATCTTTTACCAAACTTCAAATAAGATTTAAGTCACATATACCACCAACTAAAACTCAATACTCAACTACCAAAATTATGTTTAGCAGATATAAGATATAATATATCACATCATAACAAAATTACAAAGTTTAATCAAAACTGAAAAAATATAAACCAATAACCCTTTTCTAATCTCTCGACTGATATAAAAAGTGACTACTCATTATGTTTCAGTGAACATTTCTCCCATTGTTACTGTAAGTTCCAGTTCAGCTATTTCTTTTACAACTACATCTCTGTCCAAATCAAACTGTTCATCCTCTGCAACATATCATATTCAGATTCATTCTAAGGCAACTAAAGACTATCATCAGTAAATACAGAGGTATTACACATTAATTGAAATGATCGAAAGGGAAATATGAGCATTTATCAAGTTTAAAGCCATTGTAGAAGCTTGCTTCTATATATTGGCAACGAGTATGGTGATGATGTCAGACGGCCTATTTGTTTAGTACTATAATTGAACCCCCCCCCCCCCCCCCCCCAAAAAAAAAAGTAATTTTTTTCCACCTCGGCTACAATGTAATTTTTGTAGCACGGCTAGCTCTGGCATAATATAGCTGCCATGGCCATACAAAGGAAAAGAAAGGGGGGAGTTGTCTTAATGGGGCAAATTTGTGTATGTTGCTTCTATGTGCAGAGAAGAAGTACAAACACAAAAGTAAAGTTGCAAATCCAACACTAAACCGAGGAAGCGTCTGAAGGAAAATATATCAAAATTGAAATAGAATATGGGACGTTTACCTCCTCAATTACCAAAGAGAAAAACAAATTCACGTTGCAATTGCAATCTCTTGTACATAATGTTTCTGTCCCCACTTGAACGCAAAGATGCATAAATCCGAGCTAAGTACAATATATTAACCTAACTGGGCCACTCTACATGTCAAAAATTCTAATTCTAGAATTTTGCAGAAAAATCAAAGGGGGCAATTTGATGGAAAGGTGGGAGTACCACATAACTTGTCGATATCAAACAATGAAATTAAAAACCTAACAAATCTATTTATATTCTTCCAACTTTACATATACTTCAAATCTATGTCATATACATTAATTGGTTATTGAGAAAGCAAAGAACAAGCAACAGATAGCAAAGAACCAAAGCTTCCACTTTCTAAGTAACCAACAAAAGGTATATGCATAAGAAAAGACTAAGCAGAGGCATTGACAAAAAATAAAGAGATTAAAGAGATTTTCAGACCTAAGCATCAACATTTTTGCCATAATGGCTAAAGGAGTCTTCGACTTGACGCTCAGTGACTTCCCACGACAAACCTCCAAAAAATATATGGTACTCTTGATCCTTCCCGGCTATCTATACAGCTACGATCACACATAAATCCAAATTTAGACAATAAACACATCACACGTTAAATAAACACGTGATATGAATACTATAAACCAAAAACTAGAACAATGTTCTTAAGCCCTAATCTCAGTAATAGACATATCGCACATTCAATAAACATGGGGCATAAATTCTATAAATTGAAAACTAAAACAATAACTCCCCTCCATTTGAACTATTATGACCTCATACGAACCCTAGTTTCAACAGTAAAGAGACAAGTTCAATAAACTCGGGATTTGAAATTCTATAATTTGAAATGAAAAAAATACTCTCGAGTTTTAAGGAAACCCGAGAAATTAAGGAAGATGAGGACAGAGAGGGGAATAGAGGGACGAAGATGTGTACCGATTACCGATTATGGCTATGCCATTATCCTGAGGGCTGAAAGTGGTTTGGTTCATGGGGCAATCGGGCTATTGATGGTGATGGTGTGAGGTGTATGGGCGGGGTAGGGGGAGGGGGTAAATTTTGATGATGGTGGTTATGGGTGGTGGGAGGAGATCCAATCTTACTGGTCTGCGGTGGTTCAGGTGTTCAACCCCTGGTGGTCCATCAGCGACTCTTGTGGTCCATTGGCTATTGCCTTTGCGGCCCTTCATCGGCAGCAGTGGGAGAAGATCCTAGCTTGGTGGTAGCAACCTTGAGGTTGTTCTTGGGTGAAGGGGGGAAGGGCGGCACCAAGGGTAAGGTGGGCGGCGTGGGAGGCGGGCTACAAAGGTGGGGGCCAAAGGTGGGCACTGGTGTGTGTGTGTGTGTGTGAGAGAGAGAGATGTGCGGCGGGTGAAAAGAAGAATTGGTAGGGTTTTCTTCAAATTAATACCTTTAGCGACGGATTTTTAGCAGTCACTAAAAGTCCATCGCTAAGACCAAATACAAAAAAGGTTTATAAATATTAAAATTACATTTAGCGACGGACAATTCCGTCAGTAATAGTCCACAGGTAAAAGTCCGCGCTAAAGACCTTTACCGAAAAATAAATCGGTCGACAAAGCCACTTTAAGCGACAAATTTTGGTATGTCGATAAAAATCCGTCGCTAAAGGGTCTTTTCTTACAGTGAACGAGCGAGAGAAAATAGATGAAAAGAAAGGTGAGAGATGAGAATGTTGGCTTAAAATCAATTTGTGATTTCAAAAATGTGCAAATGCCATTTTGTGTCTTGGTTTGGGGGTTAGGGGCGAGGTAAGGGAGGGGAGGGGAGGGGACACATGACGATTGTAGGGTTAATTACGCAAGGTGCTCCTAAGTTTACTCGTTGTAAAATTTGGCACCATAAAGTTTATTTTAGCTATCTCACACTACAAACTTGTATAAGTATGCCATCTGACATCTTTCTAACTAAATGCTAGCCAAATTCTACGTCGTAGTGATGAGGTTGCAAATTTGTCAGGGGTATTACGGGAGAATCAAAATTTGCATAAAGTAAAATTACTTTTCTTTTACTTTTTTCCTATTTTTTCTTGTTCCTTTTTTTCCCTCTCATCGCCATCTTCCTAATTTCCATCCGTGCAATCCACACTGGCCACACCTACCGCCACCACCTCCTTGTTAGCCACCACGCCTACCACCACCTCCTCCTCCTTATCAACCACCATACCTACCGGCGCCACCTCTTCGCTATCAGCCACAACACTTGCCTTTACTAATTTAAAATCCTATCCAAATCCCATAACCTAATTGCTGGCAAACTCCTCCCTCTCGACCACCCTACCTATCGCCACCACCTACTCTCTATCAGCCACTACCTCTACTAATGTAAAACCAAACTCAAGTTCCAAACCCAAATCACCTACGTTGGTGTGTATGGTGGACGTAATGGTTGGTGAGTAGTGTGGTGATGGTGATTGCGTGCTTTGTATATTATTGCAACGATTTTTTATTGCGGATCACAGTGTGGTGATTAAAGGTCGTATGGGGTGTGTTGGTTCGTGTGGCAGCGTGTGGCCTGGTGTGGTGATTTATCTGGTGGTTGTAGGTTCATGTCATGGGCTTGGGCCGAAGACGCCACCGCCTCTAGGGTGGAGGGGTTGCGCTGAGAGCCTTGCTTGGCACGTGTGGCCGACCTTCTTATGGGAAAAAGAGCTTCTTGCCTGCACGGTTGGTGGTGATCCATACCGCAGTGGATGAATGCGAGGGCGGTGTCGATGGGGCGGATCTGAGTCGAGGATTGCCTCTTGATTTTGAAGACATTGAAGGAAAGGACTCGAGGGTGGCGAGCTTTGAAAGGGTGGTGGCGGTGTGGTGAAGAGGGAGAGAGGTGGTGCTAAATTAGAAAAAGAAAGAGAGAAAAAGAACGATTCCCCAAAAATACCCTGCATAGTTGAGCCAAATCACCTCTTTGGCGAGTTCTTTACTAGGAAAATGGTCAACTTTAGATACCACACATATGCAAGTTTTATGGTGCGTGATAGTTAAAATAAAATTTTGGTATCGAACACTACTACGGATAAAATGGAGGCGCCTTGCATCATTAATTCACAGTTAAATCACTTCAGAGATGAAAGAAGTTCAGTGGCTGTAGGGCATACATTTTAGGTACAAATAAGAACGGGGTCAAATGCAAGTAGATATGAAATTACACAAGAGTGAGGGTAATTTTTAAAAGCTCATGAAGCTGACTGTAACAATCAGAAACCGCATGCATGTTTTATGTAATTAACCCTTACGGGCCTCCTCCCGGATGAAGACTTTTGCTTACACAACAAATTGGATGCAATGGCAGATATGGACCATAAGAGCCCATACAAAAACCATTTTTTTCTGTTGAAAAAATTATTGTTCTTTATAAACCAACTTTTTCTGTTGCATAACTATTGTTGTTTTTTGTTTTATTAATTAGAACTTAACCATGTAAATACTCCGTATTGACTTTGAACAAGGTAGTATCAATTTCCTTCTATAATATATTTGTTGATTCAAAGCATACATAGTACGTTGGTCACTTTATACAAGGAAAAAAAATCCAAATAATGTTATTTTGAGCCACATCATAATAATCTTTTCTATGGCATACTAACACGTTAGTCTTCCCATGATGCTTTATTTATTCTTTTTGATGTACTTTTCACCTAAGTCATCACTCATCAATTCTTTAAGTAAGAGCGATAGCAAGAGCGGGTGCGAAATTAAAAAGTGAAAATGAGAGCATGAATGCAATAAATTTGACACGTACTTGTTAGAGAGAACGTAAAAGTGTAAAAGCTCAAAGCGAGAAAGGAGAATAAAAATGAAGATGGAGAGCGTAAAGGCTTACCACTTTAGAATGATTCCATCATCTAGCGTTTGACTCGCCAAGCTGTACTTACTTGATTAAACTTACTTTTTTATTTTGGTTTAATGTTTAAGGTACGAAAATTTTCTTTTACAACTTCATAAAAAGTTAAACAAGGCAAAAATTATGAAATGAGGAAGCATAAAAAATAAACAAAGCCCATGGGCTATTTCCGGACATCAAGCCCATATAATAAGATCTAGGGTTCTGAGATAACACCATACCATAGAAGACTTCACTCGCCGTCTCCAGTTAGGGTTTCACCTTTTACACACGCACACACAGAGACGGCAGAGATAGTGAGGCGCAATGGGTAAGTTGCATTTTCGAATATATGTTTATGTGTGCTTTCTATTACTGAGTCTAACGCGGTCCTTCGTTTGTGCAAAATATAGCCAGGATCAAGGTTCACGAACTGAGGCAAAAATCCAAGGCCGATCTGCTGAGCCAGCTCAAGGATCTCAAGGCCGAGCTCGCTCTCCTCCGTGTCGCCAAGGTCACTGGCGGCGCACCAAACAAGCTCTCTAAGATGTAATTCCCTATTTCTAAGCCTCTCTCTTTGTATATATCTTGTGGCTTGGTGGATCTTTGTGTGGGTATGCTCATAAGTGTTTGGATTATCGGGTCTTATGATGTCTTTAGGTTTCGGGCTTGCAATGTTTCAGTTGTTGTTGTGCTTTTAATTTGTTGTGTTTGTGGGTTGCTTCGGTAATCAGGGCTGTTGACGTGTTAAAATTCTCTCTCTCTCTCTCTCTAGTTTTTTGAATTATTTGGGGCTATTAAGGTGATTTAATTTGTGGGTTTGTGGTTGGTTTATATAATTCAGACTATTGATTTGATTTGATTTTTGTTTAGTTAGGGATGGATGTATTTGACTTAAGTGGGTTTGTGGGGTTTTTGCAGAAAGGTGGTGAGGCTGTCGATAGCGCAGGTGCTGACGGTGATATCACAGAAGCAGAAGGCAGTCCTGAGGGAGGCTTACAAGAACAAAAAGTACCTGCCACTTGACCTCCGTCCCAAGAAGACCAGAGCCATCCGTAGGCGCCTCACCAAGCACCAGGTATTTTGCTGCTTTATAATTTATGCCTTTTTCCCAAGTGTAAGCCAATGTTTGGATTACTTATGGTCATCTTGGGATTATCATGCATGTGGATTTTGACAAAATGATGTAGTATAATTGATGGATTTGAGACAAGTAACGCTATGAGTGGCCTTTTATTTTATTCAACGAGTGGGTATTCTACTAGATGAGCATTGACTAGAAATTAGGCCTTTGCAGCTTGAAATGCTAGACGAGGGCTACCAATTTTTAGTATCATTATGTATCGTTCTAGTTGGCATATGCATACTTTAATTAAAGTGTCATTTATATTGTTCCTTATCTTTTGATTATATGAACCCAAAGATGTAAAAACGACGAAAAAGAGAAAGAAAGAATTGATGCTTGATACTAGTCATGGGTTGCATTAGCGCAATTCCCTTGATATTGATTGGGGGTTTGTTCATATTTGCGCATAACTTGTTGCTGGACCCTCCCACTTTAGATTATGCATGTAGATGCATTGTCAATTATCTATTTAGTAAGTACCGTATCTATCTTGTTCAATTCAATGAATCTCGTAGTGATGGCTCCATATATGAAATACTAGTAAACTCCCTTTGTATATAGTTCGTGAACGTACTGTTGATATTGACCCGTTCACCTGTGATTGCTAGTTTTTCAGCTTGAGAATTGAATTGCCATGACTTGCCGTGTCATCTCAATTTGTCTCTTCAACTACCATGTCGAACCACACATGTATACTTGCCCTTGTATATTGTTGTTGTGTTAAGGATTCTAGTACTTGACTGGATTTGCAGTTGATCTGTTAGTTTCTTAGAAAATACTATGGTGCTTCATCTCATCACTTCCTGTTTACGTGGAAACTACCACTAGGGCTGTTTAAAAAGTTCTAAGTGCACTATTAGCTAAATTATCGTGTTTGGTTTTAATAGCCTTGGTGTTATGATGAGACTTCAATTATATGAAGCATGCTGATTTGGTACAGTGGGCGGTACTAATTATGTCCCTTAAGTTTTGCACTCTATTTATGATGGTCCATTGTTGTGTGCTTGCTATTCTTAAAGCTGTGTAAACTTGTTATGAAATTGTTTATCATGGAGATTATGCTTCATATTTTTGCTAATTAGTGATGAATGGTCCACGTATTTAATGTTCATTGATGTCTCATGCAGGCATCTTTGAAGACAGAACGGGAGAAGAAGAAAGAAAAGTACTTTCCATTGAGGAAGTATGCCATTAAGGTTTAAGGTTTTATTTGCCTCATAGCTCAACCTTTGTGTTACCAGTCTGTTATGATGGGATGTTCACTTCAGCTTTTATTATTTCTTAGGCTTGACGTATGATGAAGTTATCTTACATATGGTTTTCTCTAGTCGTCTTGTTTAAGTCTCATATTTGCTGGATGCTGTTTTGCAAGGGATGGGCTTTGCCCAGTGCGACGTTATGCGGTGTTTTTAATTGTTATAGGTGTTTCTGCCAGCTAGAAGATCCTGATAGCTAGGTTAAATTTTTACCTGTGATAGTGCTAGTTCGTGCAAATGATAGTCTTCCAACAGCGTGAGCTCAAACATTATCGACTATTCTTCTGAGCTCCCCTCATAACATGTTATTCCAAATATTTGGAGGTTATAGATATTACTCTGATCTCATAATGTATGAAAAATTGCCAAATCTCTAGGTTTCTTTTATGGTTCTCGAGGAGCATGCTCTAGCCACATCGTAGATCGAGTCTTATTTAGCAGCACTGTACTAAGTTTTGCTTTACCCCTCAAGATGCTTCATTTACGCTACAATAACCATAGTTGCCTGAGCTAGCATACACATTTGAGTGGCATGATTACGCTCAGTGGGCTAACTAGCTGCTAGTTAAGATCTTATTCTGAAAATATTCACAGGCTACTCTGATTTCCATAATCATTTTGTCGTATATCCCATGTTCTCAGCTTAGTGTGATCACATTCTAGCCATAGGTCAAAAGAGATTCTGGAGCGACAGCTTATGCTGTGAAAGATGTCCACGTAAGGATTATCAGCTAGCCTGTGAGCAATGATCCACTGGACTTCTTCTGATGTGGCAGCAGGCGATTTCCATGTATCGGCCCCATCTTTTCTGTGCTTCATAAGGGAGGGAGCTCCTCTTAATGTTAGGATTTCTCGTCAGCACCATGAACAATCCTTAGGTACTCCTAGTTTTAGGATCTTCGTCAGCATCATGAACAATCATTAGGTACTCTGAACGTTTTGGATTTTCTCAGCATTATGAGCCGTAGGTACCAGCACCTCCGAGCCGCGGGCACGACTAGAATTTGAAGATAAACTTAATCTTGGAAAACACTTGCATTCAAGATGGAGCTAACATTGAGCCTTGTGTAGCAACTGTAAAAAGTCCAACTATAGACACATTTACGGACTTTAGTAACTGCCATTCTGTGCGTGATGATTTCAACACACTGCAGTTTCATTTCGATGATTTGCATAGGCGCTAATTGTCTCTGCAAAATAGACAACAATATAAGGTTGCACTGATGTTCGAGCGGAGCAAATGATGGACGATTATATAGTTCCTTTTCCGTTTTTGATTGGTCAATGGACAATGTTAGTGTCTTTTATGTTGTGCAACTGGGTTGCATATGCCATTAGTTTCATGTATGCACTTTGGGACACTCCGGCATTTCTCTGGATTTCCAAACTCAATTGAGATGTTCTTCATTATTCCTATACTTCCCTATGATCCCATAGTCATGCACATTACGAGAAACAATTGAACGATTCACGTTCAAGCATTCTACAATTCAATACTAGTTGGTTACTAGTAAATTCTGTATATTTTCCTCAAAGTTTATTGCATAGGAAAGATTAAGAATTCCCATATTGGACACTTCCATTCGCAGACGAGGCTGTTTTCTTGTCCGTTATCTCATGCGATTGAAGACTAGAAGACTGCTCTTAAGAGAAGTAGTGAAGGCAACTTCATCCTTTTCACGGACCAAGCATGCCATTGGTTGATGTCCGTTATGCTTGTATAGAAGTTCACAGTATTCACTCATCAAAAGTGGCGAAATTTGGCCATAGCTTCCCATCTATCCCGAGACTGAAACTAGTGTCGTTGGGTTATGTTTACTGCTAGAGGTTACGTGTTCCTACCACTGGGCAATATTTCTCCGGTAGGGGTGTGGGTGGATGAGAGTAGCTTGTACTACGAATTGCTCGTGATATTGTTGGCCTTTTCGATGCATTGCCTCTTCGTAAGTGATGAGGTTTTCCATTCGGTAGTTAGGATATGCTTCATAGATGAATTTAACTACATTAATGTGAAAATAATAGTGCATGTTTGGAAAATTTAGAGACGAATTGGAGTCATGGAATCTTCATCAGATTGCAGAAAGAAAATAATTTAGCATGAAACGTCTTGCATAGTGTGAAAATCAGGAGAGAATGTGTAGATTGTAAACCAAGACATGCATATTAGTATGAGAATTGCAAGAATTAAAAAGAAGAGTAAATGCATGTCATTCGTTTTTGATGCGGACACCACGAACTCGAGAATGCTGAAACCTCATAACATAAATGGTAGAAAGGTATCTCTTTTGGGTCAATCAATTGAAGCTCATCGTCATATAAAAGGAGGGAGTCCACTCCGTCGTTGCTGTTGAGCCCTCTCTGGATAGAAGTTAGCAAGAAGCCAAAGCAGCCCGAAAGCCTCGATCACTGC
Organism: Escallonia herrerae; assembly: GCA_033070095.1. Classification (NCBI taxonomy): domain Eukaryota; kingdom Viridiplantae; phylum Streptophyta; class Magnoliopsida; order Escalloniales; family Escalloniaceae; genus Escallonia; species Escallonia herrerae. Next base: position 83,562 of record JAVXUP010000861.1, read on the forward strand.
ATGTTCCAGCAGAGTGGCACTATCATGAATGTTGGAGTCAAAAGGAAGAAAAACTGTAAAGATAGTCGTAAAATCAAAGCTGAGCAAGAACTATTCAACTTTGGAGAAACGAAGGTGCTTAGACCCGACCCTGTCCGGATAAGAGAAGCGCGAACAGATCTGGGCCAAGCCAGATCTGTGAAGGGTGATCACTAGAATTTTAGGCAACTGCCGGAAAAACGATCGGTGGATTTTTAGTCCAGAACAGAGCAGGGCGATCAGATCCTACCCAGTCCAGATCTGTTACTGGCTACGTAGTTGATTTTCTGTCATCGCAGTACACCCATATCATCCCGGCATGTTTGCCTGAACTTCTTATGTACCTAAAAATACTGAGGTCGGATTTAAAACAATTTGTCACCTGAGTTGAATCTGCCCACCGGGAAGTTGTGACCCTTTTGAACTTTGTCGGTGGATCGGTTTTATCCATCCGCAGTGGCTATTTATTGTTTGGCTATACATTGACATCCGATCTGAAGGTCTGTGAATTTGCTTTAAACCTTTTTTGTAAATCTCTTTTTCTCTGGAGCCTTGGGTTGCCTGCATACCATGAGTACCTGTACGTTTTATGGGGTTGAGCATTAAAAGGCACGAGTTATCGTAGTACATAGATTAAGTTAAAATTAAGGATCGTGTGAAAGTGTTTATTATCACTTTTCGGAAAATAAAATTTAATTATGGAATCCAAACATGTTATTATAAGTATTTATATACTATCAAAGCTTGTGTCGTACCATTTATCATGGCGCACACGTTTTCGTGTGCAAAAATGAAATTATTTTTGTAATATCGAGGATGGTCTTTTGGATGTATTCTAATTACCTTTTTTGAAATAATTTTACAATTTTAAGAACCAAACATGTCCTCTTCCTCTTAAGTAGTTACCGGTACTTAAGTATTTTGTGTATCTTAAAAAACAAAAAAATATAATGCGAAGTGTCAACATTTTAAGTGAATAGTTAAGCATCACTTATAAGTTTTTATTGTCACATTCGTTAAATTGAGTGCACAAAATAAAGTTAAATATGATATTTCAATATCATGAAATCATAATATCAAGCATGTATTTTTGGATGTATTTGGACTTTATTGTTTAGAATGATTTTCAAATTTTAGGAACCAGAGATAGTAATATAATATTTTTATAAAAGCAAGCTTAGCTTTTAGGATAATTTTGATCATATTTTGTGCAACAATAAAGTTATTTAAAATTTGTCAAAAAATCAAGTATCATATATAAATGTTTTAAAATGTGAAAATCAAACATGTCCTTAAGGTAGTTATTTCTTATTTAATTTTTTGTTTTGTGACTTATTTAAGAATTTTTTTTATAATTTCAAGTGTAACCATTCTTAGAATATCATATGTCACAATTTTAGGTAGGTTGTTAAGTAACACTAAAAAGATGTTATATCAGAAAGAATTTTTCTTTTATATATAGTATAAATAGATAGAGATGGTTGTTATTCACTAAGTGTGTGTTTGGATAGAGGATTTGAACTGTGGATTTGACTTTGGTAGGGTATTTGTAAATTACTTGGACAAAATATCTTGTTTGAATTGTTTAAAAGGAAAATTTTGAAATTTCGGAGTGATTTGAACTGTGGATTTGGGGTCCCCAAATCCACAGTTCAAATCCTTAGTTTGAACTAGTTATTTGTCAAATCTACTCCAATTAATTTACAAATTCACAATAACTATTTCCCTATTTTTTAGGAATCTTGTCTCCCACTTTTATTAATAACAATTTGTTTCCTTTCTTCCAAACAAAATATTTCAAAATGATAGAATTTATAAATCAGGAGATTTCGAAATGAGGGCATTTAGAAATACCGAGGACCCGTATGCTTACGAATTTTTTTTTCTGTATTCTGTATTTTGTTTTTGTTTTTCAGATTTTAATATTCAGTTCTAAAATTGAATTTTGTACTTTTAGTTTTTTTTATATTTACTTTTTCAAAATTTCTTGTACGTTTATCATTCTCATTCTCATTCTCATTTTTACCAACTTTTTTGGATCCATTCTTGTATGTTTTTAGTATTTTCTACAATATTTCTTCCGTGGGCCCGGCCTTTTTCCCCTTCCATTTCCCCTTCACGAGTTCCCTTTCCTCTTCCCCTTCCCCTTCCATGTTCCCACCTCTGTGTGTCCCCCTTTCCCTTTCCCTTCCCCTTCCCATTCATTACCCTCACTGCCCATCAAATACCCCACAAGTCCCTCTTCATTGCCGACCACAGCAAGGCGACAGTTCAGCCACCGCCACACCACCACCACATCAAGTCCGTAGCTGCGCCAGCACCACAGCTCAACCATTGTTCTGCTGCCGCCACATCATCGCGACCACAACCCCACCAGCACCACATCACGACCATAACCCCGCGCTGACCCAACAACCCACCACCACAACCAATCACCCCTTCCACCACCACCCTGAACCAACTACCCACCACAATCGCCACAATCAGTTACCCCTTCCATCAAACTGTGAACTCAAAGAAAATGGCAGATTGGTCAAATTTCAAAGAGAAACACACCTACAATCACACATAAATCTGGTAAGTGTATGCGTGTGTGTATTGGGATGAGGTGAGGGAAGGGGGGATGCGTTGTGTGTCTGTACAACGATGAAGGTGGTTGTGGGTTTAGGTTTAGGTATGCCGATCACTGCAAAGGCGTCGTTAGGGAGTCCCCATCGAAGTCCTTCTCTGATGTCGATCACTGCAATGGCGTTGCTTCATGCTCGTACTCCGGCTTCCCTGTTATTCATTGGAAAAATGGAGGGGGGAGAGAGAGAGAGAGAGAGAGAGAGAGAGAGAGCGTGAACAGTGGATTTTGGATTTGTATTCTCTGACACAGAGAATACAAATCGTGAAAAAAGGTGAAAACACCCTTTAGGTGTTTTCACCTTTTTTGCTACTATTTGGATATTTTACTCAAAACGAATACAGAAAAAGATAAAAGTACGTAAAAAAAGGTATATTTTTCATCATCATTACAAAAACGAAAACAGAATTTTGTAAACGTACGGGCCCCTAGTATTTCAAAATTTCATATCCAAATACACCCTAAGCGTGAGTTTCCTCAAATCAGAAGTCCTTACATTTTTGTTCGAAAAGAACGCAGCGAGAATACTAAACTCTTTTTCGTGATCAAAGAAAGTGCAAATGTAAGACAGAAAAATTGTGATAATTGGGGTGCGAGAACTCTTGCAAATCCAGTGGAGACTATTTGTAACCCAGTGGACAATGACAAACCCTTTGTCGAACAAGATCTTAGCATAATTCAATCAAGTCTGAAAATTCCCCCCCCCCCCCCCCCCAAAAAAAAGATCTTAGCATAATTGACAAGCAATTGCTAAAACTTGAAAAGTATCTCTTTTCTCGAGGAAAGAACAGTAGTTGTCCCTCCGCACTTACGTCAGCGCACCATAGCCAAAATGTTAGCCTAGACCTTTCTTTCAACAAGTTATATTTCTTCAAGAAACAAAAACCCTATGTTCTGTTAAAGGCCAGAATATGTCCAGACTGGGTTTACTTTCGTTTACGGGAGTTGATACTGAAGAGGTGTTAAAGCTCGGCTTTGGCCTGGTCGGAAAGACTCTATTAGTGCCTACATGCTTTACAGAGATAAAAATCTTCGGTTGGTATCTATCTTTTATCATAATGGACCTTCTTGGACCAGTGGCTTTTGTCTATAGCCATCCTAAACTTGTGAAAAGGAAAGTTACTTGGCTTTAGTAGTTTACCTAAAGCAGTTTCAAGAGAAGGCACCAACAACAACTCACGTGAAACAGCTTCAGGAGAATGCTTTGACGACGGGTTCTATAGTCTCTCTGGCAAGGAAATTCTAGAGGAGGGGCTCTTGTGCTTATGGCAAACGTACGGGCCTTTAGAGTGAGTGTTCTCTCTCATATGGAACTGGCAAACTGTTGAACATCTGGCTTCTCCATTGAGACCATTAAACGTTACATTTGTCAAGTGCAACTTCGACTACCAGATCTTTTACTGCAACTTAATTCCCTCCATCGATATTGGCTACTAGACTGTGAGGAGGTACATTGGGTTGAAAAATCATGAGAAAAATCGAAGAATTGTAGTTATCGCAACACAAAAATTTTCATGCCACAACCACCATTGGAAGGGGTGCGTACAAATCGCATATCAAGCATTTTCGACCATTTGGGTACCCTTTTGCAGATCATGACCAAGTGTGTCTTTGTCCTAAGAATTAGTCAATCCAAACAATACTTCTCATGAACCACACAAAGATTTTCCATCTGTAGGTATGAGATTTTGTCTTTCACATCATCAAATAGCTTCGTAAACCAACCTTTCACAACTCTTGAAGTAAAAAAAGCCTTGTTCCAGCTACCTCCTCCTAAAGCTCCGGACCCGGACGTAGTGCAAGCAATTGTGTACCAAGGATGAAGGCCAATTTGTGAGCGGATAGATAACCCAAGCTTTTTAACCTTTCTTGAATTATGGATTTATGCTCAAAGAGTGCAACACTGCAACAGTACCTTCATTGCTCTATTTTCTAAAGTTAAAAGGCCTTCGATTCCAAGTGATTATTGACTCATTAGCCTCCGCGACACCATATACAAGATCATCGCATGAGTTGTTGTGAGTTGTCTTACAGGAGTCACTAGTTCCATCACTTCACCCCTTCGAAATGCCTTCATTTCTGGGAAGTTTATCACAGACATTATCTTGATAGCCAAGAGCTCAGGAACCACATCAGATTAAAGAAAACAGTGCTTGAAATCTTGGGGAACTAAAAATGGATACCAGTAAAGCTTATGACAGGATCAAATGAGATTTTCTCACGATGTAGGTTTGGTTCCCTGCGCACGTCACTCACCTCATTATGTAGTGTGTATTCTAGGAACTATGTTCACCAAAACTCGAAAGGTGGCATATAATTTGTGACTTTTAGTGATCGTATTATGTAAAAGGTACAATCTTTGGATTTTTATTAGTGACGATCATTATAAGCAATATTTGGATAGTATAGCATTTTCTTGAGGAAACTAATGGTGGAAATTATAAGGTGGATGTGATTCGGCTAGGGACCCAATAGTAGGGATTCAAGTTCGTGGGGAATTCCTAGTTAAGATCATATAAGCACAATTTTTCTCAAGTCAAAATATTACGAAACTTTTGGATCAGACATGATTTGTAACGGAGGCACGGTGAAGCATACCAAGTTTTGATTAAGGGGAAGAAAATGCAATATCCCAAACCTACAGTGAGTTTATGGTACATTCTATCAGATTTACATATTACTCTAGCGATGATGGTTGAAAGTAATATTACTGGGGACTTTTAGCGACAATCTAGGAAGTGAGATAAAATTATTCTTTTGGGTTGTGAGACTTTGAGGAAGTTGCTAGAGAAGGGAGTTGCTAGCAAGTGTTACGCGTATGATAAAAGTTATATTGCCTTTTCAGTGACATTTTTTATTATGACCATAAGTTACAAAATAATGAAGTTGGTTGCAAAAGACAAATCTATACTACTTATAAAAGTATGAAAAGATGTAAATCATTTTTTGGACAAAACTATCTCTACAATTTTCTTTAATACCATAATTGACCTTAATTATAACCATTCATTAATTAATGTCATGGCCCCCAAAAAAACTCTCCATCTCTCAATGCTAGATAAATGGTTCCTCACTCAAAGTTATTGTTAAATGCATGCATGGGTCTTCTTCCTAAATTTATTGAAAGCCTTCAACTTTTAGCCAAACTTGATTTAATTTTGTCATTCAATTCACCTAAGTTCAACCTCTTCTATGTATCTCATGACACCAAATTCCCTTTTCCTTCATACTCCATTTTATTCTCTTTCAAAAATTAATTGCGGTCAAATTCTAATGATTGAATTTGATCTCCATCACATCAATACTGCTCATGATTAAATAGGATTACCATCATACAATGGTTCTCTTGACATTTTCTTCAAACATTCCATCTAGACTCTGCTGTTGCAATTTGTACGATCTCCGGCTATGTAAAATGGTTATATAAAGCAAAAGAATAATATGACTGTAAAGAGAAATAAAAGTAGATTTAGCCAAAAAAATATATACATATTTACTACCTATCACTTTAAGAAATGGATTAGGAATCCTTAAAAAGTTTTTCATTCTGTCTTCTAATTTATACAGTAACATCCTTAAAAATATAAATTAATGTTCTTATAATTGAAACCACCTTAATTCTTATAGCAATCATCAATGTTTTTAACTTGTGACTATAAAAGAACTTTATTTAATCTTTTGTCTGTGAATACATGACACACATTTACTAATAAGTAAGATAAATACATCTTACTTTAAACTTGAAATACTCACGCTAATAGGAACATTACCATCAGCATTTGGACAATCTCAGTCATAATTAATTCAATGTTGAAAGTTTTGAGAAGAACACTTATGGATTATACAGAATTAGCAACATAATACCAACACTAAGCTTGATAGAAAAATGATAGCTCACCCTGTTCCAAGTAGCCAAAGTGATATCATCCTTAAAGTAGGCCTTATATCTTATTTTATTGATGTCTAAAGCAATTAAATGAGACCAAAAAGTACACCAAATTTATCCTAGATTGCAAACGTGGGTTGAAACATTTCATCCATTATAAAGGCAATAAAGAGAAAATACACGTTAAATTTGCAAAGTATTGTAACTTTGTCGTCCAAGCTACCAACAAATGAACTATACTATTTGACACCTCTATCGCCAAAATATTTTGAAAAAGATTTCCCTTCATAAGAAAGAAAATATTTACTATCTTTTGGATATGATCCTACACCGCTGCTCTACGAAGTCGAATTTGTTGATCCTCAGATACGAAGATATGTCGAATCGGGATTTTAATTTGAGCATAAACATTCGCCCTGAAAATGCTATGCAAAATTTTATTTCTAGTTCTGGCGAAGGAATAAGCATGGAGTCTTCCTCTTTCTGGATAACACATATATACAAAGAGACCTACCAACAGTTAAATAATTAGTGAATCTCAATTTTTGCTCACATAATGGAGACGTAATTTTTTTTAAATTTATATACACATATGGTTTTCACGATGTCGTCTAAAACCAAGAACTGTAATCTCCATTTAACAAATCTCATTTTCAACCTATTTGTAGCTTTGTTCATTACTTGATACTTCTCGATTAACTTATTCCTAGCATGAAAGTAGGTTACAGTACTCTGAATTTCTTGCATTTTTATTTTTGATTTATTTTAAGTAGGACGATTATCTGATTCACAAATAAAAATATACCAACAAGATATCGCACTCATGCAAATGGTAAGTAATGCCTGCAGTCCACATATTTGAGTACACAAATTTCCTGAAGAGAATGCAGTGAAAGAAATTTGAGCCGGTTACCTAAAGAGAGTTTGATAAGATTAAAACAATTTTTAATTTTGTTGTGATGAAATAGGTGAAATCAATCATTTCTTTTTCTAGCACATAGTAGCACTTAATATAATAGGAATTTATCAGTACCGGTAGATAACATAATTAGAATGCTTGGTGGGATGACAAGATAAATAGAATTCATAGTTCATTATACTTACGTTGCATGAACTATGTGAAGATTGCTTGATGACATAGGTTTGTACTTGCCATACAAATATGTTAGTGAGGTTGAGTTTTAAGTTCTAAATATGAAGGAAGCACATCCAAAAGTAAAATTCATTTCCTTGGAAATGTTTTTTCTCTTTTATGTTACAGATTTTTACAGCCTTGGAGCTTATATGATGAGGTAAAACTTCAGCAAAAGCGAGATCCTTAAGATAATATCATAGCTGTGTTTGTTACTTTTACAAAAAAAAAATATTATTTCACGCGTAAGGATAATCTAATTAACATAATTTTTAGTGAAGGTGAGAATTTTCGTGCAACGCACGTGCTTTCATCTAGTCAATAAAAGTGGGTAGGTTGCTTTAGACAACATATAACCGATGGGGTTATTTCCTATATATAAATACGAGCTGTCGTGCACACGCAATACGTGTGCGACTCATTTATTATATAAATTAGTAGTGTGCAACGTACAATCAATATGTTCACTTATAGTTCACCCAAGAGAGATATATTAGATTTAATTCTGTGTGTATAAAATGATAATACATTAATCAATTACAAGTGCATTGATGCCAAGGCCAACATAAAAAAAACAATATTGTACACTCAATGCGCGTGCAAAAATAAAGTTGTTGAATTAAAATTTATTAGAAAATCAAGCATGATATAAGTGCTTTAAAATGTAAAAATCAAGAGTATCCTTAAGGTAATTACTTACTATTTAATATTTTTGTTTTGTTTCATACTTTAAGAATTTTCTCAGTGTGCCAAGTGTCACTATTTTAGATAGGCAGCTGTGTAACACCAAAAGAAGTATTATACCAAAAACAAATTTTCTCCTTATATATAGTATAGATAGATAGATAGACGTTACATCTATATTTATATCTATCTATATCTATATCAATACTATATATACAGAAAAAAAACATCTTTTGGTGTACAGCTCTTTGATATTACAGAACTAACTATTTAAAACGGTGACATTTGGCACTATTAAAATTTTTTCAAAAAATGACATAAAACAAAAACATTAGATAATTACTAACTACCCGAAGGATATGTTTGATTTTTACATTTTAAAACACTTATATATCATGTTTGAGTTTTTGACAAATTTCAAACAACTTTATTGATGCACATGGGATCATCTAAGATTCATCAAAAAATATAGTCAAAATATATTCTAAAGGTCAAGTTCACGTTTATAAAAATATCATATAATTAGCTTTATTTTTTTATTTACACTGCATGTGTCATGATAATTACCTATCTAATTAAAACGTTGACATTTGGCATTCTATAGGTTTTTTTGTGGAAAAATCACACGAAATAAAAGTTTAAATATAGTAAATAACTACTTATAAGAACATGTATAGTTTTTATATTTAAAATTTATTTTAAACAGTGTACGTGGTGCTTGATTTTTTTTAATAAAATTTATATTATTAACTTTATTTTTGACTCATTACAAATACATAGTAGAACTAATAAGGAAGGGAGATAAATTAGTAACGCATAAGAGAGGGAGAGAATTTTGGAAACGGAGCAGAGAGGAAGAGAAATCGTGTACGCATAGGGGAGGTAGAGAGACGATGAAATTTTTACGACGGCTACCTATGATAATTGAGGGACCAGCATTGTGGCCCTTTGCGGTGATTTGGTGATTCAGCGACAGATGGGAGGTGATAATTAGGTACGGTGGCTGTGGAGACCTCTGGTGGGTTCGGTGGTGGTACGATGACCATTGGCGCGACTGTTTGTGGTAGTTGGTGATCGGTGGGTAGTGTATGTGTGTGCGCGTGTGTGTGCTCAACTGTGCAGATGTGTGGTGTAGCATGTGGTGTGTGTATGTGTATTGTTATGTAGATGCGCGTGTGTGCGCTCGCAAGCTGCTTGTGCAGCCTTGTGTGTGTACTACTTCTGCAGCTGATTGTTTGGTGTGTGTGGCTGTTGTTCAAATGGAACATATCTTGGTGACAGCGGCGAATCTAGAAAGTTTAATCGGGGGTACCAAAAAATAATGAAAAAACTGATGGCTAACATAAAAGAATTTAAAAAGTTCAATTTCACATAAAATATGAATAATCAAAAACACATTATAATAATGTCACTATTGAATACGTTAAATACAAAAAATATTGCATAATTTGACTACTACTAATATATTTTGCTATGCATAGTAATTTATTTAACTTGCTAAAGTTAGTCAACAATAAGTTATAATTTTGTATGAAAAAAGCTTAACTCTTACTCTATAGATATATTATTAATGTGATTCAATTGTATGAGTACGTTAATCACGTATAAGTTAACAAATTATAAAAATTTAAAATAATAAAAAGAACTAATCTTAATTTATTCTTGTCCTTTTGTAATTTGGAGATTTAGTATTTAGGATAGAGCAAGAAAATGATAAAGATAAAGACAAAGACTATGACAAGGTACAAAGAGTTAAAAAAAAAACACATTATAATAAAATCTTAATAAATTAATGCTACAATATACTGACATTTTCATAGATATTTTATATATTTATCTATTATCCAAAAAACTAAAAAAAGGATTTCCAAAATGTTGAGGGGTGCCATGGCCAACCCCCCCCCCCCCACCCTCGGTCATGGGGGAGGTCATCCCCTGCTTGGTGAGATATATGTTTTGCGTTCGGATGACATGTATCCAATTCGTTAATAAATAGCTACTCAAAATTTGGGTTGTTGGGTGTCAATGCGGCAAAAAGCCGTTTATGGTGATGGAGAGGATAAACATTATTTCTTCGAGTATAATGTTTGGTGGGTTAATGAATGGAGAGTTGAGGTGGGTTAAAATGTCCGAGGAACATGGTGAGTTGGAACACGATATTAAACGGGTATGAAAAGGCTAGATAATTGAGCGTAGTGTTTGAGTTGTTTGAGAAAATGTACAACATGAACATTGTATCTTGATCGATGATGCTTTCTGGTTATATCAAAGCCGCGGATATGAAGATGGAATGAATGATTTTGACGCTTTTTAAGTAGTTTTTGGTATGGATGAAATGTGTAGCGTCAATGCAAGTGACTAGTTAATCCAACTATTTTTATGTACACTATATTATCTATTTCCTAGAGAAACTGTATATATGTTGATCTACTTTTCCAAAGAAAGCACTATTTATCCCAAAAAAGGAAATAAAAAAATAATAACTTTTAGCTACACTTAGTTTGCATTTGGATTTTGAGTGTTTCGGTGCAAAGTGGAGTGAAATGTTCCTTTGTTAACTATGAATAGTTTCTATTTTCTCGTTGAAATTGAGTGTACCATGTTCTCAAACTTTAATGTGCTTTCTGAAAAATGGGGGCCTAGGACTATCTGGACGAGTTTGATTGTTATACTGTTTCTTTTTCGAAATGTTGACCCTTGCTATATATTGGAACCGTTTGAACTGCCATGATGAATTTGTTTTATATCATGAGTTAAATAGCCTATATTGAAATATAAAATGGAAGTTTCAGTCTTTATCCTTTCCCGTGTCCCATATCTAACGGGAAAAAGTTGGATTTTTAATCCTTATTAACAAGGCTAGCATGTTGACGGGTAATGCACGATATTGGTGCTGGTAGCTGCTTGCTCACATTAGTGAGTATCCGGCAATTGCCATGGCTTCTTTATTACTTCATGCTAAAAAAAATTAGATTGTTTAGATAGAGGGTGAGGCCAATATGCTAACCGCAACCACTGATATAGTTGACGAGGGTAACCTAATTTTGATAATACTTCTTTTGACACAAGTGCATGTTAGGACGGTTTCATATGATTAATTAACTAAGCTATTTTTTGTTATCGTAATTACATATTGAGTGCAAATGCTCTTCCAAAATTACGCTTTGGGGCGTCAATCGTATTGTCTCTCGTAAAACTGGTATTTTGTATACTAAATTATTTTTTTTTGACATACTACAGTTAGCTAATTAGGTCACTGGTTTCTTATTGAGCACATTAAAGCTTACTCCTTAACATCTCAGGCTAGGGATGGCAATGGGGCGGGTCCAATGCGGATCTTGTTAAATCTGAATCCGCCCTCTAGTTTAGAAATCCCACTCCGCCCCGCATCGGTGCCGGTTCAAAAGCATGGAATACCATTCCCGATCCTAAGGTAATTTAGGAAACCCGACCCCGCCCCGCCCCGATCCGTCCTGCTCTTTCCTTACTCGCAGCCACAACCAGTCTGAGTAACCCTTACCCACGGCACAGCTGGTACACACTCACCATTATCACCCATCACCTTGATGCCCATCTCTCTCGCTTATAGATTTTGGACACATGGTAATCATTGGAGGACTTCTTTATGATGGAAGACCTTACACGTCCCGACTTTTCTCTGGTCTGCGAACTTTCACTTCCTCTTGTCGCTTTTCAGTTCTCTTCGTTTCGGTTTCCCAAGCCCCGAAAGCAACATTCTTTGACAAGTTAAAGTAGAAATCGGAGATATCAACCTTTTTTGTAACCTTTTCACACAGTAAAAGTGAAGTAAATCAGATCAATAAGAGGAGAAACATGCAAACTCGACCACCACCAGTCTGCTTTGCACCGTCTAAGGCGCATAATCTCTAATCTAATTGTTGAGATAGTGGTGGCAATGGACGGAAGACTGGTGGAGGTGGTTTGTGGCGTTGGAGGCGGTGACGGTGAGAATGATGTTTGGTGGTGAGGCTGTTTGTGACCGTGGGGGGACGATGGTGAGGACGATATTTGGTGGTGAGGAGGAGGTGACGGTGTGGGGAGAGAAGAGGGACGACGGCTGAAGAGAGTCTGAGAGAAGAAGAGAGAAAATGAAGGTAAGGTAGGGTTTCTGATTTGGGAGCATATATTTACTACAGGATGGACGGTTGTGATTGCATATAATTTAGGATTAGTATTATATTAAACCGGGGTGGGTATGGGTCGGATACAGGGCGGATCAGAGAGAATACCAAACCCGCTGTGGGTTATTAATATAAATACCATACCCGCCCCCATAACCCGGTCAAAGTAAAAAAAAACCCGCTCCTAAAAGGGCGGGGCGGAGCGGATATCTACTGGATCGGATTTAAATTGCCATCCCTATCTCAGGTTTAAAAGTATGGTGGAGTTTTGCATCATGGACTTTGAGATTTTCAAAGAGAAGCATGGGTTTCGGAATTGTTAAAGAGATACTCTCTGGATTTCCAAGGACTGCAATATTTGATTTTTAATTCCTATCGTAAGTGTAATCATAAGAAGGATTTGTATTGAAATTCAGTACACAATTTTATTTTATTTTTTTATTAGGGGTTGTAAGTTTTAGTTTTCCCAGCTATCGTACTATATTTAGTGAGTGAGACTCGTAGTGGCCATCAAAAATTGTCAAATGGACCCAGTCACCCTTGAGCCCATTGGGCCCAAATCGGGTTTGAGTCATGATAAGGGTCCCTCATTACAAATTTGTTCCCTTGCGTGGATTTTGACGAGTAGATCCTTTGTCCCCAAGTTTTTCAATTTATGTGCGGAAGTGTTATCAACTAACCTTCTCAGACAATTAGGATTTGAAGAATTAATCGGAATCAATATAGGGCCAACGATTCCTTCAACTAATCATTTGTTCTCTTAAGGATGACTTTAATCGTTTCTTCAAGGTTTGTTATCTTCAATTTGAATTCTTAATAGTCAGGATAAGTGTGGTGAAGATTTTCGGTCAAAGAATCAACTCAATATGTCCGCGTTGTTTTTGAGCCTGAACTAAGTGGTACATTAGTTAACTAAGTTATTACCACTTTAGGAATCCCACGAGGGCATATGTTTGGCACATAATTAGAAACAAGTCTAGATGTGGTTACGAATAAAACATAATTCTTAGGAGACTTGATTAAGATGGTACATCTTCGTTGTGTGGGATGGGCATGCTTACTACCAAACAGAGCAGCTGGAGCCATCCTTATCGATCTGTCATACCCCCTCTCGTTGTCTATCATGATTTAGCGACGAAATATACCGTTGTTAAAGGTATTAGCCACGGACTTTTAGTGATGGAATTCCCATAGCTAAAAGTTCGTGGGAAAAACTCTTTGACATTTAACGACGGGGATTCCGTCGCTAATGCCTTTAAGGACGGTATATTCCGTTGCTAAAAGATGTATGTATCCAACTTTTACCGACGAAATAAAATTCGTCACTAAAAGTTTAGTTTTTATTTTTTTGTTGTTTTAATAGCCAGACCTGCAACTTAAATTCAATCACAATTCTTTAATCCACATTAGGGTTAAATGATTGCTGATAGGGTTAAATGATTGTTGATCCATCATTTAACCCGAAAACAAAGTATATTAAATTCAACAATCAAAACTATATATACTAACTAAACATAAAATTTATACAAAATTGTTCGTTCTGGACATGATATAACAGGGAGTGGGAGGGGGATTCAAATATGGGAGGGAAGGGGAGCACAAGTACAGGAAAGCATGAGAGGGGAAGAGAGGAAGGACTCAGGGCTCGCCGAGACCTGGATATGGATCCTGCTAATCATCGGTACTGTCATTTGGATGTAGCTCGGAATGTCCAACAGCAAGGTCCTGCTGATCCCCCATGCGTTGATCATCCTGAGTACCTCCTCCGTAATGCAACGAATATCGGTTTGGTGTAAAAGTGTTTCCACGAGTGGTGTCTGCATAAGTGGAGGGACAACAGGGAGTGGGGACGCTCCAATCACATCACGTGTAGTCGTGTTGGGCAAGCCATGCAGGAGCCCTTTCTGCCTATTGATGATCGTCGGTGTATCCAGCCACCGCTTCAATCCCATGGCACTCGTACCCGTACTTGTAGACACTAATGGCTGGTCGGACTGCTACCAAGTTCCCTTAATTTGTTCATACGAGGCTTGCAAAATAGTGATTGACATTAAGGCAACATACATCGAATACATAGCTGAAATTTAACATAAACAAATTAATTTTTAACTTACATCAATCTGCTGAAAAATATTGAAATGAAGTCCCCCGCCCGATGTGCATCGTCCTTATTCCTCTTTCTTACGTGCATCTAAGTGTATTTTAGAGCACTAACCTCATCTGTACTGCTCAGCAGCATTCTTGTTTCGGACGACTTCGCGAGGCACCGATCCCCCCGTGTGTGTAGGATCCCAATCATGTCTATTCCCCCCCGTTCTTACTCTTCGTCTCCCATGCTGGATCAGTGATCCACTTATTAACCATTTGCCCCCATTTAGGGTGGTCATGAGATCCAATAAGAGGGATACCCCTTCCACTCCTCCATCAGGGCACCCTCAGACAACATGTTCCTCGCTCGCAGGCAATGACGAGGTGGGAGCCACCGGGGTAGATGCAGCTCAGCATCCACCGCGACCACGAGTGACCCGTAATCTATTCATAACTGACTTTGTATGTCCAAAGAAATTAACACATTAAAATGATAACACGGAACTATTATCACATGATTTCGACTACACTAAAACGGCATAAGCACCATATAAATCGAGTATACGAGTAAGTTAATATATGTTTATTTGTAAAAATACTATATGAACTGAGTACATGAGTAAGTTAACACTGGAAAGATGGCTTTGTTATGTCGTAACATTAAGTGAAATATTCACATTACTTTATTACAATGTATGTGACAACATTACAAGTCAATCATCATCTTCATTTTGAGAATCATCATCTTCTTCATCTTTAGACTCATCATCCTCTTTTTCCCGGGACTCGTCGTCCTATTCATCTTGTAATTCATCCTCTTCGTGAGTAGACTCAGCCTTATCGTCTTCAACACTTTCTGATTCTTCTTTGTCATCATCTGCGACTTCTTCTCCTACATCATATGTTGGTTGAAGAGGAAATTGTCCTCCTCGTTGTTCACCTCAACAGGTACCAAGACAGGTGCTTGGTCGGCTTGGAAGGTTTCTACATCACTGTCATATGCGATGGACAATTTCTTGGACTTGACAATAGTATACCAATGAGATTTAGAATTTGCAACATCTTCCGCATAGAACACTTGTGTAGCTTGATTAGAAAACACAAACGCTTCATTTGATGCAAGTCTTGACTTAACATTGACATCTATAATCCCTTGCGAGCTAACACTGATTCTTCTACTACATGGTGATATCAAACCAGGTACACTTGAACAATACCAAGTAGTTTTAGCTACCCAGATATGTTTGCTCAACAATCTCATGTAGCTCTCCATAAAGTTTCATGCAATTCTTGTCGTAACTGTAACGCCCCCGGAAATCCAGAGCTCCGCGCCCCGAACTCCCGGGTCGTTAACCTACCGAATCACATCAAACCTGTCAAATCCTGTTCACTAAGTCATACTTTCAAAACAGTGAATCCGATATCAACTCAAACTCTTAAAAATACAAGATTACAACAAAACCTGCTTGAACTCAAACCATTAAAACCTAGGTTCTTTTCAAACTTGAATCCTTAAAGGATGAATCAACAGTACAGACCCACGCAGGGGTCTTACTATACCGTGGTGATGGGCTCATCAGAATCTCACTCAGACTCTAAACCATTCCCGAACCTGCTACAGCTTATCATCACCTGTAAAAGGGAGCCAAATGAAGGGTGAGCTTTTGAGAGCCCAGTAAGGTCGTACGAGGACTACCAACAGGATTACAAAACGATTTCAAAGAATCCAACCGACGAAAATTTTCAGAATACTTCAGATGGTAAAAAACTTAATGACTTCCAAAAGGATCAAAACTCATCAGAAATAGATACCAAAATAAACCAGAACAAACATGACCGATTCCAAAAAGAACAATCGATAATAGATCATTTCTGAAGTCATCATTTCCAAATACAATGAAGGTTTTTCAAAGGATTTCAACAGAAACACAGATTATTTCAGATAATACATTTCAGACATTTTCGTAACAGTCACGACAGTATACAGAGCAGATAAAATAAAAAATCAACGTTGATCCTGGGCGGTCGCGATACCATTCTGGCAAAGCACAGAAGTGTACACATGCATGATGTACTAAAATACTAGTCCACTTGGGTACTAGCCTGCTTTTTCCTGCAGGATTCAGATCAGCCTTTTACGCCCTCCCACAGAACATAAACCCAGGTCAACATAGAAAAATCAATAATATCAGTGAGCCTTAACACAAGCTTAATCACCAAAATTAATTCGGATTCCAATAACAATAATCATACTGACATAAGTCAACATTCAGAATTTTCAGAAAAAATCAGAATTTTCAGAAGAAAAATCACAGATAAACAACAAAGACGATTGCGAATAGATATCAGATTTGGACATAACAATTCAGAAGAATGGATACAGACAATGATCAACTTTGCTCAGCATGCAATACATGCAAACATCACAAGAATTCTAAATAATTGAGTTATGTTCAATATTAGGGTTTTCTGGGCAATAACATGCTGATAGCCATACAGAATTCAGAGTTCGTCATTAGCTGTAAATAAATCAAATGAGTACTTACGAGTACGAGCAATAGAATAAGGGTTCAGACAAAGTCCTTACCTAAGGTTCAGATAGAATCCCTTACCTGTATCAGCAGCTAAATTATCCTAACCGGAAGTCTTTAGCTTTAACCTAAACGGAATAATCAAACCATTAGAAACAGCCTACAGAATAAGATTATAACTTAATACGAACTAACACATGCTCCCAAACCTCTCCCCACCGGGTATGTAAAATTATTGAAACGCCCCTAGGGTGTAAAATTACCAAAATACCCCTCTCGGACTTAAATTACCAAAATGGTCTTCCCATAAGTAGAATCACCGAAATAAGCTTCCCATATATAAATTTATGTAAAAAAATACCCTTCTTAGGTGAAATTACCAAAATACCCCTTCGGGGTGACAAATTACCAAAACACCCCCGTTACACTTTAATCATCAAAATGACTTTTCCTAAATCAACGTCACTAAAATAATCTTACTGTATGTAAATTTACTTCAAAATACCTCTTATAGGTAAAATTACCAAAATACCCCTTCGGGTGGTAAATTATCGAAACACCCCTGGGGGTTTCCGGCATAGGAAAAATTTCAAAAATATCTTAAAACGCTATTTTCAACATCCTGATGTTATTTATGGCCTAAAAAATATTTTGAAGAATTTTCGTCCGAAAATTCTGAACCGGTGCCCGGACCAAGCGCTTAAAAGTTGGTTCGACTAAAAATACCTATCAGCCTTGGAATGGCACAAAATTTTAGAATGTGAATTATATCAGTAAAATAGAGTTTTCATAAAAATTTTAGATTAAAATAACTTAGTTTACTAGGTTAATTAATTCGATAAATTTCTTTAATCGATACCCCAATTTAGCGCCCTTCGCGGACTCCGAAAATTTGCAAAACATTCCAGAGCGTAGGTCTCGTAAACAGATTTGGGGTTACTCTTTTGTACTTTGTCCAAATAAATTTCTAAGTATGTCTTAAAAATTCGTAAAGAAACTGCTGGGAGAAATAAGCTTTAGCGACACTTTGCAGTTAACTTAAATTAACCCAGCTTCACTGTACTGTTCACCATCCCTGTTCTTCCCTCTCGGCAGCCCACTTCCCAGGTAACGCACCCACAAACCCACAAGCCACTCACAGTATCACCCTCCTTCATTTCCCTTTACCTATACATACATATCTAAAATTCATACTAATACACAACAAAACACACACCTATGCACCTTATATTCTCACGATCACACACATACACTCAACACACACAGAGCACCCTCAGCAATACTGCTGTAATAGCAGCCAAACCACAGCAGCAACAAAGCAAGGCAGTAGCAGCACGACAACAGCAACTCAGCAGCAAAACAGCAAGGCAGCAGCCAAAAGAAAACAGTCCACCCAAATGATTTCACACACACAGTAAACACACACACAATACCCATTGATTACTACACTACACCCCTTGATATCAACACCTAAATACCCTAAACTTATGCACACTTCAGCCTTGAAAATACTCATATACACATACTAAATTCACAGCGCAAATTACACTAAGAGGAGAAAATAATTACCAATTTGGGTTTCATCAACTCTTCTTCTTCTCCTCTTTCTTTTCCTCTTTCCTTTTTCCCTTATTTCTCTGCTTTCTCTTCTTTCTTCTCTGTTTAGTTTTGTTTCTATTTTCTTCCACTGTTTCTTCTTCTCTCCCCGAATTTCCCTTTTTGGTTTCTTTTTCGTTCTTTGCCCGAAATCATTATCCAAATCCAATCCCCAATATTTAATAGTTTCTCTAGCTTAGTCATTAACCAAGGAGGAGGTGTCAAAATTCTAAAAATATGGTTTCTAAATTATATTTATAAAATTACACAAATGCCCCTAGAGTTTTCCAAAATTACGAAAATGCCCTCAAACATTTCAAAAATTATATTTTTCCCCAAAATCATTTTAAGCTCCCATACTGTACTAATACCCGAGCATTGCTCAAAATTAGTGCCCTTTTATTTTTCGGGGTCATCGATGGTTATTTTAACCCGCTCTCAAAGTTCGGGATATTATAGTAACAGTCGTCGTTGACCAAGACTCTACAATTTTAGTTTTTTTTGTTCAGTCATTAACTATTGTGTTAAACTTAAACTCGTTGATGATATAGCCTCCATGACAGGATGCTTGTTTATTAAGACCTTGAGCTAGTACTTTCAAGAAGGAGCCTACTGGTTTGTTGACCGATTGAACCTATTATAGAAGACGGTGAAAATTAAGCATAAATCAGCATACTTATTAACCACATATCTATATATAGCACATAGTATATATAGTTTGGTTAAAGACTTATATGTCTTCTGAACCAATTAACAAATTACAATTTTTGATGTGATTCGAGTCCAGCAGGTTAGTGATTAGAGGTTCTGTATCGAACTCACTACAAACCTATATAGTTAAACTGCTGATCACACATTTTCAAGTGTTTACAATAATTTAAAGACGGTAACTTTTTCAATAAATGCTGAAACTTCATCACAATTTAGAAGGGCATATACTGTTGCAGCACTATACTTTTCATCCATTAGACACTGAGTATAGGTTTGTCCAAACGAACTATCTGACTGCTTGAATATTGATAAATTCCCTTCAAAATTGCTGTTGGCTCCAAGCTCATTTTGACCTAGTTGATTAAACCTGATATAAACATTAGGCCTAAAATATTGGCTTCCATTACGTAAGCCTCAGGAATTGAGCACTTAACACGAGCTTTATTATGGACTTTTTTCTTCAAATGGAACATGAACTTAGAAGTTTAACGAATAAAGTGGAATACAATGATGACAGGGTTTGCATTATATGTAAACGAACAACATAGAGTTAAAGGATTATCTCTTGAATGGATACATCCACCGATAGTGCACAGGTTCACCCATCTTAGCTTCCTAAGCCAAGTGAACAGGAAAATGCTCCATTAAGTCCAAGAATGAAGGTGGTAAGATTTTTTCGAGCTTACAAATTGTCACCACAATGTTCTTCTCAAACACCTCCATATTACTCACTTGGATTGTAAAAGAGCATATATCTCGAAAGAAATGAGATAATTCAGTCAAAGTATCATATATAGAACCATCGACAATTGTCCCCAGAAGACAATAGGAATGAATCTTTCCATAAATACGTGACAGTCGTAACTCTCAATCCCTCAGAACTAGCACTCAGATACATTGCAGCAACAATATATGTTGGACACATACCCATCCAGAAGCCTCAAATTCTTATCCTATTGAAGACTTTCTCTACCCTTTTTTGTCTAGACAGTAAGGTGATTTCAGAAATATCATCCTCCCGCTAGCTGGCGAGGATGCAATTCATAGTGTACCCAATTGTTGTAGATCCTTTCTCTCTTTTTCGATTTTCCCTTGACATTCATCAATGTGTTGAACACATTATCAAAAATATTCTTCTCAATGTGCATCACTTCCACGTTGTTTCAAATAATGAGTGTCCTCCAGTAGTCTAAATCTCAGAAAATACAATGTTTCCTCTAGTTGTGCTCTTTCCCGTATTCTGGAATCTTTTGATCCGGTAGACCCTTGCCGGATGGTATGTCAGTATTAAGTGCATCTAGGTGTGCGGGCACTTCTTCACCAGATGGATAGTCTAGTGTGACAACCTCATGCTCTACTGCCGCGTCAAATTTATCCTTCTGCCCAGGGAACTGATGGTCTGGTGGCAAAAGCTTTCGGTGACATCCAAACCACAAGGGCTTTCCACCGTCCTTTAACGTATGACCGGGGTTCATGCCCATACAAGCAGGGCATGCTAACTTTCCATGTCTGCTCCAACCACACGCCATTTTCATTGTTAGGAAATCGTGTATAGTCCATATCAAAGCAGCCCTCGCCTTAAAGTTCTATTTAAGGAATGCATCATAATTAAGTTTTGACTCCACGATCCCATAGTTGTTTGATCTCATCAATCAACGGCCTTAAATATACTTCTATGTCCTTACCAGGACTCTTTGGCCCTTGAATAAGCATCGGAAAAATATGTATGACTTCTTCATGCACATGCTTGATGAAAGGTTGTACGGGACAATAATAACAGAAAATATGGAGTAAGGCGTGCTAGACTATCCGAAAGGATTGACCCATTAATTGCCAGACCAAGTTTAACATTACGAACTTCCTGAGCAGGGATTGGATGTTTGCGGTCAAACTCCTTCCACGTTTCTCCATCAGCGGGGTGTGTTAGCACATCAGCATTGTTGCTATGAGTCTCACAGTTAACCTTCATATGTTCAGCTGTATTGGAGGAGTAGTACATCCGCTGAAGCCTTGAGGTAACCAAAAATATCGCAATACCTTCTATGCAATGTTTTTCTTCTTCCCTTTGTCCGGTTTATACCTCGGATGTTCACATACTGGACAATTTATCAAGTCCTTATTCTCTTTCCAAAAAAGTACACAATCGTTATTGCACGCATCCATCCGTTCATAGCCCAAACCAAGTTTGATCATCATCTTCTTCGCGTCATAGTACGACGAGGGCAACTTTTTATTCTGTGGCAAAATTTCCTTGATAAAAGTAACATGCTCGTTAAATTCTTTCTCCCTCAGCCTGTGGTCCGATTTCAACTGTAATAGCCTACTAATCGCAGACAACCGTGTGTCTTTCTTAATTCCGTCCCGCAACGGCTCTTCAGCATCTTTCAACAAATCATAAAACTGATGAGCTCCCTTGTTCAACTGTTAGGGACTACCATGTCCGCAGTAGTCGTACCGGTCAACATTAGCATGCCCAACATCTAGAATTATGTCTTGATAATCATACTGCACTTCCACCTTAACTTCAGTTTGACTACCTGAGTGGATGATAGTACTACTGTTTTTTCGTGTTGTGTCCACCTTGTGTATCCACCCACAAAATCGAATCGGAGAATATGCCATTGTACCGCCATTCTCCTTCTCCAATATAACAACTCACATTTAATTACTGCACGGACACCTTATCATTTCAAAGTCAACATATGCAAGATTCGTGTAAGCGAAGTCGAGAAATTCATCGACGCGATCCTCGAAGTCATCATCATTTTTCCTATTTATCTAACTTTGACCTACCGACATGACGATCGAGATTACCATATACAAACCTTAAATTAAACCCATTAATTAAGTAGGGTCAATCTGAAAATGAATGCATTCATAACATGTCTATATCCCCCCTATTCTCTAGGTAATGGTCCTATTCCATTCAGAAAAGTACATGTTTGTAATACATTTACCAACTCATGCTCAGTCCTATATGTATGAAAAATTCGACAGCACTTCCCCACATTTCTCCTAGTACACGATCATTAATTAGGTGTTCTACCATTCACCTAATCTTGCCTTGCAAGACTAAATGGATGTTAGGACACCAGACTGTATGCACTTGAATAAACACTGAAGAACGTGTACCAAATATTCACGACATTGTACACGGATCATGAGTCGATACACTGTTTTATAAACGCCTAGCTTTTCCAAATTATCCCAACTAGACATCCAAAGGGTTCATTATAAAGTATTATTTTGTAATGAGTTACTTTGAACAGGAACGGTTATTATGCATGTATGCGTTTAAAAATTGATAACATACGTAATAATCTTTTCGAAATTTCAAAATTTCAGAAAGATAGAATCATTAGATTAATTTGCAAAAACATGCCATAACCAAAATGATTCACTTTAGAATTCGTTGACAAGGAGTTGTAACCAACTTGTTGTCAATGGAGTTCACAAAATAACAACGAATATTGCTAATGCAGGAAGCCAACTCATGTTTCTCAGTGGAAATATGGAGTTCATTCGTGGAGTCAATATTCTCCCACCTGTCATTGAGCATGGAGTTTACTTATATAGTTAGGTTCAGGTTGTATCTACAATAATTAGGATTAATTAAGAATGTATCAGGGTGTAATTAGGATAATTAGAAATAATTGAGTTCTTAAAGGTTAATCAGGGCTCATTAGGGTTTAGTTAGGATTTATCAGGGCTAATTAGGATTTAATTAGAGTAATTGTGATTTAAATAGGTGAATTAGGGTTTGTCTACGATTTATCAGGGTAAGTAGGATTTAATTTGGTTAATTAGGGGGTGATTAGGGCTAATTAGAGTTTAAATTAACAGTAAATTAAGGTTAATCAATGTTAATTAGGGCTAAATTGTACTAATCGGTGTTAGTTAGGGCTAATTGGAGTTAGTTGAGTTTAATTAGGATTAGTTAGTGTAGATTGGACTTTAATTAAGAATAAATTAGGGTTAATCAGTTTTAATTAAGGCCGAGTAGGGCTAATAAGGACAAATTCGAGCTAATAGGGTTAATTGGGTTTAATTAGACTCGTAGTTATGAATACCGTACTGGAGTGGGTACAATTTTTTTTTTCATGAAATAGTACATACTGGTAATTGTACCGTCTCGGTACTGCCTCAACAATAAACATTTGTAATATTCACTCACTGGCGAACTAACATTACATACGTATAATTTTTTCTTACTCACAGCTCCTCTAGAATAAATTGTGCTTGTCTTAAAGAGCTTAAATTATGTTACTTTTTAAATAAACTAAGTATCTTATTCAATCGAATTACCTCATCTAGGATTATCCAACTTCTCAACTATCTCTTTCGCAAATTCTTATGTAAAAATAAGCTATTTGTTCAATAATAATATCTTTGGGTTCAAGATAAGCTGTTTTTATGTGTGTATTTGTGTACATGTGTGTAAAACAGTACATTATATAGATGAAAGAATATGATCAAAGCTTCCAAGTATAAAGTAAATCAAAGTTAAGTGAATATTATGAGCAAGAGGCTACATAGGCTTTGATTGATATAAAAGAACTTATAGTGTTTTTCTATTTAGTCTTTATATGGTTAATTTAAAGAATTTTTTTTTAAATTGTTACTTTTACATTTTTTTAAGGAATCGATACAAAAGACAATATCTCCGCCGGTACGTAGTTCTCGACCGGTATTACTTGTTCCGCTGAGACAACTGGTACAGAGCGGTATGCTGATCGGTACAAAATGTAAGGGATACTGTACTAGTAGAAAGCAAAAACTATACGTACCAGCTAGTACGGTCGGTACTGGTACAGTATTGATAATTATGATTAGACTTAACTATTGTTAATTAGGGTTTAGTTAAAAGCTAATTAAGGTTAATTAGAGTTAATGTGTTAATTAGGGAGAATTAGGGCTAATTCAAGCTAAATAAGGTTAACTAGAATTAATTGGGTTTAATTAGACTTAACTACTATTAGCTAGGATTTAATTAAGAACTAATTAAGGTTAATTAGAGTTAATGTGTTAATTAGGGTTAATTAGGGACAACTAGGGCTAATTAGGGTCGATTAGGGTTAATAAAGTTAATTGAATTTAATTAAGATTAATTAGAGTTAATGTGTTACTTAGGTTAAGTAGGTGCAATTAGGGCTAGTTAGCGATAATTCGAGCTATTTAGGCTTAATTACAGTTGATTGGTTTAATAAGACTCAATTAGTGTTACTCGAGATTTTATTAGGGCTAATTTGGGCTACTTAGAGCTAATTGAGCCTAATTAGAGCTGGTTATGGTTAATTACCTTAATTGAGTTTAAGTATGATAGATTTGTGTTAATTAAAGTTTAATTAGGATTAATTAGAGTTTAGTTAGTGTTAATTAAAGTTACAACATGTAGCAACATACAATTAGGGTAAAATTACACTATACATTACAACTAATTAACTTTAATTAACCACAATTAGGATAAAATTAAATTCAAACTCAAACTCACATGCATAAATTCAAACTCAAACTCAAAATTAATCACATTATATTAAATTCAAACTCACATGCATTAAACCATAATTAGGGTAAAATGGACATACCGCCAGCGGCGGCACGACAGTGGAGGGGCATAGCTTTGTGGGGGGCTACCTCCGGGGGGGGGGGGGGGGGAGTATCGCTAGGGAAAAAATCGCTAGTGAGTGAGAGAGAAAAACGGGGAGAGAGCAATAAAGGGAAAGTTTAATGTTTACAATAGCATTTTTAACAGCGGATATATCTCGTCGCTAAAAGTCAAAATCTCATAGACTTTTAGCGATGAAATATTCCGTTGCAAATGAGAATTTTAGCGACGGACACATTCCGTTGCTAAAAAGTTTCTACAAAATTTAAAAAAAAGTGAACGAAAAATAAGAAAAATTTTAAAATCTTTTAGCAACGGAATATCCGTTGCTAAAACGCCATCGATAGAATCTGTCGGTAAATGTTCTTATCGACGGGTTGCCCTGTTGGTTAAAGTTTTTAGCGACAGAGTTAGTGACGGTTACATACTCCGCTAAAAGACCCTTTTAACAACGGATTTGCGTAGTCGCTTAAAGTCCGTCACTAAATACCATTTTCCTTGTACTGTAAACTGTACTCAACTTCCCTAACTATCTAGCAGATCAGACAAGTTTTATTAGTGTTGGATACAAGTTTCAAATATACCGTTTGAGATGTAGGGTGTGAATCCGTTGAATGGGGCAAAGTATCAGAAACTCATGCATATGATGATATACAACAATTCAAAACTCTTGCTTGATCAGATGATAGGCCGGAGATGATTAGTGTAGCAGTTGCGCTCATCTTATTTGTTATTATTTTAATGTTATCACTGTTTTTCATTTTTGCTTGATTTTCTTAGGAAGCAAGATACTACTTACTGAAGTATTTTCATTGGCTACTTTTACCTACAAAGCAAGAATACGAGTATCAACAAACTGGATTACTCCTGAATTAGATATTTGTAAATTCAATTTTGCTGATGTCAACAGTATATAACTTTTAAGTACTAAGTTTGTCATGTAATTTGCTAAAACCGTCAAGCAGACAAAACAACTTTGTAAAATCCTGATAGTATGTTTCTATTATTTACCAAAAAGAAAAATTGGTAAAAGGGTTGTGTACCCTCTCTCTCTCTCTCTCTCTCTCACACACACACACACACACACACACTGATACATGCCCGCACACACAACCGCCGTCACCAACATCGGCGGTAGAACCAACTATGAGGGCGGCGTCACTGCGAACATCACTGTAGCACCACAACGACAACACCGTCACTACAAAGAAAATGACTTTTAGCGACGAACAATTCCGTCGCAAAAGACTTTTAGCGACGGACACCCTATCGCTAAAAGCTCGTTACTAATAATCCTGTCGCTAAAAGTTTGGCGACGAAATTTGAAAATCCTTCGCCAAAAATCTAACTTTTAGCTATGGACACTAAATTCATTTATTCCATTGTTAAAGATAATTTCAGCATTTTAGTTTTTTTTTTAAAGTTATTATTTTCAGAAAATATTTAACGACAAAAATTTTTCTTGCTAAATGTTTAACTGATGGACTTTTAGGGACGGATATTCCGTTGCTAAAAGTACATTACTTTTTGCCGGCGAAATTTAGCGACGGAATAAAAGTCCGTCGGTAAAACCTTTAGCGACAGAATTTTCCGTCAATAAATTAAAAGTTTTTCAATACATTTCATTGTAGACTTAAAGCGACGGAATAAAATCCGCCGCTAAAAATATTTTTTTATAAATTTTTTTTATTTTTTAATATCCAAACCTGTAATTCGAACCCAAATTTGTAATCACAATTCCAGCAATCAATATTCTTAATCCACATTAGGGTTAAATAATTGGTATCAATTATTTAATCCTAAAAACAGTTTATATTATCAGATTCTATACTAATTGAACATAAAATGTATACAATATTTTTCAGAGTGAATCAGATATAACAGAGGGTGGAGACAAGAACAGAAGGGGGACACAAATACGGGAGGAGAGGGGAGCACAATTCTGGGAGGAGAGGGGAGGGAAAAAGGGGGAGAGCTCAGGGCTTGTCGAGGCTGGGACCTGGCTCCTGCTGATCGTCATTGTCCATGGGGGTACTATCATCCAGCCTGGCTTGGTATGTCTAGCAATAGTGTCTTGCATTAAAAGCACAACGCATTAATCTCGTTACTAATTGCATATTATGTTTATTCATGTCTATATTGACTTTATAAAATAACTATTTTATATCTAATCCTGAGCCCTGATCATCATGAACACCTCATCCAGGTATAACTATTGCTCCGCAGTCGATGTTTGTGTCTTTAGAAGGGCAACATGGGGTAGGGATGCTCCCATCACAACATGTATAGTCGAGCTTGGCAGGCTCTGTACACGCCCTTCTGCCTATCGATGATCCCGATTATCCAGCCACCACTTCAATCCCCCGGTACTCGTACTAGTGGACGTTGATGGCTATCCAGACTGCTGTTCTTAAGCCCCGAACTTTTTGGAGCGTTAACATCAAATAAACAAAGTTAGAAAAACCTTAAAATATAAAAAAGTCTCATAAGTGGTCATCGAGAGCATCTACTAATCCTTTCCTAAGATACATCAATAAATGCCATAGCGGTCTAAAGTATTTATATAATCCAAAATACTTCGACAAGAAGTTCCAAAATAAAATCTAAACAATTTAATTTTCCTTAATTATTACATCTAAAAATACTAATACTGACTCTGAGATAAAAACCGCTAGCTCTCAGTCATACAACTAGCCCTAAGATCCAATCCCACCTACTGATTACCTGAAAGGAAAACAATAAGAGAGTGAGCCAAATGTATAGTCACGAAACTCAACTGATCAATCAAAATGAATACAAAAATGTTTGAAAAAACGTGATTACGAAAGTTTTATCAGAACAGATATCAGACCGAATTTCAAAATGAAAAAATGTATCGTTGTACAGAAACAGACACTAGAGAGCTATTCAAATTAAGGTCACACATGCCATCATTGACACGTATAACCAGGTTCAGAAAATAAGATAACGATCTCTAGCTCATCCCACAGAGTTAGCCCACGTTTCAATTCACGTGGGTAAGTTGAAAACAGAAAATATGGCTCACAAAAATACATAAATCATTATATCCATATAACCGGCCAAACTCCAAACTGATTATCCAAACAATATTTGCAAAATCGGTCATGCGCACTTAGCGGCCTAGGTGTTACCCATGGGTTTAACAAGTCATATGGCAGAAACATCAAACATATATTAACAAGTCAATAGCAGAAGATGAATAACGGTCAATGAGCTTTTGCTTAACCAAGTGGATACAAGAGAACTAAACAAGCTCGTACTCAATTTAGGGCACAAGGATATCATGCAAAAGAGCTCTAAAACGGTCTAAACAAGCAAACGCATATTGGGTATGTCTACATAAAAGAATGTCTTACAAAAGGTTAACAAATTACCCTGTATTACTTGAGTGCTACTGATGAAACGCTTGAAGGAAGTCGTTATTTACTGGCAGTACATGAGTTACGGTTTTAAAGACAAAAGGTGGTAGTAGCAGCAATGGGAGGAGACAAACAAAATTGTTAACAAAGAGTGTAGAGGACCAGGAGTTAGCATGAGTTAATGAGGTGAAGCACTAATAATTGCATATGCAAATTTGATTGTCAATGACACTAGGATTAAAATTAATGCTTTGGAAGCAATTTAAGGCTAGAGATGTAACATAAAGCTGAAGAGGAACATGAACGTTATAAATATTTAAAGCTTGGATTCACCCAACAGAACTCAATTTGCAATGAAGAAAATGAAGAGCACTTGACAAAATATACATAAGCAGTCCAATAACGAGCCGATGAAGGAGTAATTCCTTACCCCAGTTGGGTCCAAATGTAATAAGAATAGAAAGGAAGAAACTCTTACCTTCAATTGCACGATTAAATTCAAAACTTCGATCTTCTCAATCTAATTGCATCAAAAATCCTAAAAATTAACATACACAACTATTCCAATCAGGTTCTAACAACAAAGAAAATTTGTAGGTTTCCTACTACGAATCTTAATCCAATAATCGAATTGAATTCTTACCTCGAAGTAATTTGCAAATTCAAATAAGTCTCTTCTTAGGGATTCTTTGAAAACTCTTTTGAACTTTGGTGTGCTCTTATAGTTTGTTTTCGAGTTTTTTTTAAGAGAGAAAGGGAAGGAAAATAAAGGAAAGTGACTACTTTTCTCCTTTTTCTCTAGCTCTTGAGTTTTTTTTAAAGAGAGAAAGGGAGAGAAATGAGAGGAACGTTTGAGCTTCTTTTGTCTCTAAATCTTTCCTCCCAAAATTGGGAAGAAACGGAGAGAAATGAAACTCTCGTAAATAATATTTTAATAATGCCCCACACTATCCTTGAGACAATGAAGACTAAATTTTCAATGATTCAGGATTTCTTATGGAAGCTTAACTTTATTTACAATCAAATGACTGTTTTAGATGTTAAAGTTGACTTATGACTGATTATTTTTACTTTTAGTGTGACATTAATTAGATTTGAATGTTGGGATACTTGTGGTGAATTCATGACTATTTTTGTTTTTTACATGATGACATTAATTAGGTACATAAGGCTTATGACATTAGTATGAGATATATTTTATATGATTTATCGATAACTAAATTATTTTACCAGCAAAATCATTTTTTTTAGGATCACACATTCATAATCTTTGTTAGAATTATCACAACATAGTATAAGGGTATATACGTAATTAAATGTCTTTTATTTTCTTTTCCGTTGAACTAACAAACAAGAGAAAAGAATTATACTTTCTTTTATTTCTTAAACTCACAAACAAGAGGAATGACTCTTCCCTTCTCTTCTTTTTCCTTCTCTTCCTTTCTTTTCTTTTCTCTCGTCTCAAAACTCGCAAACAAGCTATTAGGGTTCATAGAGAATATATAATACGTAAAATATCAATAACCTAAAAGAAATATTCTTATATTCCTAAAATAATAAAAATTACAGATACCCATTATGTCCCAAAACTCTCTATTTTTTTTCTTCTCTTTATTATATATATATATATATATATATATATATATATATATAGTATTTAAATATGAGGGGTCTAACAACAGTCAAGACCCCTTAATCTGTTTGTACGAGGTCCAATTTGATATTGAAGACATTAAGGCAATAAACATCGAATATATAACCGAAATTTTAACTATAAACAAATTAATTTGTAACTTACGCTGATCTGCCAAGGAATCTGTTAAACGTAGTCCCCCGCCTAATGTGCATTATCTTTATCCTCACGTGCGTCATCGTGTATGTCAAAGCACACACCTCACCTTTCTTCGAGCTTGAGTGCTCAGTCGCTTTCTTATGTCGGAAGACCTCATGAGGTAGCAACCCTTCCGTGTGAATAGGATCCTGATCCTTTATGTTCTCCCTCCCACTCTTACTCTTCGCCTCCTAAGATAGATCAGTGATCCACCTATCAACCATATGCCCCGTACAAATGCCGTATTTAGGCTCATTAGGGTTGATTAGGGATGTATTAGGATTTAATTAGGGTAACTAGGGTTTAATTAGGTTTAATCAAGATTAATTAGGGTAATTAGGTTCAATTAGGTTAATTAGCATAATTAGGGTTTAATTTGGTTTAGTTAGGATTAATTAGGATTTAATTAGGGATAATTAAGTTTACTCAGGGTTAATTGGGGCTAATTAAGGTTAATTGGGTTTGATTAGGGTTTAATTGAGAGTTAGTTAGGGATTTAATGGGAATGAATTAGGATTAATTCGAGTTTAACTGGGGTTAATTGAACTTCTAGTACAATACAAATTAAATACATTATAACAAATTAAATTCAATCACACTATACATTATAGTAAATTCAAGATAACAAGTAATTATACTAATAATTTGTAATATGAAATTAGGTTAAATAAGTACACACTATTAGCGGCAGCGGCGGCATGGGAGGACGGCTGGGGGTTGCTGTTAGGGGGGGTTGCTGGGATGTCGCCGGACGATTGTCATCGGTGAAAGAGAGAGAAAAGATAGAGAGAAAGAAAAGAGAGAGGGAAATGACTTTTAGTGGCGGACTTAGCCCACCATTAATCATGCTTTCAGAATTTTAATTGACTTTTAGCTACAGATAATTCTGTCGCTAAAAGTCTACCTTTAAATTTCTCTAATGGCTTTAGCTTGGGACAGTTTCCATACAAATGTCATTTAAAAAAATTAGAAATATTACTTTAGCAACAAATTATAATCCATTGCTAAATATTTTCTCAAAATATTTTAAAATTTTGGCTGAAAATTGAATTTTGAAAAAAATTCTTTAACAGCGGAATATCCGTCGCTAAAACCTCGTTGATTAGGATCTGTCGATAAAGGTTTTTACCAATGAAATTGTCTGTCGGCAAAAATATTTACTGATAGGTTGATCCGTCAGTAAGGGTGGCTTTTAGCAACGGATTTTGGTCCTTCGCTAAAAGTCTGTCGCGGAAGAGCTCTTTTCTTGTAGTGCGTGTTCATGACCCATGGCTATGGTTCCAACTCTAGCCGACACTTCTAGCAGATCTACATCCACTTCGCCACATTTGCGCGCTGACCTCTGTGTGCGTGTGCTCACTTGCATGTCGATTCGTGTGTGTGTTTGTGATAACGTATGTGGTTCTAATATGGTGGCAGTGCATATGGTGCCTTGATGGGCCATGGTGGAGCTTATAGTGGTTTTGGTGTAATTGTGCGCGTGCGTACGCACAGTCACACACACACACATAGGTGTTGGGTTGGGTTGGTGGTGTGGTGTTGTGGTGTTGGTGCTATGCTAGTTGTTAGTGGTGGAGGATGGTGGTGGTGATATAAGAGAGAGGAGAGAGAGGAAATGAGGAAAAATGTGTTCTTTTTTATATTATCTTGGATGGGGTTCTTATTTCTTGATAAGTTAATTTTCATATTATTAAGCCTTATATCATTGAAAAACTAATTCTAAATGTTCTAAAACTCTAATTGATTGATGAATTCACTTATTAGTACTTAATTTTAACTATTATATCCTTAAAATTACTCATTATTATGGATATAAAAATTAATATATCTTAAAAACGAAAATAACATACTAGATTTAGAAGAGGAAAAAAATGATGCTACAATTGAGAATATTATCTTGAATTGTGTTCTTATATCTTTATAAGTTAATTTACATATTACTAAGCCTTATATAATCGAAAAACTAATTATAAATGTTCTAAATTCTAACGATTGATGAACTAACTTATTAGGACTTAATTTTGATTATTGTATCCTTAAAATCACTCTCTAATATAAATATAAAAATTCATATATCTTAAAAATAAAAATAACATACTAAATTTAGAAGAGAAAAAAATGATACTACAATTGAGATTGAAACAATAAAAATAATGTAATAATTTTTATTTTTTTAAATT
Organism: Escallonia herrerae; assembly: GCA_033070095.1. Lineage (NCBI taxonomy): Eukaryota > Viridiplantae > Streptophyta > Magnoliopsida > Escalloniales > Escalloniaceae > Escallonia > Escallonia herrerae. The sequence continues at coordinate 115,972 of JAVXUP010000861.1, forward strand.
ATAAAATTTTCTCACCGTAAACGATGTAATGATTTGTTAATATGGTACAGTAGCTTTTAGAATCATTTTGATAAAATAACAAAATTGACATTATTTTTCGAATGGAACCACGTGAACTAAAAATGACTGTACAAATATTATTCATTAAAATTGCAATAATGATAATTCTTATTCATAAATTTGATAGTTGAAAAGGACTTAAAGTTGTACTAAATATGTCAGTATAGCTAAAGGTATGCAAAATTTTAAATTTAATTAATTTCGCAAGAACTATATAAGGGCTATATGAGGAAACCTTATATATAACGTGAAAACTAATTATAAAACTCTAATTATACGAACTTTTTAGGATTTGATTTTGACTATCATTTTCTAAAAACTAACTCTCTCATGCAAAAACAAAAAAACCATGTATCTAAAAAATACTATAACTTATGGATATTTAGAAGAAAATTATTATGTAACAATTATTTTAAGTCTATTGTAATGTAATAAATGTATGTCTATTTACACATAACATAGTCATTGAAAACATTATTTACATAATATACAAAATTAATAATCAATTACAGGATAATATTTACGCTGATAAGACTAGACGATCAGTAAAGTGGTTATATAACATATATATTAGAAAAGAAAAGGTGCAATCAAATTAAATAATTTTTAGTTACTATATTTGAGAATATTTAAAACCTGTAAGATACAAAAATATCATATGACTATTGTATTCTTAAAACCAATCTGTAATATGAATGTATAAATTCATATATCTAAAATATGAAAATAATGTTATCCTGGATGTGTCTTTATTTCTTGATATTAGATTTAAAAGAGGGAAAAAATGATGTTATAATTGAGATTCAAGCAACAAAAATAATGTAACAATTGATTCATATTTATTTTATTTTAATATATACTTACCGTATCGATGTAAAGATTTATCCAATATAATGTATAGCTTTTAGAATCCAATATAATATATAGCTTTTATCCAACAAAAAATTGACCTTTTTTTTTGGGATAGGACCACAAGACCAACAAACGATTGCCTATTTATTATTAACTAAAATTATAATAATGAGAAAGCTTATACATAAATCTGATATTTGAAAAGGATTTAAGGCTATATACTAAATATTTTTGTGTAACTAAAGGTACACAAATATTATTTTGGATGTGATTCATCTTTTTAGGTTTGTTTAGTTTCGCAGGAACTATGCGAGGGCTATATTAGAAAAGCTTATATTGTAACACCCCAAAAGTTGAGGCTAGTTTTATGCTAAAAATCTTAGTTAATTATTTACTGGACCCTTAACGATGAACTGGTGAGCATTAAATTTTGTTATCTTTAGCAATAATGTTTAGAAACTATAATGGAGCATTGATTTAACGATAGTAGTTATATGATTACCTATTTAGACCTTTAGTGACGATTAGTGTGATCCAAAATTTAACGGCTATCTTTAATGACAAAATTTTGCTAAATCATAAGTTATAAATTTGAAAATGACAAATACAAAATGACATTGATTGAGGTTTTAGTGACAATTAGCGAAACAATTTTTTTGAATTTTTGGCAACGAAATTCCTCGTAGTTAGCGTTGATATTTTTATGTGACCGCTTCTAGCGACACATAATGGAGCGGGTTAGTGTAACAGCCGTTAATAATTCTTTATATATAGTTATCGTAAGTATTTTATTTTTAGACCATTTTCGCAATCATAAGTTTGGGTTAGAAGTTTTTAGCAACAAATAGATGTGTAGGGTTTTCTTTACATGTTTTCAATTAGGGTTTCTTTTAGAATATATATAGACATATAGCACGTCTAGGCAGCCGTTCATGGGCTCCCAATTCAGCCTTCAAACACACCTAGAGAGAGAGAGAGAGTTGCGGAGGGACAGATCGAGGGACTCTTTTCGGCGAAGCTTTCCGGTAAGAGATCGTCAACTTACGTCCATTTTTCAGTATATATATATATCTATATATGTGCATTTACATATCGTGGGTTAAGGGAATGGTGTGTATACGGGTTGTGGGTTTCGGTAGTGTTGTAGCCGTGAGTGTATTTCTGTGTGTTGTGTGGGTATAAGATGAATGGTAGTGGCTGAATTATATTCATGGGTTTGAAATGAGAGGAAGGAGAAAAGAGAGATGGAGAGGACCCACTGCCGCACGGCAGTGGGCACCATGGCCGTGAGTTGTAGCTGCAGTAATATGACAAAGTGCAGGGGAAGGGGAAGCTGTGTGGCTGTTGGGTGATGTACTTGTGTGAGTGAAATACATAAATGAGTGTTGGTGTGTGCTTTGCGTTGTGCATGTAGTGCTGTGTATATAAGTGTGTGCGTGGGTGTACAAATGGGAGAAGAGGAAGGCTGCAAAACAACCCATGGACATCAAGTGGGTATGTGAAATAGAAATGGGCGTGGAGATGATTATGTAATGAAGGTGAAGTGATGAGTGTGGTAAGAGTGTGCGTGGGTTCTGCGTGATATGGTGTGTGTATCCATGAGTGCAAGAATATCTGTAATGGGTCTGTGGGAAGTTTTGGTGGAGAGAGGAGGGAGAAAAGGTGTTGTGGGTTTCTGAGTGGTGTGGGAGTTGTGTTTTGAAGTGGGTGTGGCCGTGTATGAGGGTGCAAAGTTGTGAGCTCTGCGTGCGTGTGTGTGTGTTGTAAGCTTTGAGTGTGCCGTGATTGAGTGTTTTTGAGAGTTTGCATGCGTGTGTTGGTAAACTGTGTGCTAAAGTGTATGTGTGTGCATGGTGAAGCTGCTAACAACAGCCGTGAGTGCTTGTGTGGGTATGTGTAATGAAAAGGAAGAAGCAGTACAGTTGGAGCCTAAATCTTCTGCAGCATATGTATGTTAGTTTTGTGCGTATATATGTGTGTGTTTTGCACAAAGGATGAGGCAGTAGCTGTGTAAGAGTTAGTGCATTAGGTGCATATGTGTACGTGTGTGAGTGTCTGTGGAAGGTGTGCGTGAGTGAGGCAGTATCTAGCTGTGCAAGAGTGGGTGTTGTGCATACTTGTGTGTCTGTGAGAAGATCTTGTGGGTATTAGAGGAGTGAGTTGGTGTGTACGTAAGCTATGTCCATGAGTGTGTGCTTATGCGAGTGTAAAGTGGGTATAGTATATGTATTTTGTGCAGCCATGAGAGTTGATCTGTGAGGGGAATAGTACCTGTGCTGTGTGCAGTATGCTCATGTGTGTTCGTATATATATATATATATGTGTGTGTGTGTGTGTGTGTGTGTGTGTGTGTGTGTGTGCATGTGAGAGTTGAACCAAAGAAATAAAGAGAGGGAGAAGATGCTGCCAAAAGGCAGCTCATGTGTGAGTTGGGTGCTCATGTGTGTGAGAGCATAATGTGTAATTGTGTGGTGGGTGAGTGAGACAAGAAGAAGGAATAGGAAGGAACCTGTCGTGGGTACACCTGTGTGTGAGAGAGTGAGTTTTGGCCAGCAGGTAGAGATTAAAAGGAAGGACAAGAGGAAGAGAAGGACGGAGCGGGTTATTTTGGGTTAACGTTAGATCGATACGTACATATGTTAACGCACGCTTATCATTAGCAAGTAAAAATTTATATTATAATACGTTAGATCATATTAGAATTCTTGGTAAAGTTTTATAATTTTCTGAGATCGTATAAATTTTTAGTATTTTCTATAATTTCAGATTTGGAAAATTCTTTTGGAGCCTTTAAACCCAGAAAATGTTTAGGAAAAAATTAGACTAATGTATTTATGGTATAAATAAGATTTAGTTTGAATTTGATGATTTTTGGAGTTGATTTTCTGTGGTTTCCGTATCGCATTGGTTTTAGCAAAATGAATAATAAAAAATGGTATTTATACCTTTTAAATTCTGATTTCAATTTATATAATTTTTATATATATTTTAAAGATCTTATAAAAATTATGGGACTTATTTTCCAGCTGGAAGTAATTATGGCTATTATTGGGTTTTTATTGTATTTAAAGGAATTATTTTAATTCGAAAAAATTCAGAAAATTCATATTTTGACTTATTATAATGTTTTAAGCTATAAAAGTGTTTTATTTTAATTTATAATAAATTTAGAATACTTTTACACATTAAAGAGCGTACTGGGTTCTCGGTTAGGTCGACCCCGAATGAGGCGCGCTTTGAGTTGAGCGATTTCGGAGTTAAAAGTGAGCACGTGGTGGGTAGTTGAAATTAAGTAAATAGTATTGTAGCATAGATTGTATTCTAACATATGAATTGCCAATCTAGGTTTATTCAGAGAATTTCGATCGAGATTTGGTTGCATTGCTTAGCTTGGACTGAGGTAAGGAATTCTATCCGAACCATATTTCATTATTCTGTTTTCAAATGCTTATAACGACAGTTTTACAAACTAATTGAATGCTGATTTTTAATGATTGATATAAAGATGTTTTTAAATTGCCCATGAAACCATAAATTGAGCCTTAAGCGACCGTTTGTAATTCTGTTTCATCTCATCTTGAAATCCATTGTTCATTTGATATGTTTATTGATTGCTCATTGTAAAGCATTTTTGAATTCTATTTATTACTTTTCAATGTTGACGTGAGTTAGTAACTTGGGAGCCATTGGCGTTATAAGAATGGTCTGTTGGATGTGTTTAACTAGTACCTAGATGGACTAGTCAGTGTACATATGCATATGTAAAGCGATCGAGCACTGCCGGGGTGGCTTTGCTTCTGTACTGCTCATGTTCAACATTTCCTATTTATGTTTATTGCACTTCAAGTGTTTTAAAATGGTTATTTATTTAAGGGAAATGAGTTGATACTCCTCCCTATGTTTACATTAAAATGCTGTGGGTTTTTTTTTAAAAACCTTTAAAAATTATCATTTAATTGTATATATAGAAAGATTGTTTGGATCGTTCTGCTCCCCATTGTAAATGTTTTTATTTGGCTTAAATGTAAAATCGTCCGAATCGTTTAGCTATTTTAAGTCTTTGATGGACCTTACTGGGCTCTCGAAAGCTCACTCTTCCTTGATTTCCTTTCCGCAGGTGATAAGCAGTAATAAGTTGCTGAATAAGGATTAGAGCCTAGCGAGCGTAAGAAGAGATTTGAAGTTATTTTATTGTCCATTAGAACCCCTGCGTGGGTAAATAATATTATTATGATTCCGTAGACGTAGATTTGACATTCATTTTAAATCAGTCAGTTGAGAGTTTGATTTGATAAACGGTTTAGTTGCTCTGACAGTTGATGGATTATTTATTGAGGATGAGATTAAGGATATTCTATTTTAGTGTAAGTGATTGATTGAGCGATAACGTTCCGAAAAATTCCGGGATATTACATATATAATTTGAGAACTAATTCTAAAATGAATACACTAATTTATTAGGATTTAATCTTGACTATTGGGTCCTTAAAACTAACTCTCTCATATGATGATAAAAAATCATGTATCTAGAAAACAAAAATCACATATGAGATTTAGAAGAAAAAAACGTGTTACAATTAATTTAAGTTTATTATAATGTAATAAATGTATATATATTTACACATAATATAATAATTGCAAAAATTATCAATGTAATTTATAAGATCAATAGTACTATTATACAATAGTTTTCTTCTTATATAACACCGCACAATAATATCAAAGTGGCAACATTGGATACATGAGATTATGAAAAGAAATCACGTACGTACTAGAAAAAAGGTCAATTAAATCAAATAATTCTTAATTTGAGAGCATTTAAAACCTTAAGAATGTAAAAATATATCTATGTAATTATACAAAACAAACGATTAACCAATTCGTTTTTACATAGGGCTTACGATCAATGAAAGTACTTTTTTATTTACACTTAATTAAATTTTTATAAAAAAAACTTAATAGGTATAAAAACTATATATTACATGGTCATTCAATCAAATTTATTTTTGAAGACAATAATAATTTATTTGAAAATAATAAGGTGTATAAATAAGTCCCATTAAATTTGAAATGCAACTTTATTTCATATGATTTCTACTTAATCATTAAAATAACTTTCGAAAAACATGTAACACCTCAAAAACTTTTGAAGTTAAAGAATTATACTCATATATAGCATTTACAATTCAAAAAGGATACAAATAACTCACTACTTTTTAATTTCAACAACAATCATGTTCGTTATTTAGCTCTATATGGCACCAGCATAACTATTCTACTACTATAAGTGCTAAGCCAATATTTATTTGGAATATTAATTGACAGCTAAAAGTAAAAGTTAAAGAAGGTAAGTATATAGCAGCTCCACTATATTGCTATATATTCTTGGTAGCTAAATAAGATGTTTTTTTTAATAATGTTATTATTTTTTGTATCAAGATATATGGTACATATTATACACTCTTGAGTCCTTATATTATACTGTATTTTATAAACGGACCCGAGTTTGGCTCGGTTTACTGGGTTAGTTATTATTAATAAACTGTCCCGTGCTTGGCACGAAATTCTGAGCTAGTTATGACAAAAACTGTATTTGACTGTAATCTACAACTAAACTCTAGAGTTTAGCGATATTTAAAATATATGACTGGAATGCAGGCTCTCAAAGTTTGCATTCATAGGATCTCTGTATTTGGATGATGTGATCAAATCTTCACTTGTCACTTTGTCACACTTCCAAGCTTGCTCAATAGCGTAGCAAGAGTCGTAATCCTGAACAATCGAGAAGCTTAGGGAATAGGAAACTTAGTGCTACTGATTGCAATCATTGTCAAGCATCCTATTTATGGTTTATTTTTATTTTTATTTTTATATCTATATTTATACATATATAAAAACACGTATGAGTTTAAAAGGTTAATATTTTATTTTCTTAAAGTACTCTTTTCTGATTGATTTTTCCTTAAAAGGTTAAGAGCTCGTTCGGAACTGATTAAAAAAAGCAGATTCAACTTAAATCTTAATCAGTTTTAAAAACCTGATTTAATCAAAATCAGTTTGCTGTTTAGCAAAAGTAGTTATAAATTAGATTAAATCTATAAAAAGCGTGGAGATAAAAAGTACTTAAATCAGTTTCACTATGACAAAATGACCATAGAGGACACTCAATAAATATATTCTAATATCCAAGCAACATTAACATAACTTTTATTTGTAAATAACTATAATGTCTAAATAAATTATTAAAATAACTATTTTCACGTACCTACAGAAGTTGTTACTTTTTATTTTAAATTAAAAATACAAACAATCTCATGTTGTTGTTTATAGTACAATAACATCCCCAAATTACAAATAAAGTTTATCTTAAGCAAAAAAAAAATTATCTAGGTGTAAGGAGAAGAGTTTAGAAATTGGAGAAGCGATAAACTCCAAAACCTATCTAAGATAATTAATTAAGGAGTATGGGAGGTCTTTTTGTAAAAAAAATATGAGGATAGGATGGTAAATTAGATGGTCAAATCTGATTATGAAAAAAGAGATTATTTCATAATCTTCACTTTTGAGGATTATGAATTAAATCAGTTTTTAGCTTTTGGAGATGGATTAAATCTCTTAATCTCTTTTTTAAATATCCACATACCTGATTTAATCTAGATTTAATCAGGTTTAACCGTCTCATAATCAATCCAAAACATTTTTAAGGGTGAGTGGAGTTGTTTTTGACTTACAACTTTTTTTCATTAAATATCTTTTTAAATTAGAGGGTTAGTTAAAAATAAATGTGTTTTTTGACTTCTCATATGATATTAAGGCTCTTTTATTAAACTACCCTTATTGAGATATATGTTTTGGTTAGAGTTAATGATTGTTTTGACTTTTACTTAAAACTTTTTTTTTCATTAATTACATATTTTTAGTAAGAGTGTGAATACAAAATAACAATATTTTTGAGTTCTCATATGATATCAAGAAGCCAGCTTCGTTAAAATATCTTTATTAGAATATTTGCTGTTGTTAGAGTAAAGGATTATTTTGACCTTTTTAGAGGGAAAAAAATCTATGAAAGTCCTACAAAATTACCTTTGAACTCATGCATGCTCTCTATTTATTGAAAAAATTCTTACCAAACCCAATTACCTCCATTTACGTTAAAACTAAACTACCTTAGGCTTATTACATCTTCTCTATCATATTTGATTAAAAAAATAACATGAACGGAAGATTCACATTAAAATTAAACTACCTTAGAGTTATTACATCTTCTCTATTATATTGGATTAAAGTAAATAGCTTACAGAGAACATAATTTTCTATAGCCTTTTTCGAGAAATATAATATACCTAAATTAAATTGAATATTCTGTCAGAAACTCAATCCTTTTTAATTTTGTATACATATTTATATGTTGATGCGTAAGCTACATATTTGACTTATTTTGCATGTATATACATTTCAATACAAACATATTAGTACATAAAAAATATCTTAAACCTGAAGTTTTTATAGATTTTGAATACGGACATATTGGTATAAGAAACTACCATAAAACTGGAGTCTGTTAGAATTTTCTATATGCATTGAATATGTAATCGTGACTGGAGTCAAATAGCTAATTTTTTTTTTGAGATGTCCTTTTTAAATTGAAGTCTTCATATAAAATTAGTGTTGATTAAGGATTTTTTTACTTGAAACTTTTTTCTCATAGTGCTGTTAAAAAAATAAGGGTGTATTTGGATTCTCTTAAGATATCAAGAACAGTAGAATAACCTTATAGGAATCTATGCCTTAGTTAGAGCTAAATTTTGTTTTGTCTTTTAGTTATAAAAAATTCTATGAAAACTTGTAAAATCACCCTCCAACTTATGCATGTTATTTAATTACCGAAAAATTTCTATTAAAATCTACCGTATCTATTCAATTTAAAGCTAAATACTCAGAGCTACTATGTCTTCTCTATCCATTTCGATTAATGAAGATAATTTGCAAAGAACAGTAATTTCTATACCCTTAAGAATAAACAAAATCTATCTAAGCTAGATTGAATATTTTGTTAGAAATTCAATCCTTTTTTAATTTTGTATAATGATGTGTATGCTACAATCTCAATAATTATGCATGTATATATATTTCAATGCAAACATATTCTTACATTGAAACTATCATATAACTGAATTTTAGATTTCAATTACAGACATAATGGTGTAAGAAAACTATCGTAAAATTGGATCCTTAGAAATTTTAAATGCATAAGAATCGCTAGATCATATAACTCCGCTCATAATTATTTGAGTTTGCGGCAAGTACAAAACCCTATTTGGTATTAGAGTTATTAGAATATCCTTATTTGCATGACAACATATCCTTCATATGGTTATCGTCTTTTTATGATCCATCTTTTAGTGACAAAATATTATGAATATAACTAAAATGGGTAAAGATCTGGCCCCAACGTATAAAATAATCTCAGGAGATTAAAAATGGTTAAATTTTTTTTCATTTAAAGTACCTTTTTAGAAATAAAAGTTTATAAAAATTAAGTGTATATTTTTTTACTTTTAAGAAAGTGAGACTAAACTATAATCTTTTTGGCTAAACGTAAAATTTGCTGTCAAAGAGGTTAAAAGTTCACTGATGCATCTTTAGGTGACAAAAATGTGGGAGTGGATCTAACTCAATCTTATAAATATGATGCTAAGACTCTGTTCACCTTTAAATAGAACCCTATCAAAACATAACTTTAAAAATTACCAACATCAAAATAACCCATGTCTTTGAGGTTAGGTTGAAATTACAATCAATGACACTAAGTTTCAAAAGGTAAAGTCATACTGATCCTTTAAAAATATATACTTTTTTGCTTGTGTCATCAGTACGTGTTTTTAAATGTCAATACTGTCCTAATTTTGTGTCTACAAGGTATATACAATATAAAAATTTACAAATTCTAAATTTTCAAATTAGGGTTTTAACCCAAATTCTCCCACCACCCCATCACCACACCTTCCTAGGAAAGCACTTAGCCGAAAAGTTGGCAAACTAGCTCAGTACTATCGACCTTATCTCGATGCCAGCAATATCCCACCCTGTCCGACCGCCTCTACTGCCCTAAACATTCTCGGTAGCAGCACAAACATGAAAATTTCAAAGCTGTTAAATCAATCATAAATTTGTAACATTATTTGAGTATGTGTGTAATACCCCAAACTCTAATAAATTTTAACCAGTTACGTTTAAATCAGTTTAGTGATAATTTTATTTTAGAAACTATAAATTATAATTTAACGTTAATAGCTATAATTGATATTGCTTGAAGTGTTTAGTAATGATTAGCGTGATTGAATTTTTATTGACAATCTTTAGCGACAAACTTTATGAACCATAAGTTGAAATTTAATGATAGCTCTTATAAGTGATATTAATCGGACCCTTTGGTATTGATTAGCGCGAGTGACAAAAAAAATTCTGCAACAATTAGTGAAGCGGATTAGTAAATAAATCATAAAATCAATATCAAAATCTGATTTATTTGAAAAATGAAGTCAACTACTTAATTTTGGAAAGAGAGGGAACCAAGAATGAATTTAGGGAAAAAATTAAGTATTTGCATAATCAATTTCGGTTAACTTAGACTAAGAGCAAAGGTACTCTTCAGTTGCAACAGACGAGAGAGAGAGAGAGAGAGAACTGCAGGCAAGGAATTCCGGCGATCGTAGCATTTTTGGGTAAGTTTTCTTTTCAAGTTTAGTTTCTTTTTTTTTTTTTAGTAATGGGTAATGTGTTTGTGTATATGAGTGAAATTGTGTGACTAGATAATCTGATGCATGGGGATAATCTGATGCATGTTTTAAAATAAACAAAAGGAAGGAGACCCATGCCGTGAGGCAATGAGTGTGGACGATTTGTGTCATATATAGTGTCTGTGTTCATATATATGATGTATATAAGTGCGAGTACAAAACTAAATGGGTGAATGGGTTTGTGAGGTGTGTGAAGGGGAAACTATGGCCGTCCGTGACTGTTTATGATCTTGGTTCAAAGGATAGTGGGTAAATGAATTAAGTGAGAAATTATGTATCTAATGTGTTTGTGTGAGTTTAGGTGAAGTGTAGTTTATAATTATATTTTCAAAGTGTGTTTGTAACATGAGTGGGTGGCTGGTGTAGTTCGGCTGTATTGCAGAGAAGGGGCAGGAGTAAGATGAAGAAGACAGGTGAACAGTAATGGGTCTGTGCAGTGGGGAAGTACACTGTGCTTGCACAGTTGTACCACGTGGCTGTTGGTATTGTACGATTGTTCAAAAATTTTGAAAATTTACAGGATGATTCTTAGTACAATATTATAATTTATATGAAAATTTCATAATTTTCTGATAATGTATGCAATTTTATTATATTTTCTGCAAGTACTGAATTATAAATATCTTTTAAAGCCCTTAAACCCATGAAAATGTTTTGGAAAAATTAGGGTAATGTTTTTATACTAGAGGAAAGACTCAGTAAAAGTTTGATAATATTTGGAGTTGACTTGCGATCATTTTTCGTATCACATTGAATTTAACAAAATGAAAAATAAAGAAATAGTTTTAGCGCCTTTTAAATCCTGACTCTCATTTCTATAATTTTTATACATATATTAAGGATCGAATAAAAATTATGAGTCCTTATTTGTAGGTAGAAGCAATTATGGAAATTTGTTGGTTTTAGTGTATTTAAGAAAATTATTTTTAATTCAAAAATAATAAAAAATTATATTTTTATCCCATATGCTCTATTAAGCTATAAATAATGTTTAATGAATGATAAGAATATTTTTGGGATATTTTGGAGTCTCGTGGAGTGTGACGAGTGTCGGGTTAGGTTGGCCAAGTTGGAAACTGGTTTGAATTTCATCGTTCCGGGTAGGAAAATGAGTATATTATGGGTAGATATGTTAGATTTATAATAAATCAGTGTAGATAGCGTTCTGATAAATAAATTGCCCGACCTAGGTTAATTCAAAGGATTTTGGATCGAGGTGTTGGGTAGTGCATAGCTTGGACTGAGGTAAGGAATTTTTTCTGAAATCTAGTTTCCTCTATTTGTCCTCATAGATATTTTTTCTGAATTGTTATCGCTATTCTTTTGGGATTTGTTATTTTGATTAAGTCGCATTGTTTGCCTGAAAAAACCTTCAATTGAGCCTTAAATCGTTTATTAAAACTCTTATCGGTGCTCAATATTTGTTGTCCATCGAGCATTGAATAACATGTTGCATTGTCGATTTGTTGTCATTCTGTTAATTGGCATGAATTTCTGCATTGGTGTGTTGGCGAGATTTGGTGTATATTGGAGGATACTGGTGTGGGCTAGTACCTTGATGGACTAGCCGGTATATTGGTGTGGGCTAGTGCCTTGACGGACTAGCTGGTGTATTGGTGTGGGCTAGTGCCTTGACGGACTAGCCGGTGTATTGGTGTGGGCTAGTGCCTTGATGGACTAGCCGGTGGAAAGTGTTAATGAGCATCACCTTTGTGGCTTTGCTAAGTGATTACCCTGCATTGCCTGTGTGGCTTTGCAACTCATGTTCAATAGCGTTTGTGATTGTTTGCATCGTATTTGACAGTCATATTAATACCTGATCGAATTAGTTGTAATCGTTGTGAAAATTCTGGAAATTATCATCGAATTGTTTCTTTGAACAAAACCAACATCTTTTTGTATTCGTAAACTATTTCATAATTTCTTCGTTTGAGCGACCTTACTGAGCTCTCAAAAAGCTCACTCCCCTTTGACTTCCTTTCTGCAGGTAATATCCAACAATAGATCGCATTGGGTGTGAAATATATTCGAGCGAGGGAAAGAGAAATTTAGTTTTGTCTTAGTCTTTAGAACCCCTGCGTGGGTCATTATTGTTATTTAAAATTGTTAACTTAGACTTGATGTTTCAACTATGGTAGTACGCTAAGCGTATTGTTTTACTCGATGGTTTAGTTGCTCTGACCGGTGGATGATTATAAATTTGTTGAGTTGAGGGTTTTATTGTCTTCGCGTAAATGATTGATTGAGTGTTAACGTTTCGGAAAATTCTGGGATGTTACAATGTGTGTTGGCGTGTTAACTAGAGGTGTGGTGGGTCGTGGAAGGCTGATTGTGATTTATGGAGGGTCGATTTGGGGTGGTGGTGAGCCATGTGGTGGCGGTGGGTGAATTGGACAGGTGATGGGCTGATTGGATGCGGTGGTAAGCTGATTAGTTGTGGTGAAAGGTTATACTGGTGGTGGTCAATGGCAATTGCTATCATGGTGATGGGTCGTAGTTTGATGCAGACAAGAATCTTATACATCTTCTTCCAAAATTTGAACCCCAAAATCAAAATTTTAATGTTGTTCTTTTGGTTTGTTGAATCGTGCTGGTTTGTTACAAGTGATTGGAATGAGAAAGCTGTGACAATTGATTAGGGTAAGAAGGCTGAAGAAATATGAGAATGCTGAAGACTGCGAAGATGGCTGGATGCGATTGTAGCTGTGGTTATGGCCAGTTGTGGGTGTGTCTGTGGAAGCATGTGTGTGTGTTTTGAAGCTAGAGAAGTGTAAAGGGATTATGGTGGTGGTGAGGCTGTATGGTGAGATGATCGGATGAGGACTGACATTTAAAGAATTACATCCTAAGTGATGGGACATTCTGGTTTTTTCATCTTTTAGTATTTTCGATCGGTCAACGAACATAAGTGCTATTTGTTCCACCTAATGGACACGCGTGTAATTTTACCTTAACCTCAAGTTCACGGGTGCAATTAAACCTAAAGTTTTCTTCACTCTCAAAAGATAATGCCATAGGTAATACTCTTTTTCATTTTTTATTTTGATGATATATGTCTTTATTTGATGAATGATCTAGGTTATAAATTATTCTTGATAAACTTTTGTTGAGTTCGTATTTATGTTAAACCTGTAATGCGTATGTGTAAATATAGGGTGAAAAACGTAATTTTGTGAACACTATTGAAATTACTTAGCTCATTACTATTATCTGATGTCAACTTCACGCATTGTTTTGTTAGATTTCAAAAGGACACACATAGGCGCGCACGCACACACACATAGACTTTTTAAATGTGTAGGTTTAATATTATCATAAAAGACCATGTTAAAAATGAAATTCCTTGTTGTACTAATAAGATAAGCAAGGTCATGCTAGATAAAAATAAAGAGAGCTTTATATTATACAATAGATTGTTTAAGGCCTAATCCCAAAACTGTACTATGAACTTTACCCCCAGTACAGCTTTAGTACTCAACTTTGAAGGTGTGCCAAAGAAGTACCCAACTTTGAAATAATGTACCACATCAGTACCTCGACTGACGGACGACAAATGCCGTTAAAAATTCTGAGGGATAAGACTTTCATTATGAAAAAAAATTGTAAAGTATGTCCACGTGACCATGTGGCCGTCCTTTTTTACGTTTTCAATGCATATTGATTGTCCTTTTTACATTTTCAATACAAATTTATTATTCTTCTCTCCTCTCTCTCTCTTACACACACGCACACGCATACTCATCACCTCTCTCTCTCTCTCTCTCTCTCTTGTTTACACACATACACATGCATACCCATCACCCTCCCTCTCTCTCTGTCTCCCCCTTCTCTCTCTCTCACATGCAGACCCATCACACTTTCTCTCTCTATTTTTTTCTTCTTCTTCTTCTTCACACATAATTACTATCAAACAGCAAACCAAAGAAAGCCCAGTTAAAATTTGTAAATGGTCTTGCATCCATCTTTCTTAGGCCCAATTTTTAGGATCGGGCTTGGGCTGGGGCCGGGCCGGGGCCGGGCCTGGGCCCAACAATGTTTTTTTTATAAATTCTTATTATTTATTTTCTACTTTGCAGAGGAATTAAATTTAAATTGAATATAAATTTATTCATATGCCCTCCACCTTTTATCCAGGCTTGGGATCGACTGCTTATGAAGTTACCTATTTTTTTATATATATATATATATATATATATATATATATATATATATATATATATATATATATATATGAAAAAAATGTCAATTTTTTTTTGTAAATAGTCACATTTTCATATGTATTGTTTACTTTAAATACAATTAATTTGTTTAAAAAGTAATCCACGCCGAAAATGTAAACTATTTTGTGTGAAAAAAATTATTCTAAAAACTTGATAAAAGTAACAATATTCATGAATTTATAACGACAAATTACTAGAAAACATTGATCGCAAATATATCACAATTATTTGCAAGATTCGTGAATATATATTAAATATCGTAACATTGACGAATTTATCGTGATATGTAATCATTATATCGCTTGCCGAACCTCCCTTCTCTTGAAAATGACACGAGAAAAAAAAACCTCTCTTAGTGGGATTTGAACCCAAGTATCACCAATAATTAGCACATCTTTGTGCCACCACACCAAACTATCAATCTTGCTTAATTTGAGCAAAAGTATATATATATATATATATATATATATATATATATATATATATATATATATATATATATATATATATATATATATATATATATATATATATATATATATATATATATATGGGAGCTGATCCATTGATAGCGCTAGCAAAATATGAGAAGTTGCTAGCGCGATCTGGCCGTCCATCCCAAAAGATGGACGGCCCAGATCTTTTTTTTTGCATTTTTTTAAGTACGTCCGCTACATTATGTAGCGGACAATTTTTTGTATTTTTTTGACAATAATACCCTCCGAGTCCGTCCGCTACATAATGTAGCGGACAAGTTTTCAGACTTTTTTTTTTCTCTTTCTGTCATTAATGTTCTGACTTTTTTTTTCTCTCTCCCGTCCGCTACATAATGTAGCGGACAAGTTTTCAGATTTTTTTTCTCTTTCTGTCATTAATGTTCTGACTTTTTTTTTTCTTTTTCTCTCTCTCCTGTCCGCTACATAATGTAGCGGACAAGTTTTTAGATTTTTTTCTCATATCTTTTTCTCTCTCTCTCTCTCTCTCTCTCCCCCCTTCATTAAAGCTCTGACTCTTCTCTCTCTCCTTTCTCTTCTTTTTGATCTCTCTCTCTCTCTTTCTTCTCTTTCGTCATCTCCCCTCATTTCCTCTCTCTCTCTCTCTCTCTCTTTCTGGGCAGACTCC
Source organism: Escallonia herrerae (assembly GCA_033070095.1). Classification (NCBI taxonomy): domain Eukaryota; kingdom Viridiplantae; phylum Streptophyta; class Magnoliopsida; order Escalloniales; family Escalloniaceae; genus Escallonia; species Escallonia herrerae. Next base: position 132,026 of record JAVXUP010000861.1, read on the forward strand.
AATGTTTTGGTCAAGATGAGGAATGGGTTTCTGCAAATAAATTTTCACCTGATACAACATAGTCACTATTAGCATTGGCTTCATCAGCAGGAGCCATCTCAGGCCTTGTGGATGAGGTTAATGCTGCTGAGGTGTCCTCTCTTTCATCAAAAGAACTACGAAATCAGGTGCCAGACAATACAGCTTGCAGCTCTGCCGAAACTCATATCTCGGAAGAACAAAGAGTTCACATAGAAGCGAATAGGTTAAGGTTAAGGGCGTTAGTAAGAAAAATGACCACAAAAGGAAGGAAAGAGAAAGAGACTAAAGTCAGAAAGGTGACAGAAAAATGACCACAAAAGGAGAGAGAAAGAGAAAGAGAAAAAAATCTAAAAACTTGTCCGCTACATTATGTAGCGGACAGGAGAGAGAGAAAAAGAAAAAAAAAGTCAGAACATTAATGACAGAAAGAGAAAAAAATCTGAAAACTTGTCCGCTACATTATGTAGCGGACGGGAGAGAGAGAAAAAAAAAGTCAGAGCATTAATGACAGAAAGAGAAAAAAAAAAGTCTGAAAACTTGTCCGCTACATTATGTAGCGGACGGACTCGGAGGGTATTATTGTCAAAAAAATGCAAAAAATTGTCCGCTACATAATGTAGCGGACGTACTTAAAAAAACGCAAAAAAAAAGATCTGGGCCGTCCATCTTTTGGGATGGACGGCCAGATCGCGCTAGCAACTTCTCCTATTTTGCTAGCGCTATCAATGGATCAGCTCCCTATATATATATAGGGAGCTGATCCGTTGATAGCGCTAGCAAAATAGGAGATTTTGCTAGCGCAATCTGGCCGTCCACGCGAGATCTGTGGACGGTCCAGATTTTTTTTTTTTGCATTTTTTTAAGTCCGTCCGCTACATTATATAGCGGATGATTTTTTGACAAAAATACCCTCCAGCTTAAAAAAGTCTGTCCGCTACATTATGTAGCGGACTAGTTTTCAGACCTTTTTTCTCTTTCCGTCATTAATGTTCTGACTTCTTTCTCCTTCTCTCTCCTTTATCTCCATTCGCTACATTATGTAGCGGACTAGTTTTCAGACTTTTTTTCTCTTTCTGTCATTAATGTTCTGACTTCATTCTCTTTCTCTCTCTATTTTATCTCCTTCTTCTGACTTCTCTCTATCTCTCTCTCTCTCTCACTCTCATATCACTTTTTTAACTTGTTTATCTTTCTCTCTCTTTTCTTTCACCATTTTCTCTATCATCCTCATCTCCCACCTTTCTTATTATGTATATGGGTCGTTAGCCAGCAGTAAGACAATGAACAACCTGAAACACTGAATGTGTATTCACCAGATAGGTGTGTAGAGTGGATTGGCAGAGTTGATTTATCTAAAAATGATTTGAATGCTTAGTGGGTTAGAATTTCTTGATTTATCTAAAATAATTTCAAGGGTCAGATCTCGGATAAACTGGTGCAATCAAGTCTTTTCTCTCTCATTTCTCTCTCATCCTCCTTTCTTCTCTCTCTCTCTCTCTTTAACCGGTGCAATCAAGTCTTTGAGGCGTGGAGATGAGATTGTTGGTTATCTGCGAGTTTGAGGAGTGTTTCTAACTCAAATAACAAAAGTTTATTTTTCCAGTAATTAATCGTATTGTACATATTTCTTTTTGTTTTAGGAGACAAATTCATGGAATTCATGGAAGAAAGAAGGATGAGAGAGAAAGGACAGAGGAAGACTCAGAAAAAGTAAGAAATTAACGACAGAAGAGAGAGAATAAGAGAGATAAACATGTCATAATGAGGGAAAGGAGAGAGAAAGAGAAAAGTGCCTGCCTACTCGTCCGCTACATAATGTAGCGGACGGAGCTGGAGGGTATTTTTGTCCAAAAATTGTCCGCTACATAATGTAGCGGACGGACTTAAAAAAAATGCAAAAAAAGATCAGGACCGTCCACAGATCTCGCATGGACGGCTTGATCGCACTAACAAAATCTCCTATTTTGCTAGCGCTATCAACGGATCAGCTCCCATATATATATATATATATATATATATATATATATATATATATATATATATATATATATATATATATATATATATATATATATATATATATATATATATATATATATATATATATATATATATATATATATATATATATATATATATATATATATATATGGGAGTTGATCCATTGAGAGCGCTAGCAAACTGAGTTAAGTTGTTAGCACGATCTGACCATTCACGCGTGATTTTTGGACGGTCCAGATCTTTTTTTTTTTGCATTTTTTAAGTCCGTCCACTACATAATGTAGCGAACAATATTTTGAAAAAAATACCCTCCAGCTTCGTCCGCTACATTATGTATCGGACAAAGGCAGTACCTTTTTTCTGACTCTTTCCCTCTCCATTGTCTGATTAATTTTCTGACATGTTTGATGTCATTATGAATGTAGCGGACGACTGTACTGCAATTGCCTTTTCCATCTCAATCTCCTTCGCTTTCTCTCTTCCTTCTCAGCTCCAAGAATTGGCCTTTTTCCCTCCGGTGCAAAATGTGCACAATTCTCTGGCTAGAAAAAAAAACAAGAAGTTCCTTTACTATGTAATGAATTAGCACTTGATTCTTCTTTACCTGACTTGGATTTAGTAGCATGAACAAAAACATGAGATTTTCAGAGGCATTTTGCAGACCACATAGTAAAGGGTGTTCTGCACCCACAAAAACTAATTCTGAAGGGACATTGAAGGATCAAAAAAACCTTGATCCCACATCCAGTTCATGCTTTTCCAATGGTAAAAATTACCAAGTTCCTCAACTGGACTAAAGTAAGACTTGGATTGGAACATACCACCGTCATCGACCACCACCATTTGATCGTCGCCATCGCCGCTTCCACCAACCACCACAATCCAAACCATAACCAATCATACTGCTATCGCCACCCACCATTAAACTGCCATCAACCCTCCACCACGATCCAATCGCCCATGCTCTCAATCGCCACTAGCTAAACTGTCGCTGCACCCAACCACCATCGTCCAAACTGTCGCCATCAATTTTGCACTCAAACCGTTGTCGGCTGATGAGCTCTTCTCTGATGGCACTGAGACTGTCTAACCCGCACCATGCCGTCCAATTACCAGGTAATTGGTGCACCACCAGCACCAATCGGCGCAACCACCAGCGCTCTCAACGCAGTTTTACCACAAGCCCAGGCACCACAAAACCACCGCCGTCACTGTGAAGCTGCCGAAGCAGCAATACAAACACAATAACTCAACAAAAAAAAGGGGAAAGAAAAGAGAATTAGGCAATGGCGGCATCCTCATCGCGAGGGAAGAGCTATACATAAAGCGGGGGCGTGGCGGGGGCACGTCTTCATGGGTGCGTTAGTTGTGGTGGTCGAAGCTTGGGGAGGAGGCGAACGCCTCTACTGCGGCGATGCCGGAGTCGAGCTCGGCTGTGTTGTGGGTTGTTGTCATTACTGTAAGGAGGATGGAGACAGGAGAGAGAGAGAGAGAGAGAGAGAGAGAGAGAGAGAGAGAGAGAGATAGATAGAAGAAGAAGAAGAAGAAGAAGAAGAAGAGAAGGGGAGATGAGAGTTAGACATGTCAGGAGAGAAAAAGAGTATGCCTCTGTCCGCTACATAATGTAGCAGATGGAGCTGGAGGGTATTTATGTCAAAAAATTGTCCACTACATAATGTAGCGGACATCAAACATGTCAGAAAATTAATCAGACAAAGGAGAGAGAAAGAGTCAGAAAAAAGTATTGCCTTTGTCCGCTACATAATATAGCGGATGGAGCTGGAGGGTATTTTTATCAAAAAATTATCCGCTACATTATGTAGCAGACGGACTTAAAAAAAATACAAAAAAAAAAGATCTGGACGGTCCACAAATCGCGCGTGGACAGCTAGATCGTGCTAGCAACTTAACCCAGTTTGCTAGCACTCTCAACGGATCAGTTATCATATATATTTATATATATATGAGCCACAAAGGGTATATGAGCCCTAACCTTTTTGGCTATATATATATATATATATATATATATATATATATATATATATATATATATATATATATATATTAAGCCACAAAGGGTAGGGCCAACACAGGGCTGGAAAGCGGGCTGGGGCCGGGCCTAAAAACCAGGCCAGGTCTGAAAAAACGGGCAGATTTCGGTCCTAACCCGGGCTTTTTAGGGTTGGGCTGGGCCTTTTTTCTCCAATTATCCAGCCTGGTCCAAGCCCAAGTCCAAAGCCCTAAATACATGGGCAGCTACTGTTCACCTATTGTGCCGGGCCAGCCTGGGCCAAAAACTGGCCTAGCCGAGCCAGCCTGTGGGCCGCCGGCCCATTTGACATCATATTCCCATTTGACATCTCTAATATGAGGCAAGCTCAATTAATACAACATACATATAGATTGAAACGAATAAAAAACAAATATAGAGATTAGAAATGCCTGAATTCTTCGGGTATGCCACATGAAGAAACCATGCCTCTACATCCAATTGCGCATTCCGAAACTAGTAGACTGATAACGTCCAGGGACAAGACTATCCTAAATTGCAGCCCAAGACCATATAGAAGCTGAAAGGAGCTCTTCAGTACAAGACTATCCTAACAGTTGATGAGCACCAATTAATGGGTACGGACCTTCCTGCTCTTTCTTGGCCTGTGATCAAAACAATTCAGGTATTAGATAAGAGCTACTCACATAAGACTACTATTATCAAGATCTAGCGTAGATACATTAGAACTTCATGAGGCAGTGGGTAAAGCAACCAAATCTCTGAATGAGGTCAAGGATTCTGTCTTCACCCATGAGAGGAAGACTCTTAAGTACCAAATTAGACTGGATCCCACTGCTCAACCTTGGGCCATGTGATGAATCTTTATATATATATAGATATATATATATAGAGCCTGAGGTTGAGAGAGAGAGAGAGTATGAGATACAGAGATATAGATAGATAGAGAGAGAGAGAGAGAGAGAGAGAGTTTTTTTATTTTGTAGTGATTAAATTAAGAAAAGAAAAAAATTGAAAGCTGTGACGTTGTCACGTATCTTTAAGAATCTGTGAAAAGGACGGCCCACATGGCCACGTGGACAGACCTTACAATTTTTTTGTAATGACAGTTTTACCCCCTCAAACTTTTTAACGGCATCCGTCGTCCGTCAACCGAGATACTAATTTGGTACAGTATTTTAAAGTTGGATACTTCTTTGGCAGACATTCAAAGTTGGGTACTAAAATTGTACTGGGGGTAAAGTTGAGGGTAGAGTGACCATTTTTTAATTGAAAAGTAGAAAAAAGGAAGTATAATTAAGATTAAACGTAGTTTTAGACAAATTATGCTTGAACGAAACTTAAGATTAAAATTTGAAAAAAAGATTTGCTTTGTATTAATTTTTAAAATAAGAGATACATGAAAATTATACTCCCTTCGTCCCAAATTAATTGATCATATTTGACTGCACGCTTATTTAAGATATGAGTCTTATTATATGAGTTTTCCATTCTAAAGTGAGAGGGGGAGGAAGAAAGTGGTTCAGTGAAGAGAAATGGTTTAGTGGATGATCAAATGTAGAGAAAAAATAGAATTAAAAAAAAGTGTACAAAAAGGTAATCATATAAAAACAACTACAGAATCTTTCTTAACTTGTAATCTGATCAATTTTTTTGGAACAACTCAAAAAATAAATTTGATAAATTTTGTTAGAACATCATGTGTAATAGATTAGATAATTACCAAAAGCAAATAAACTATAGGGTATATTTGGACCCCTAATAACTATTCTACTGGAAATGATCATCACTGTACAGAAAGAAACAAGATGTATAATGAATGATACTAAAAATCCCAAGTGATGATATTTTGAACTTTAGTGGCGATGCGATGGTCCGAACAACGTGCAAAATACTTGGTCCTTACTAGTAATTACCATATAAGTGCAAGGAGATGTAATTGAGTTTGATCATGCATAGCTGCATTACCAAGCAGGCAAGAGTCCTCATTACAGGGAAAAAAAGGCCACCAAGCATGTACCCTTGATCTTAATTGACTTACAAGAACGGAATAGCAAGCATGTGAAAGAAAATGACCAAGAGGGTTGAGAAGCTTAGGAAGTGTCCAGCACCCTTAGATACATCAATCCTAGAGAAGACTTCCATGGCATTTAAGACGGGAGGCATCATCGAGCCCTCTGCAGCAGAAATAGTCACAATGGCTGAACCAACAACCGGCAGGCGAATTATTGACATGGAGTAAGATGTATGACTTCCTGAATAACATTTAGGGACATCCATGATCCCCATTTGAATGCCGTTTATATAGACTTCAACTATTCGTGTCGCATTCGGAAGATCTGAATTGCGACAGATTGGGTCCGCAAAATAGAGTATGAAGTCGGCTTCGACTGATGTACGAGGGGAGAAGTCGACAGACAAATGTATGGAGTCTGTTTTATTCTGGGCCTCGATTGCATACGCCATTACCAGCCATGGTGCCATGTTGTCGTAATCCAAATACCCATACGGTACTTGATCCCTACTAATGCTGGGATACTCGGACATTTCTCTGGATTCCCAAACTCGATTGAGGTGCTCTTCATTTATTCCTATTCTTTGCCTGTATGTTCGCAGTAAAAAAATGTACATTTTGATTGATTTTCTAATCTCCTAAGCTGAAAGCAGAAAACGTATATTTGTAATCCAATATGACACATGACATATAATCGTACTAAACACGGTGTGCTACAGTGTCACATATTATCGTACTAACCCTGGTATTACATCCACACCTAAAATTCAGGAGAGGATTGCTAATCAACTATTATGTTTAAACAACTTACAGACTCAAAACAAGATATTACATATTTTACCATCATCCAAGATGACGTTGGGCAGATTTTCTCCTGTAAAAACTTTTTGTACCAAGCTAGGCATACTTGTTGAAAGGGACTCTTTATGTGCTCGAAGTCTACAGTATGATATGATCCCGTGATGCACCAAATGGCAAGGAGAAATTAAGGAAAAACAAGTTCACTTGACTTACTGGACACTTTCGTTTGCGCCATAGTTGATCCTGCTATGGAGGTATAAAGCTGTTTTGTTGTCCATGAACTGGTACGAGTTGAAGTACGTAAAAGTACCCTCAAGAGAAGAAATGAAGGGAACTTCACCATCCGTTGTTCGGACCAAGCAAACCGTTACATAACGCCCATCATACTTGTAAAGCAATTCGTAGTAGATTGGCTCTTCACTCATTGAAGTTGTAACATTTGCCCATAAGTTCCCATCTATCTCTAGACGAAAACTTGGTGGCTTCGAGAGACCGTCGTAGTTGCCATAATAAAACCCGGCTCTAAACAGAGTTGTGAGATTGTCATTAAGATAAAAAGGTAACGCGTAACAATTTCTCGTATCATTGGGGAAGAAACGTAAAGTATTCATCTGGATATGGGACTGGTTAGATATGAGAATCTTGTTCTCTCCACTTTGCACAAACTGTCCATCTGGCTGCCACTTCACAGAACCGTCACTGTGACATTGATTTCATGCAAGGATCCACAATCGATCCGTAGATCCTCATAGCGGGGACCTGCATTTCTTCATAGATGATCATGTTAATAAGAGGTTTCATACTGATCATGAGAATAGAAATCTGTTTCGTCTAAGTCAGGAACTTTACCAGTATCGATATTAGGTTTAAAAGCTTGGAGAGAAGGTAGAGCAGCAGACCACAGCATGAGCATAGCCATTACTTTCCGTTGATCCATGGAAGGAAGGACGGAGGAAGGGGTAGATAAATTTCTGAAATATATCTTGAGTTGAAACTCTAACAACTGTATAACATACTTATATCATCAACTGGGACAGTGTAGGCGGATTATCTAATGCAAAACATGAATATGTCTTGGAATCTTCCAATGATTCGTAAGGTGATACCGAGTGATTCATCAAACTGCATACTCCAGTTTAATTTTCTCACTCACTCACTCACTCACACATACACAGACGCACTCATCTAGACTTGTTTACTCTATTTGGTACTTTCTATAGCTTTGGTTTGGTTTGGTTTGTTTGTTTGTTCTGTTTTTTTGAAAGCAACAAGTGAACGCCATTCAAGCCGGCTTACGGAGAAAACTATAGTATTAAACCATATTAGCTAAAGAAACCTGAAACAAATATATGGGCATTTTTTAATTCTAATTACCATTGGGTTATAAAGATGACCAGCCTTACTTGTTCCAATTGTCATTAGGTGATAAAGATGACCAGCATTACTTGTTCCTTCTTCCGTGATATTCTTTCTTCTCTTTTAAAGTTTAGAACATCATATTTCACTTAAAATCTTGAAAATGGACAAAATCCTTAGCAAATATTCTTAACATTAAGTTGTGATAAGTTACAAATCCGTCCGGACAAGAACCCCAGCCCATGGAAAAAAAGAAAAAACAGAGAAGAGCGAAGTACCCAACAATATTATTTGCACTAGTCCACTTGATCAACAACGCGGTCCATAAAAAAACGATGCATTTGGCTATCTCGAAAGCATGAAAGTTACAACAATTATCAGTTGGTCATTCTACATGACCCAAGATTCATCGGAAAAAAAGATATGGGTGAAAGACAGGACATCACAAGCATTTATGTTAATAAATTGGGTCAGTGGACTCATTATCCGTCCACTATGGCCCGAAGTAGCGTCGATCAGAAGGTCGATTCTTGGAAGCGGGTAGCTATCCTTCGGACATGCTTTGTTCAGGTCAGTGTAATCAATACAAATTCGCCATCTGTCGCCGGGTTTAGGAACCATGACAACGTTAGCGATCCAATCTGGGTAGTAGACTTCTTCAATGAATTTTGCAGTCAAGAGTTTATCTACTTCTTCTTCAATCTTCTCCTGTCTTTCTGGTGCAAAAGTCCTCTTCTTCTGATTAACAGGTTTTTTGGATGGGTTGATATTTAGCCTATGGGTAATGATCTCGGGATCGATCCTTGGCATGTCTGCCGCTGTCCATGCAAAAATATCCGCATAGGTTCTCAATAGGTTCACCAGCTCGAGCTTGGTGACTTCCTTAAGATTTGAGCCTATGCGAACCATTTTGTTTTCTTCTCCGGGATATACCTCAATGCTCACTAGATCTTCAACAGGTTCTCCTCTTTGCATCTTTGTGTCCTCCCGGAGGTCTTCGATAATCAGTGCCTCTTTGTTCTTGGATCGACATGAAGTTACGTAGCACTGACGAGCCGTAGTTTGGTCTCCTTTCACCTCCCCAATCCCGTGTTCCGTGGGGAACTTCATCTTGAGGTGATAAGTTGACACTACTGCTTGTAACCGATTGAGTGCTGGTTGTCCCAATATGGCATTGTATGCTGAGGGGACTTTTACCACCACAAAATCCAGCATGAGATTGGCTTGTGCCGGAGGTGTGCCAATCGCAACTGGGAGTGCGATAATCCCTTCGGCTGCAACCGGATGATTGGAAAATCCATACAACGGTGCTTCCATCTTTCGGAGACGGTCCGTTGGAATATTCATCTTCTCGAATGCATCATGGAATAAGACTTCTGCGGAACTTCCGTTATCAATCAAGACACGCTTGACATCAAAGTTCCCAGCTTTAATGGTGATGACTAATGGGTCATCGTGTGGGATTTTTATGCCCTTCGAATCATCATCAAAAAAGGAGATCGTCGCTGCGGGTACCGTTTTGAGCTTCTTATTCGGGGGCTGGCTTGTTACGCACACCTCTCTGGCGTATGCTTTGCGAGCCTTACCCGATGAACCTCCTGCGGCTATTCTTCCGGATATAGTGTTGATCGTACCTGCATTCTCTTCCTGATTTTCTCTTTCTTCCATGGCCGGTGGTGTCTGTTGTCTTCCTTCTCCAGGGGCTACAAACTTTCTCAACTGGCCACGCTTGATAAGGTCCTCAATTGCTCATTTGAGCTACCCGCAGTTGTCAGTTGTGTGGCCATGATCTTTGTGAAAGTGACACCACAAATCTTTGTTCCTCTTGTTTGGTCGGGATTTCATTCTGTCTGGCCACTGGAAAGCCTTGTTGTCTTTGATCTCGTGAAGAATTTGCGACGGCTTTGCATTGAGGGGTGTCAGATTAAACGTGTCTTTTGGACGTCGTTCATCATGTTTAGGACGTTTTGCTGACTTTCCTTTTGGGGGAGTTATTTCTCGAGATCGTTTCTTCTATTCCGGTTTCCCTTCTCCACGTCGGTCCCTGTGTGTCTCCAGGTATTCTTCTGCTTGAATATATTTGTTAGCCTTCTCAAGAAGGGCTTTCATATTACCTGGAGGACTTTTGTTCACAGAGAAAGCGAACTTGGATGTGGGTCGAAGGCCCAGGAGGAATGCAGTATACTTCATGGATTCATCCAAGTTGTCAATTTCCAAAGTGGCTGCATTGAATCGTCCGAGAAAACATGCCAAAGACTCGTTTTTCTCTTGCACAGCGTTTAGCAGACTCGCCGAGTTCTTCCTTCGGGAGCGACTGCTTACAAAGTGCTTTTGAAAGAGATCCGATAATTGGCTAAAGGAGTGGATGGACCGTGGTTGTAGAGATTTGAACCATGCATGTGCAGCTTTCTTTAGAGTGGTTGGAAAGGCTCTGCACATGACAGCGTCTGAAACCTGGAGGAGTAGCATGTTTGTTTGAAACTGGTAAACATGTTCTTCTGGATCACCAGTCCTGTCGTAGAGGTCACATTGAGGCATCCGAAAATTGGGAGGCAACCTTGCCTTCTCGATGGCCTTTGACAACGGATATCCGGATTCATTCCTTGGGCGAGATCGTTCTGGAGAATGATATCTAGGGACCACCTTCCAGGAGTCTCGTTCTTGGGAACGAGACTCAGGCGTCTTCTTCCTGTGGATAGATCTTCGAGGGGTTTTAACTCTGGCGGCCTGTGCGGGAGAGGAGTTGGTACTATCTTCGACTGAAGAATCGCGACAGTAGCATGATCCACTCATGGTTACGTGATCTCCGATTTTGTCTTTGTGATTGTAAGTTGGATCGGCCGTTGATTGGTATTTGCGGCCGTAACTTGATCTGGACGTGAGACGAAGACGAAGATCACCGGGGTCAAGATGAGAATGGTAAGTGGGTGGAGGAGCCACTGCCATGTCGAGCTTTTGTTGGAGAGTGTTCACGACATTTTTTAGCTCGTGGATCTCTTTTGTAAGTTCGGCATGGGGTGTTTTGAATAACTTGCGGTTCAGGCGATGACGAAGGTCTCCGTTTTTCAGAGTAGACGTCGGAGATTGATTTCTTCGAGGTCTACCTTCTGATTCGGGAGTTGCAGATGTGACGTTAACGTGTGCATCTTCCGCAGAATTTTCATGACGACGCGAAGGTGTCGAACGGTGGTCACGACTGGGTCAACGAGAGCTGCTCGTTCGGGCGTGACGGTGTGGAGAACGACTATGTGAAGAGTCGCTAAAAGAAGAATGGTTGGCCATGTTCCCTGTAGTGGTCCCACGGATGGCGCCAATCTGTTGCAGCTAAAAACTGGATCGGGAACCACACCAGAAATCAGGCCTGCAAAAGAGAACACGGAGTGACCGCCGGGTGGGGTTCCGGCGGGAGAACGCTCCGATGCTTAAGTCAGAGATGGCTAACAATGTAGAACTCTGAAGAAGCAGTAAGACACAATGTGTGTGAACTTGTCTTTACCTGAGGGGCTTGAGCCCTTTATATAGTGGTAGAAGGAGGAGTCCTAATAGGACTGGGCTTTGACCAACTCTAATCAGAATATAATTAGGATCCTAGAGGATCTCATGTCAATCTGAACTGATAGAGTCAGAGCCTCTTTAGGATTCTGCCCGGTGATTGATACGGTAACTGCTATATTAGTAATGAGCCAGTATGGGTTACGTGTCATAACTGCCACGTGTCGTCCGTAGATTGGAGGGATATTTTTAGCTATATCACATGTTATTAAGAGATTTCATACTCGTCATGAGAATAGAAATCTGTTTCGTCTAAGTCAGGAACTTTACCATTATCGGTATTAGGTTTAAAAGCATGGAAAGAAGGTAGAGCAGCAGACAACAGCATGAGCATAGCCATTACTTTCCATTGATCCATGGAAGGAAGGAAGGAGGGAGGAAGGGACATACAAATTTCTGAATCTTGAGTTGAAACTCGCAACTATATAACATACTTATTTCATCCAAATGGGACAGCGGATGCGGATTATCTAATGCAAAACATGAGTATGTCTTGGAATCTTCCAATGATTCGTAACGTGATCCATCGAACTGCATACTCAAATTTGATTATCTAAGTGCACACTGATAGAAAACTCCTTTAGACATGTTTACTGTCTTTAGGACTTTCTAGTGGGTTGGTTTGTTTGTTCTGTTCTTTGTTTGTTCTGTTTTTCTTATGGGTGAAAGCAACAAATGAACGCCATATTGCGTTGTCCAAACTGGCCTACGGAGAAAACGATAGTATTACACCATATTAGCCAAAGAAACCTGTGGATCGTTTAATTCTAATTGCCGTTGGTTCATGACAGCAAGAACTAAAAGCCGTTAACGAACACAAAATTGGAATATGATCTAACAAAAAAATATATGCATTTACCTATCTTTTATGTGAGATCGTGGCGTTATACTTACCAAATGATGTATCCATGAAAGGTCTAAAGCATCTGCATTGATTATCTTGAAATGTTAAATATACAGGGTTGAGGTGCGAACTAGGTCGTACTCTTTAAGACGTTATGTGGGACGGAAGAGTATATTCTTTGAATGTTACTCCGTATTTTCTTGAAGTCACATTTCATTTTAGTTTATTATATTTTAATACATGTGTATATATAGGGTAATCTACAAAAAAAATTATGTTATATACAAAAAATTATGATATATCTATATATGATATTCTAACTCTATCAAAATATATTGAAACTCAAACATATTGATAGCATTTAAATAGACCTCACTACAAGAAAAATGACTTTTAGTAACGGATATTTCCATCGCTAAAGGCACGGACGCATTAATCTCGATAACAATCATATAGTGTTCACTAATTAAACGTATGTAGTGGTTGTACCTGATTATGTGCTGTGATCCTTATAGTAACCTCCGCAGCAATGCGACAAACCTCGTCCTTATGTAACGACGAGTGATCCACGGTCGGTGTCTACATCTATGGAGGTGCAGCGAGGGGTGGGGACACTCCTATCACGGCACGTACAGTCATACCGGGGAGTTTAAGTAATTATTCCTAAGTAAACCCACTAACTCTGATTAGCCCTAATTAAAACTGATTAACCCTAATTAATCTTAATTTGCTGTTAATTTAATATGTAATTAGCCCTAATCACCGCTAATTAACCTAATTAAATCCTGATTGTCCTTATAAAATGTAAACAAACTCTAATTAAACCCAATTAGGGTAATTAACCATAATATGTCTAATTAGGCTCAACTAGCCCTAAGTAGCCCGAATTAGACGGGATTAATCCCTGAATAATACTAATTGAGTCTAATTAAATGCAATTAACTGTAATCAAACCTAAATAGCTCAAATTATCCTAATGGCCCTAATTAACGCATTAACTTGGCATTTTCACCTTAATTAGCTACAACCTATTTAGGTTCGGTACAAAATCATTTGGTTATAGTGAACTTGAGCAGAAAAAATCATTAGTCCTAATCCATTAATATCTAACGATTCACCAAATTGAGATTCTCAAGTAAACCAGGTGTCTTTGGTTGGTAAGTAATGGACTCAAACATTTCTCTTAACGCGTCATGTTGAACTATCTCGTCTAGATCTTATCTTCCGGGGCTTCAGATAATAATTTTGGCTCGCAACTCTCCATGTCTGTAGAAGAGAAGACTTTCTAAGACAAAAGGTCTTTCTCAGCCTGTCGTAGACATTTCCTGCCCCCCATTGTTCCTGAGGTAATTAGATGATAAATACACACAGTTTTCATCAGACCGATCCCGTATGCCCGACATATGGCTTGCCTTTCAACTGATGAATTGCAGCCACTATCAAGCAAATCAAATCTCGATGCCCTAACCAAATTTATTCCCCACATAGCTTGCCTTCCAAACCTCATTTAGCTCGAATTAGCCCTCATTAGCATTAACTCTATTCAGCTTTAATTAGCCCTAATCGGCTCTGGTTGGGAATCTTGATTTGGTGGATCGTTAGATATTAAAGGATTTAGGAATGATGATTTAAATTCTCTGCTCTATAAAGAGAATAGCTAATTAAGGTGAAAATGCCGAGTTAATTAGGAACAATTAAGGCAATTCGAGCTATTTAGGGTTGATTACAGTTAATTGGGTTTAATTAGACTCAATTAGTGTTATTCAGGAATTAATTCAGGCTAATTTAGGCTACTTAGGACTAACTGAGCCTAATTAGAACATATTACAGTTAATTACCCTAATTGGGTTTAATTAGGGTCTATATCAGGACAATCCTGATTTAATTAGGTTAATCAGTGGTGATTAGGGCTAATTATAGAATAAATTAACAGTAAATTAGGGTTAATAAGTTTTAATTAGGGCCAATTAGGGCTAACTCGAGTTACATAGGGTAAATGCTATTGAGTGCTAATTTGACCTAAATAGGGTTAAATAAAGTTAATTGGATTTAATTAGACTGATTTATTGTTAATTAGGGCTTAAGTATGAGCTAATTAAGGTTAATTGGAGTTAATGTTCTAATTAGGGTTAATTAAGATTGAGGCACTTTAGAATTTGTTGAGTTCATTCGTAGAGTTGATATTGTCACACCTGTGATTTAGTCCAGGGTTTAAGTATATAGTTAGGGTTAGATAGTTTTTAGGATAATTAGGAATATATTATTAGGATTTAATTAGAGTTTAGTTAAGATTAATTAGGGTTAATCGATGTTAATTACGCTTACTTAGGGTCAATCAGGGTTATTTAGGTTTAATAATAGTTAATTAGGTTTAATTAGGGTGAATCAGGGTTAATTAGGGTTTATTATAGTTAACTGTGGTTGCCTAGGGATGTGTTAGGGGTTAATGAAGGGTTAATCGGGGCTTATTAGGGTTAATCGAGGTTAATTATTTTTACTTAGGGTTAATCAGGGTTATTTAGGTTTAGTCAGGGTTACTTGGGGTTAATTAGGGTGAATCAGAGTTAATCACAGTTAATTGTAGTTAATTAGGTTTGATCGGGATTAATTAGGTTTAATTATGGTTAATTAGAGTTAATACAATCAACTACAAGAGCAACGGCATAAATACTTAGAGCATGTGATACTTTGAATTGAAGTGACATTCATAGAATGGGCCCTCATGAAGTAAATAGACAAGAAACACCAAAAAAGTAACTTAGAAATACTTGCGAGATTAAGGCGGTCACATTAGTTTTACAACTCATAAACGTTATTCTAGAACCATGTAGCAAAATTTCAGCATGATTTGATACTAAGCAACTAAAAAAACCTTTTTATTCATAAGCAACTAAACAAATATTTCAACCTCCCAATCTTAAAACTAAATGACCAAACAGGCTCAAGCTCAAGTACAAGGAGAATTCTAGTGGCAAGTTTGAATAGTAACCTAACTCGTAAGCAACTATATTGAATTTTTAATTTCCTAATATGATGTGCAACTAGTTAATTTTGGTTTACTTGAGAAAGATGCACACTATGTACGTGCCATATTGACGTTTAAACCAAACATAATTTTGGTTTACTTGAAAAGGATGTACACTACGTACGCCATATTGCCATTTAAACCAAACTAAGTCTGAATAGACTGTAAACAATCCCCATTTAATCAATTTCCAAGAAAGCTGAACACCAATATTATGGTGTTTCCCAAATGAAAATGAATGTTTAATTTCCTAATTTGATATGCAATTAACTATGAAAAATAAAATTAAGTCACACATCTCAATCCAATTAGGTCACAAATCTCAATCAACAATCTCAAATGCTCAATCTAACAATCTGAAATGCTCAATTAACAACTTAAAATCCTCAAACAATCAGCAACTTAAAATTCCTTCATAAATTCCCAAACCAGTGCATAATCTTCTATATGTACATGTAACTATACATTAACAGTTAAACACATACATTAAATGAAAATTAGGGTGAAATGGACACACCGGCGACGGCAGTGGTGCGGTGGCAACGGTGGTGGCAGTGGAGCCCTAATTTGCACAGGAGCAGTAGTCATGAAGGGCGTCGTGGGGGGCGTCGCCGGAGGGGGGTTGCCGGGGGAAGAAATCATTGTTGAAGAACGACCTCGTGGGGGGCTACCGGGTTTTGGGGGGGGGGGAGGGGGCATCGTAGGGGGCTGTTGGGGGTGGGGGGTGTCGCCAGAAGGCGGGGTTGTCATCGGAGAAGGGTCACCAAGGGAATAAATCCGGGGTGAGAACCGAAGAAAGAGAGAAAAACAGGGAGAGAGAAATGAGGGTTTCTTTTTATAATAGAACTTTTAGCGACGGATATATTCCGTCGTTAAAAGCCTGTCGCTTAAGACATGGCTTCTAGCGACAGACGTTTAGCGACGGAATATTCCGTCTACCTTGGGGAGCTTTAGTGACGGAAGTTTAGCGACGGAACATTTACGCTAAAACGTTTAAAAGTCTTTTAGCGATGGTACATTCGTCCCTAAATAACGTCGATAAAACTATTTACCCACGGAAGGCCCGTTGCTGAAAGTTTTTAGCAACAAAATTTTATCGACGGATTATTCTGTCAATAAATCAACCTTTTAGCAACGGATTATGATCCATTGCTAAATCTATCGCTAAAAATTCGTCGGCAAAAGGTCTCTTTTTGGTAGTGCCTCACCCGGGCCTTGCCCGGGTTATCGAACTAGTATATTATATATAAAAAACTGAAGAAGTCTCTTATAGGTTGCGACTTATAAATTATTAATCTCTTGTAATGGCGACATATAGGATTTTTAGAGCTCCTATCTCTGCGCCACGTAGGATTTTTTAGGAACCTTCTTGTTCTGTCACGTAGGTTTGAGCTTTTTATGTGATAGTCTCCCAACTTAATTGGTCTCTCCGCTTAGAGCCCAACATGTGGTAGTCCCTCAACTTAATTGGTCTATTCATTTAGAGTCTAATTTTTTAAAATTGAATATATATACTTTAAAAATCCTATTTGTTTTGATGTCCTTTTCCTTTTCTACCCTACTTAACTATTTACTATGATTTAATATTAGAAATTCGTAGGTATAATTCGCCCAATATTTGTAAACTTTCTAAAATTAAAAAACCAATTGTAAACCTTCCAAAACTCTACCTAATCAATATACTTATATATTGGGCCTTAATTTCGATTATGAACACCTTAAATGCACTTTAAAAAACAATATAAATTTTAAAAAATGTAAAGTACGAAATCATCTCCTACTTACTAACTCTTTATTATGATTCTATTGTTAAAAACTTTGTTGGGATTGTTGGTCTGATTTTTGTAAATCTTTTAAAACTAGAAAACCAATTCTACATCTTCCAAAATTCTTCATAACCCTTTACATATTAGACTTCAAAATTGACTATTAATGTTATACCCCGAAACGCGTTAATTTAAAATTTTTAGCGATGATTTTTTTCTTGCTTAGCATCGATGTATATATAAAATTTTTAGCAACGATTTTTTTCTTGCTTAGCATCGATGTATTTATTAGCAGCTATTAACGACAATTACTGAAATAGAATTATGTAACACCCCTTAAAATTTTTCTAGTACGTTACTTTATGATAAATAGTTTTGGGCCTTTTCGTAATAATAGAATGTTTTGGGTAAATTTTGATTTTGAAAACACGACTATGTGTGTGTGTGTGAGAGAGAGAGAGAGAGAGAGAGAGAGAGAGAGGGAGGGAGAAGGAAGGAAGGAAGCAGATTTCCAGCGATCAGATTGTCCTTCCCGTTAAGATTCGTTTGATATATAAGTTTATATATATATATATCAAACGAATCTTAACGGGAAGGACAATCAGATCGCTGGATATATATATATATATATATATATATATATATATATATATATATAGCTGATCCATTGCTCGCGCTAGTAAATGGAGTTAAGTTGCAAGCGCGATCTGACCGTCCATCCTGAAAGATGGACAGCCCAGATCGTGCCTTTTTTGAAAACTGTCAGTCGTCCGCGACACTATGTCACGGACGGACTTTTTTACCTTTTTGACCCTCCACCCGTCCGCTACACTGTATCACGGACGGTCCAAATCTTTTTTTACTTTTTTTTTAAGTTCGTCCGCTACATAATGTAGCGGACGTTTTTTTGACAAAAATACCCTCATGTTCCATCCGCTACATTATGTAGCGGACGAGTTGACAGACACTATTTTTTTTTCTTTCTCTTTCTCTGTCCTTTATCTCATTGTCCTTCTGACATCTCTCTCTCTCTCTCTCGTTTTTCTCACTGTCCTTTCTCATTAGAGCTGTTACCTGCGCGGGCCTCTTCCCCGGAATTTGTTCTGTTATGGTGAGTCATGAATTATAATTTTTATATTTGCCGTGTTCTGCTTTGTCACGGTAGTGCACAGATGAGATAAAAGTTCTGGGAAACATTTGTTCTGTCCTTTCTCTCATGTTCTGCTTTGTCTTTGTGAATTTGGCCTTTTGGAAACATTTTTTCTTCAGATAATGTTTTTTGTTTGTATGGTTACCTAAATGATAAAAGTTTGCAGAAACAAAGTAAGAAAGAGAGGGTTAAACGGGCTCTAATGAGATACAGTGATGGGTTCGTGGGTAAGCAGCCATGGCTGCCGTGAGGAGGTGAGGGCGAGGGGATCAGTGCACCTGTATGTGAAAAAAGAAGGAAAGGGGAGTAGCATCAGGTTGCTGCCTTGCGTGAGAGTGCATGTGTGCGTGTGTGAGGGAGAAATGAACAAAGGGACACTGCCGTGAGGCAGTAGCACTGTTACTTGAATGCCTTTTCTTCGAGCCTGAATGCTCTGGCGCTGCTCTTCGACGTCTCTTCTTCGTGGCTGAACAAGATCCATGCTATGAAAATTTGTGCTACATCCAGAACCCATAAAAGAAATCATGGTGAGAGAGAGAGAGAGAGAGAGAGAGAGAGAGAGAGAGAGAGAGAGAGAGTGTGTCAGAAATTGACGAGAGAAATGAGAGAGAGAACCATGTCAGAATTTTAATGAGAGAAAGGACAGAAAAAAAAATAGTGCCTGCCTACTCGTCCGCTACATAATGTAGCGGATGGAACATGAGGGTATTTTTGTCAAAAAAATGTCCGTTACATTATGTAGCAGACGAACTTAAAAAAAACGTAAAAAAAATATTTGGACCGTCCGCGATACAGTGTAGCGGACGGGTGGAGGGGCAAAAAGGTACAAAAGTCCGTCCGCGATACTATGTCGCGGACGACTGACAGTTTTTGAAAAAGGCGCGATCTGGGCCATCCATCTTTCAGGATGGTCGGTCAGATCGCGCTTGCAACTTAACTCCATTTGCTAGCGCGAGCAATGGATTAGCTCCCATATATATATATATATATATATATATATATATATATATATATATATATATATTGCTAGAAAGTTGTTAAGCTCCACTCTTAGTATTGGTTAGGGCCTACTGAAAAAGTGCCAAAAATGTCCCTTGCCAGCACAAAATCCTCCACTAATCGCTACAAAGAGAAGTAGTTAGGGCCTATTGTAACCGCCATAAAGAGTAGCAGTCACTATGGGGCCCTAACCACTACTCTTTGTAGCGGTTAGACGGGGCACTTCTTCTTTCAAATCCCAGCTCTCCCTCTCCCTCTCTTTTTCACTTTCAATCTCTCTTTCTCTCTTTTCCACTTACTCCCCACCCACTTTCTCTCTCCTTTAGTTTTTATGCTCTCAAGTTCTCTTACCCCTAACCATCTCTTCATCCTCCATAAACCTTAAACTCCCGATTGAAATCTTCACCACTATAATCTTCCATCAACCCCGAACAAAAGCTCAATTAAATTCTTCCACCATCACAAACTTTAAGTCTCTAGCAAGAATCCAGGTTCAAATACATTTAGCAAGTTTTTACTTGCACTATCTTGAAACTAGTTCATCCAAAGTTGGTGATATTATCTTGAAGACAAAATTGGAACAATTATCTTGAAGGAGAAGACAACTGAAAGCAACAATATTACATAGTAAGTTTTTCCTTTTCATTTCATTCACTTCTTTTTCAATTCATTTCATTTAATTCTATGATGTGTTGAGAATTTATAAAAAAAAAATTTGTTGATTTCAAAATAAAATATGGATGTAACTGGGGGAAATAATTTTTGTGAAGATTCTAATCCACCTTAGAAAGGTCAAGTTTTTCAAACATTAGACAAAGTTGAAACATACTATAGAGCTATACGAAAAAACTTTATTTCAGTGTTAGAATTAAGACGACTAGAACATAGGCCAAAACAGACCAAATTTGTTCCCGACTATTTGTGTGTCACAGAGAGCACCGCACATACCCCCGGCGGTTCGAATCAGTGATGAAGGGCCACAAGACAAAAAAAAAAAAAGACACATTTCTGGGTACCGACTGTAAAGCCCATGTGTATGTAGCACACAGAAAAAATGAAAACCATTGGGTTGTGATGGGAGTCGAGTTGAGCCATAATCATCAATTGATGAGCCCTAGTAAGGTTGGTCAAATTCATTCACACCGACAAATAAGCGCGGCACATAGACAATTGATATTTACAATGGCCGAGGCTAAAATTCCACCTTCTAGAATGATGGGGGTTTTCTCAAGCTAGGCTGGGGGAGTTAACAAGTTGATTTTTAACGAGGTAGACCTTCAAAATGAACTTCGTGCTCAGAGGAGAGAGTCTTTCAATAAGAGTGATTCTCAAGCTACGCTTGATATCTTCAAGCTCCTTCAGGGTCAGCATTCTGGCTTTTTCTATAGTCTCCAACTGGATGATGAGAACCTCATTAGTACTATATTTGGGTGGATGCTCATTAGAGCTGCTTACCAAAACATTGGAGATGTTGACACCACATATGGCACAAATAAGTATTTTATGCCTTTTGCTCCATTTACCGGGGTGAACCACCCCTACCAATCAATCTTTTGGCTTTGCCCTGCTTAGGGATAAGATGGAGGAGTCCTTTACGTGATTATTTGAAATGTGACTTGAAGTAATGTATCATATTCTCCCAAAAACCATCATCACTGACCAGGATTTGGCAAAGAAAAATGCAATTGCTAAGGTCTTACCAGATACTCACAATGGTTTGTGCACATGGCACATAAGCAAAAAATATTCTAAACGGCTTCACAATGTATATGCAAATCATCCAACATTCAAGAGTGACTTTAATACATGTGTCAAAAAATCGTTGATGGTCGACGTGTTTGAGGAGAGGTGGGTCAAGTTAATGGATGACTACTCTTTGCACAATTATGAATGATTGAAAGCATTGTATGAGATCAAAACACAATGGGTCGGGGCTAACACCAAAAAAGTTTTTTGCAGCCAAAATAACTACGACCTCGAGAAGCGAATGTATGAATGCCTTCTTCGATGGGTACGTAGGTCATTCTTCAAGTGTAAAGGAGTTTGTACTTGAGATGCAGAAAGTCCTTGACAAGAAATTTTTCTTGAAAGAGAAGCCGACGCGGCTTCTGTTTACAGAGAAAGATCCATCGTAGTTTTTTCACCTTTGGAAGCTCATGCAGCTCAAGTCTATAACAAGGAAATGTTTAGGAATCATTGGAAGATTTCTAAACATACTTATGTTTTGCACTAGATAATCCACATACACTGTCCTAGTTGAACGGTATAAGTTTGTTCTACACTTGTTAGAGTTCCAACTCAAGATTTCATTAATTTCGCTGTCTGTTCCTCCCTCCTTGCTTCCATGGATCAACGGAAAGCAATGGTGATGCTTATGTTGTTGTAGGCTGCTGTAAACCTTATACCTCTTATGGTAAAGTTCCTAACTTAGAAGAAATAGATTTCTATTCTCATTCTTTACTTTGCGGAAAAGGAAAATTTTCTAAGTCAGTTGTAGTATGAAACCTCTTATTAACATGATTATCAATGGAGAAACGCAGGTCCTAGCTATGAGGATCTACGAATCGACTGTGGATCCTTAAACGAAACCAAAGTCACCAGTTACGGTTCTGTGGAATGGCGGCCAGATGGGCAGTTTGTAAAGGTGGAGAGAACAAGATTCTCACATGTCTAGATGAATACTCCGTGCTACTTCAATAATGGTACGGATAATTGTTACAAGTTACCTTTTTATTTTAATTACTATCTCACAAGAGCCGGGTTTTATTATGGCAACTACGACAATCTCTCGAAGCCGCCAAGTTTTCATTTAGAGATAGATGGGCACGTATGGAAAATGTTACAACTTCGATGAGTGAAGAGCCAATCTATTACTAATTTCTTTACAAGTATAATGGGCATTATGCAACGGTTTGTTTGGTCCGCACAACAGTTGGCGAAGTTCCCTTCATTTCTTCTCTTGAAGGTACTTTTATGTACTTCAAGTTGTACCAGTTCATGGACAACAAAACAGCTTTACACCTCCATAGCAGGATCAACTATGGCGCAAATGATAAGTGAACTTGTTTTTCCTTAATTTCTCCTTGCTATTTAGTTCATCATGGATCATATCATACTGTAGACTTCAAGCACGTAAAGAATCCATCTCAACAAGTATGCCAAGCCAGGTATAAGAAGTTTTTACACGAGAAAATCTCCCCAACATCATCTTGGATGATGGTAAAATATGTAATATCTTGCTTTAAGTCTTTTACGTTGTTTAAACGCAACAGTTGATTAGTCAATCCTCGCCTGAAGTTAAGGTGTTAATATTCTAAAAAACTACACGTGTATATAATACCAGCTTTAGCATGATAATATGTCATAATGTAGCACATCGTGTTTAGTACAAAAATATGTCGTGTCAGATTGGATTACAACTACACGGTTTTCTGTTTTCAGCTAAGGAAATTAGAAAATCAATCAAAATGATACAGTTCTTGACTGCAGAACCTACAGGCAAAGAATAGGAATAAATGAAGAGCCTTTCAATCGAGTTTGGGAATCCAGAGAAATTTCCGAGTATCCTAGCATTAGTAGGGATCAAATACCATATGGATATTTGGATTACGACAACATGGCATCATGGCTGGTAATGGCATATCCAGGCGAAGAACATAATAGACTCTATACAGTTGTCCGTCGATTTCTCCCCTTGGACATCAGTGCAAGCCAACTTCATACTCTATTTTGCAGATCCAACTGTTGCAATTCAGATCTTTTAAATGTGACACGAACAGTTGAACTCTATATAGAAAACATTTAGATAGGGATCCTGGATGTCCCTAAATGTTATTATTCTGGAGGGTGTACATCTTATTCCATGTCAATGATTGGCGTGCCTTTTGTCAGTTTAGCCAATGTGACTATTTCTGCTACAGAGGGCTCGATGATGCCTCCCATCTTAAATGCCATGGAAGTCTTCTCTGGGATTGATGTATCCAAGGTTGGTGGACACTTCCTAGGCTTCTCAGCACTCTTGGTCATTTTCTTTCATATGCTTGCTGTCCTTCTCTTGTAAGTCAATTACTATCAAGGATACATGCTTGGTGCCTCTTTTCCCTGTAATGAGGACTCTTGCCAGCTTGCTAATGCTGCGATGCATGATCGAACTCAACTATATCTCCTTTCTCGCGTATGGTAATTATAGGATTGCTTCATATTGATGGCAATCAGTTGCACTAAGTTTCCTATTCCCTCAGCTACTCGATTGTCCAGGATTACGAATCTTGCTACACTATTGACCAAGCTTGAAAGTCTGGCAAAGTGACAACTGAAGACTCTTGATTACAATATCCAATATCCAAGTAGACGTTTTCTCTTTGGCCTGATCATTTGACTTCGTCTTATAAAACTAGTATGAAAATCCTATAAATGCAACCTTTGATGGCCTGCATCATAGTTATTAAAGGAGTTATTAAAGGCGCAAGAGCACCGAAGGCGCAAAAGGTTCTTGGAACCTAGGCACAAGGCGGAGGTGCCCGCCTTTTCGAAGTGAGGCGCAAAATAAAAATAAATAAATATTAGTGCATTAAACTAATATAATCACGTAAAACAAATCAGAACAGGACAATTAAACAAATTTTCAACAATAGAAAAAGTTTCAAATCCAATAAGAAGTAGTTAATCCTAAATGAATATGACAACATCATCCTCATCAATTATCATTGAGGGTTAAGGAAACAAGGTTTTTCTCAAAAGGAAATCATAGGCTCCCAACTCTAGTTGAGATTTCTCTTCAATTTTATCTTCTTCATCTACATGATAAAGTGAAAAAATAGATTTACTTAAAATAGAGTAACAATTGGGGACAGGACGCTAGCATAATGAACAATAATAAGAGAATCGAGTGATTATGGATTTTAGGTATTTTATTGTTTAAATATTAATTTATTATGTTATGAAACAAAGAATCAACAATAATGAACAATGAGATGATGCCACGATGCAAAAATAAAAAATTAGGATTTTTGGGCTTTTTTTTATGCATCCACCACCACCTTGCACCTAGGCGCGCAAGGTGCCTTTTCAAAGGGACTAGCCCTAGGCGAGGCGCAAGGAGTGTGCCTTGCGCCTAGGCACGCCTTTGATAACACTGGCTTGCATTCCAGTCATATATATATATATATATATATATATATATATATATATATATATATATATATATATATATATATATATATATGTTGAACTCAAGGAGTATAGTTATATGTTACAGCCAAATACAGTATTTTGTCATGACAACACTTACGCCCTTTGACTAAACGTAATGCTAATGGCATTACTTTTTTATTGTAACAAAATTTTTTGGCTATTACCCTAGTCATGGGAGACATTTATGACTCCTTGCATAACAAATATCAATGGTTGCCGAATATTTTTAGTTTTCTGCTAATACTTATCAACGATAATTTATAGCAGCATTTTTTTAGTATCATTCAATAAAAGTCACTAAAAATATAAAATAATAATTAATTGTCGTTATATAAGGGGTTGTAGGTATCTTCCATAACCCGAATAGCAGTCAAATTTTTTCCTCTTCTATTTATAAAGAAAACGAACTTTCCCACCTTTTTTTCTCTCTCCTTTCTCTCATACTTAGATCTTCACCACCATCCTCCACCACTAATAACTATCATAACACCAACCCAACACCACACCCCACCAACCACCAAACCAACCCAACACCTCTATGTGTGTGTGTCACACCAAAACCACTATAAGCGCCACCATGGCTCAACATCGCACCATACCCACTGCCACCACATGAAAACCATAAACATTATCACAAACACGAACACGAATCAGCGCGCACACCTATGCACACACAGAGATCGGCACATAGATGCAGATCTGTTGGAAGAGCCGGCTAGAGTAGGAACCGTAGCTGTAGGTCATGAACACGATGCTGCCGCGGGTGCTTTTGTTTGTGGTGACACCACCCTTGTAGTGGGTCCTTTCATCGCCGTTGGTGACGGCGTTTGTGCGCATGCGCCTGTGTATGTGTGCATGCTTGTGTGTGTGTGTGTGTGTGTGTGTGTGTGTTGTGAGTCTGTGTCTAGTGTGTGTGGGCAGATCTGTGTGTGTGTGTGTGCGCGCACGCGCGCAGATTGGTAGTGATAGTGTCGTGGCGGTTAGTGGTGTTAGAGTGGTACGGTGGTTCTCGTTGGTGGTGTTGGTGCTATATATGGTGGTTTTAAGGTGGTTGAAGTTGAAGGGGAAAAAGAAAGAGAGAGGACAGATAGGGAAATACGAGGAAAGAGATGAATACTCTATAAAACAAAGTATAGTAAGGATAGTATTAGAAATTTTAAAATACAAAAGTGTCACATCAGCCAAGATTGTTAGTTTTCGTTATGGAACCCTAAGATTACGAGAATTTGATACAAAAACTTTAATATTTTCAATATCAGTGTTTACTTTGTGAAAATTGTGCCTTGAACTGTAATTTAATTCTAAAGTCAAGAAATTTATTAATAATATTCCTATTCTATATCTCCAGAGATAAAAGGGATACGTGATAATATCGTCATTTTTTAATTATAACTACAATTATATTCACTAGTTATCTCTTCGTGGGACCAACATGACTATTCTACTACTCTAAGTTTTAAGGCAATATTCATTTGAAATATTTCTTGACAACTTCAACAAAAAAGTTAAATAATGCAAGTATCTTGCGGCTCTACTATGTCTCTATCTATTCTTTATCTTTCAGCTTACAATACAAAAAAAAAAAAAAACTACAGGTAAACACACACACACATATACATATATATATATATATATATATATATATATATATATATATATATATATATATATATATATATATATGCATGCAACCTAATCAAACAAACAATGCTATTTTTAATAATTGAAAGTTAGGAGTGATACAAGTGAATTTATTGTTTAATATTTTACATAAATTAGTCGTGATTAATTTAGGTACCAAGGTTATTCTTTATTGCTAATAACAAAATTTTTATAATGTTAATTTTTTTTCGTCTCATGATATATGGTACTCATTAATACACTTTTTAAAACTGTATGATATAATTTATTTTATAATCCGGTTCGAGCTTGGCTCGGGATATTGGGTTAGTTACGAATAAAAAGTAAAAACGTGTACCAAGACTATGGGAGAGACTATATCCACTCTTTAATACTAACTTATCATTTTAAAAGACCAGCACCTATCATTTAACAACAAAAATCGTGTGAGTAGGGGTGAAAATACCATTTTTCCGAACATATATGTGAAGAGATTAAATTTAAGGTGGGCTTGAAATTATACTGGTTTTAGTACGTAGACACCATTTTAGTTGCTAAAACAAACATTGGTGATTCCTATTAACCTTAAGTGACAAAAGTGTACTTTTACAAAATAATGTAGATGAGACTTGAGGCCTTTTTTAATTTTTGAGAATATTCAAAAATATATACCATGATAAATTTTTAAATCAAATTTACATGAAGTAACCAAAAGTAAAAGACAGATTAATTGGATGACATCTCTATCCAAATGAGCCACCACAAGAAAGCAGTTAAATACAAGATAAAAACTAACTATAAAAGCGAAATACAAGAAGAAAAAAAAAACCTTACTAGATAAAACTAACTGAAAAACAGGATAATTATAACCTAAAAATAGATGAAGACAAAGATAAAAGAACCAATTGGACAACACAAACACTCTGCAGCCTCGAGCCCATCTTCAGACACGTGTCCCCGTGACTACCACCTGACCTCGAACCCGTGCACAACTCTGGCGCTGGAAAACCACCTTCTTGGCCATCACGCTACTACTGAACCCTAGAGGAGACGAACAGAGCACCAAATGCACTGAAGCTCTTCATGACTTAACACAATCACCACTTGCCGACCACCTTGACCAACGAAAAACCCAACCAAAACCATCAATGCACCAGCAACACCCACAGACCCTCTCAAACAGGCTACAAATAGAGGAAATCTCCCAACAGTCGACAACCGCCATTAGAAACAACAACTGCAACCATCAACAAACCCATCCAACCAACAACCACCTACTCATCCAACCAAACTTTCTAGATCAAGGGGAAGAGGGAAGCAACTAAGGGGGAAGGGGAAAATAAGCCTTAGATGCAAAAATCCTTAACCTAAACTCACCAAACGATCACCCACTCACCGCGTCGTAACAACACCAACCCCGTTGACAGGGACGAAACGACGTGGGAACTAGGGGGCCGGCTAGTGCACGCCCTAAAATTTTGAAAAAAAAATTAGGAATTGCACCCTACCTCTCAGTTCTCTCTTCCATAAACCCTGTCCCCGACTCTCTCTCTCTCTCTCAAGAGTTGAAGAAAAGGCTGGTCACAACCCCTATACTTAGACTTCCAAGTGGGTCCGGTGGTTTCAAGATTTATAGCAATGCCTCCCACAAGAGTATAGGATGTGTACTCATGCAGAATGAAAAGGTGATTGCCTACTCCTCTAGACAATTAAAACTATATGAGAAGAATTACCCAACCCATGATCTTTTGCCTTAAAGATCTGGAGACACTACTTATATGGAAAACCCTACGAGATATTCACCGACCATAAAATCCTGAAGTACATATTCACCCAGAAGGAGTTAAGCATGAGACAGAGGTGATGGTTAGAGCTACTAAAAGATTATGACCTTAACATCCAGTACCACCCAGGGAAGGCGAATGTAGTTTTCGATGCACTTAGTAGGAAGTCGTCTTCATCAATGGCAACCCTAATCACATGACAGAGGCATTTATTAGAAGATATGAGGAAATTGGACTTGGATGTCAGGATTTGAGGCTCGAACGAGGATAGTTCACTTAGCAACCTAATGGTACAACTCATTTTAATCGATAGAATAAAAATAACTCAAAAGACCGATGAACATCTACTTAAGATAATGGGAGAAGTAAAGAAAAAAGATGAATCCAAGTACAAGTTGTGAGAGGGGTACTTTATTTTGGCAATAGGATCTGCGTGCCTGGTAACCCAAACTTAAAAAGGGAGATTTTAGAAGAAGCTCATAGATCAGGTTACTCAATTCATCTCGGGGACACAAAAATGTATAGGGATCTTCGAGAGACTTTTTGGAGGGGTAACATGAAGAGGGAGATTGCAAAATTCGTGTCCAGATGCACATTGTGCTAACAAGTGAAAGCAGAGCATCAAAGACCCGCTGGGTCATTACAGCCCTTGCCGATACTAGAATAAAAGTGGGAACACATAACTATGGATTTGTTTCCAGATTACCTAAAACCCGTACTGGACATGATGCCATTGGGGTGATAATGGACTGACTTATGAAGTGTGCGCACTTCTTGCTTCTCTGAATAACCTATTCGAAGGACAAGTTGGCTACCACCTACATAGAGGAGATACTACGCTTGCATAGCATTCCAGTCTCAATTGTTTTGGATAGAAACCATTGTTTTGTGTCCAAATGTTGTGGGAGCTTGCAACATGCATTCGGTACTTGACTACAGTTCAGCACGGCCTTTCACCCCCAAACAGACGGTCAATCCCAAAGGACTATCCAGACACTAAAAAATCTATTACGGGCTTGTGTGCTAGATTTTAAGGGCAGCTGGGATAACCATTTGCCACTAATCAAGTTTTCTTAGAACAACAGTTACCAGAGTAGCATTGAGATGGCTCATTATGAAGCTTTATATGGTAGAAAGTCAAGATCGCCACTATGTTGAGACGAGGTAGGGGAAAGGAAATTGGTGGGACCAGAGTTGGTGCAATTAACATCAGAAAAGGTCAAAATAATTAAAGAGAAGTTGTGGGTTGCTCAAAGCAGACAGAAAAGCTATGCCGATATACGCTGACGGGAGTTAGAATTTCAAATGGTCGACTGAGTATTTTTAAGGGTGTCATCAATGAAAGGAGTACTACGATTTGGGAAGAAGGGAAAATTAAGCCCTAGGTATGTGGGACCCTTTGAGATACTGGACAGAATTGGTTCTCTTGCCTATCGAGTAGCCTTGCCGCCGAAATTAGCTGGTGTCCAGAATGTATTTCACATATTCATGCTGAGGAAGTACAAACTGGACCCCACGCATGTATTACAACCGGAGCCCTTACAAATTAGAAAAGACTTCACCTATATTGAACACGCGATTCAAATTCTGGATCACAAGAAGCTGACACTTCGACTAAGAAGATTCCCTTGGTAAAGGTACTGTGGAAAAACCATGCGATTGAGGAGGCCACATGGGGAACGCGAAGACGAAGTCATAAGTAAATACTCTCACCTGTTTCAAACCTAAGGTACGTAAATTTGAAGGACCAAATTCTTTTAAAGGAGAGGAGAATATAATGCCCCAGAACAATTTTATTATTATTATTATTATTATTATTATTATTATTATTATTATTATTATTATTATTATTATTATTATTCTTTTCTGACCAAAATAAACTTTTTAGCGACGAACTCTTGCTTAGCATTGGTACTTTTTAGTAGAGTGACCTATAGCGACAATTGGTGAAGCGAATGATGCAACAGCCTGTTAATAATTTTTCTAACAAAATATCGTAAGTAGTTATTTGGGTCTTTTCTTTTTGCAATAATAGAAAGTCTGGGTAAAATTCAAATAATTAATGAAAATTAGGGGACTTTTGTAAAATTATTGAAACTAGGTTTTTCTTGTTTGTGTATTTATGGGTCAGCCGACCCTAGAATTTCCCAGACCATCTGGAAACGACAGAGCATAGAGAGGGAATGAGGGAGATATCCAGCGATCGAGAAACACTTTGGTAAGCTTGCTTTGAAAATTAAGTTCATGTAAATATATATCACGGGTAGGTGTATAAATTGGTGAAAGGGCTACAGTGTTTTACAATATATGATGTGCAGTAAAGGATAATGGCTGCGGTAAACCTAGTCATGAGAGAATGGAGCAACTATGCAGCCATGGTTGCTGTCTGTTGATGAGTGAATGAAAGAGGGGTGCTGCGCATTGGCGAGGGTGAGTTGTGTGGGTGTTTGCAGGTGGGTTGTAGTTTTGCTCGATAGAAGAACGAGAGAAATGGTCACCACGGCAGCCATGACTACCGAGAAAAAGGGAGGAGCATGGGCAGCCATGGACTGCCATGTGAGAGGGAGAGTGAACTATGAGAAATTTGCAGCACATGTGCGTGTTTTGTATTTTTTTTCTTAAAAAAACCCAGCTGAGTACTTGTTGTTTCAGCGTAACCGCAAGAGCATGGGTGTGTATGGATGTTTCTGCGTGTTCATGTGAGAAGGTGGGAGCAGTGGTTATGCGTTGTGTAAAATTTGTGTATGTACTATATATATATATATATATATATATATATATATATATATATATATATATATAAGTGTATAAGTATATTGCATGCCTCTATTGTGGGTATAATGTTCATGGGTGTATAAGGGAGTTGAAGATTCAACCGTGGGTTGGGCTGTGTAAGTGTGATTGTGTGTGCATTATGTGTGTGTGTGTGTGTATGAATGATTGATGGGTTGCAAGTGGGTTGGCAGTTTCATCAAGTTTAATATCAAAGAGTAAGAAAGAATGTATAGGCTAAGTTATTATCGATTATGATTGATCTTTACTATTATGAAACTAGTCTTGGATCGATGCTTGGATCGATGACTATGACCAGAAATGACCTTAGAACACCTTTTATTTTGCATGTGAGTTCATAACCATTTACACAAGTGTGGTTCTTAAAAATGAGTGAACTTTAGAGCTTACTCAGATTTTCTCAAAATTATTTTTAGTACTAAAATTTTCATTTTTTGATCTTTTCATCAACTTTCCAACACAAAAAACGGCACTGCAATATATTTTTTTTTTTATAGAAAAAGTTATGACAAAATAAGAAAGAGAGTTTTGTGAGGTAGTCGATAGATTGCATTGCAATACAGTAGACTGCATTGGTCAAAACTCAGTTCCAACACTATTTTCTAGGATAGGACCCCAACGGTTAGTTTAGAGGGAAACCGATCGACTGCATTGGGAATATAATCGGCTATAATAGCAGTTTTGCTTACTTAATACCTTTAATGGCTATATTTCATATCTTCTCTATATAAGTGATTTGGAACTTTATCATATACCCTGTAAACCACATTTTAAGCTTCCATTCATTAAAGAAACATCAAGGCTCATACATTAAAATTTTCTCTCTTCATCTTCATGATTTTACATTATTAAAGAGAGCCTCTTTGTTAGCAATTCATTGGTTAAGAGTGAGCACTATTAAAGTCATCAATTCTCTTATATCTCTATTGTATTAGAGCTTCATTTGTACTCATTTCCTTTCAAAAGATTTCTTTATACACAATTGATCTTTGTAAATGGACTGTAATCAAGGCTTGGGTTCGTCAAGTCTTTGACGAGCTTTGTGGATTCAAGGCTTGTGCTTGGTGTGGGGATATTACCAAGAGTTATAAAGGTTTTGATCTTGACCCAGAAGAAGATTGTTGCTAGTGGATCCTAGGGCCTTTCAAGGGACTTCCTTGAAGAGGTGGATGTGGATTTGAGGGTAGTTCAAGCTGAACCATATCATCTTGTCAATTATCTCTAATTCAATCTCTTTACTTATTCCTCTATAATAGCTTGAGATTGTGTAGTTAGCATCTCCATTAAAGTATTACTTGGTTTGATTGAGATTTATGATTGTGCTTAATTTAATTTCCCATTCATTCTCAAAACCCCCTCCCCCCCGGGGTTGTTTTATTGGTTTCAAATTGAAGTATTACTTGGTTTGATTGAGATTTTTTATTGTGCTTAGTTTAAATTCTCCATTAATTTTCAAACACCATATTCACCCTACCTCCAAGGTTGTTTTATTGGTTTCAAGTGGTATTAGAGTTTCAGCTCTTGATTTTTTGGTTAACGCCTAGAGAGTTCAAAGATTATAGGCTTTCCTAGTCTTGAGGGGAGTTCTATTACTAGACCTCTACTTTTTCATGGGTCTTCGTATAGTGCATGGAAAATTAAGGTCAGAGTATTTTTAGAGTCTTTAGACTTTGAAATGTAGGGAATCATTGAAGATGGCCCTTATGTTCCCACAAGTTTATTAAGAATAAGCTTGTACTAAAGAAAAATCCGAATTTAGTTACTATGATAAAAATATGCTTTGCATGAATTCTAGAGCTAAGAATTGTCTTCTTTGTGCTTTAAACACAAATGAATTCAATTGAGTTATTATGTGTAATTCGACTAAGAGTATGTGAGATATACTTTAAGTCACTCATGAAGGGACCTCTCTTCTAAGAGATTCAAAGATGAATTTATGGCATAGAGAATATGAAATGTTTCAAATATTTTTCGATGAATCTATTAAGGAAATGAATTTTTGTTTAACTAAAATTGTTAATATTTTGAAATAATTAGGAAAAGATTTCTCTAACGGTGATTTTGTGAGAAAGGTAATTAAGTCATTACCTAGAGAATGGGATGCAAAATTACCGCACTTCAAGAATCAAAGGATCTCACTACCTTCCCGTTAGATGAATTAATTTGCTCCTTGATGACCTATGAAATGCAACTTGAATCATTCAGACAAAATGGCCCAAATAAGAAAAAGAAGTGCTTTGCTCTTAAATCTTCATCAATAATGGATCAATCTTCAAGTGAAGAGGAGAAAGACTTGAATAACAAAAAAATGGACATAGTTGCAAATGAATTTAATGAGTTTCTCAAAATGAAGAAAGATGGAAACTCACACAAGAGCAAGTATGGAGAATACCTCATGGAAGTATAAGAAAAAGAAAGAGTCAAGAAAGAAGCACTCCATAAAGACATCAATTAAAGCCATTATTTGTAGTGATAATGACTTTAGTGGAGATGAAGGTGGTGACTTCTATGATGGAGACGCAAATATATGCTTCATGACTCAAAAGAAAGATGAGATAAATTCTTCACATAGTGCTAATGATATCAGTTGCTCCAATGATGATATTTATGATGCTTATACTCTTTTATATAAAGAATCCATGAAATTAGCCTAGAAAAATTGTGCTTTGAAAAAACAAGTGAAAATAATGTGATTTCAAAAGAATTAGATGACTTAAAACGTAAAAATAATGAGTTTCATGCCAAGAATGAATGCATATCGTGCCATTTATATGTGGAGCACATTGATGACCCATTTTTTGCGCTATTGATTAGCATCGAATCTTGTGCCACTAAATTTTGTCATATGTATATGTGTATGTGTGTGTGTGTAGTAGATTCATATTCCCAATTGGCTAAAGAGCCAACCGTTAATTACTTCCACGATAACCTCCGATTAAATAAACTCAAATAAAATAACATACGAACATAGAAAATTTTCATTTCTGCATGAAAATTTAGTACATCATATAATCAAAATTTACGTAAAACAATAAGAGAAGAAAATTAAAAATGGTAAGATTCATCTCTCTCTCTCTCTCTTCACTTCTTCCCAAGCAGGCAAACAGCTTCTTCTTCTTTCTTTTCTTTTTTGTTGCTGCCGACTGGGACCTCTTTGATTGTTTTTCTTTTTTTGCGAACTTCTTTTCTCCTCTCTTTTGTTTATGTCCTTCCTTTTTTTTGTTTCTATCCTCTTTTCCCCCCTCCCCCACTCCTTCCCCCTTTTCCTTCTGCGGAGATACTCATTAAATAGCTGAAGTGTCTCTCCCTTGAATGGCACTTCACTTTAAGTTAATCACATGGGTTGATAAAATCAAGCATATCTTTATTAGTTGCTATCTCTTATCTCCAAGTCTTTCACATGAAATCTGACTTCATCCCATGACCACTTTTAACTCCCAATTGGGTTATATGACTGGCCCAATGCAATATTTACTGGACTTTTAAAAGCAGGTGTACCTGAGGACCTTAGATATTTGGGCTTCCTTTCTCAAAAGCTTCCAACAAAAATATTGGGCTTGCTTGTCAACCCGATTTTTTTTGGGTCAAAATTTCACTGCCAACAAATGCCCCTCGTGATTCGGGCTTTTTGTATTTACTAAAAGACCGGATCACAATTGATTTGGCAGCTCAATTTTTCCAGTTCTCTCCTACCGTCCAAATGTTCCAATTGGCCAACCATCCTAAAGTAGGTGACAAACTTTGTATTTGTGTGCGAGAGAGTGGAGAGGGGGAAGACCCACTGCCATGAGGTAATGTGTGTGAAAGAGAAATGAGATTGTGTTATTATATACATGTGTGGATTTAGTGTGGGTATATTGGTGTGTCTGTGTGTGTGTATAGATATATAGGTGTGGCTGTGTGAATCTGCATATCACTACAAGAAACAGGGGCTTTAGCGACCGCATTTTGTGACCGCCAAGACATGCGGTCGCTAAACTAATATTTAGCGACCGATTTAGCGACTGCTCTATTTTGCGGTCGCTAAATATTCATGGCCAACGAAAACTTGGCTTTGCGACCGAAATTTGCGACTGTCGTTACTGTCGCTAAATTAGCAACTGATTTGGTGACCGAGTATGAGGTCGCCAAAGTTTTCGTTACAATCCACAGGATTGGATTTTGACTAAAAGCCATTAATCGTGGAGCTTTCTTTCTTAGCACGTCTCTCTCTCTCTCTCTCTCTCTATCTCAGCCCTTGCCGCCGCACATCAGCTCACCGGCACCACCCAGAGACCACCGCCCCACCGAGACCCCGCCGTCAATTACAGGCCCATCTCATCTCTGTCTTTCTCAAGTCCGTCTCTCTATCTCAGCCCTTGTTACCGCACATCAGCTCACCGGCGCCACCCAGTGACCACCGCCTCACTGAGACCCCACCCTCGATCGCAGGCCCAGCTCTGCCTCTTCACTTTTAACCCTACTTTGGAGTCCTAAAAGCTGCATT
Source organism: Escallonia herrerae (assembly GCA_033070095.1). Classification (NCBI taxonomy): domain Eukaryota; kingdom Viridiplantae; phylum Streptophyta; class Magnoliopsida; order Escalloniales; family Escalloniaceae; genus Escallonia; species Escallonia herrerae. The sequence goes on from JAVXUP010000861.1 coordinate 167,442, forward strand.
TCCTCACTCTACACATCTTCCCTTCAGCGGCCTGGTATGCAGAATCTCTTTCATTACTCGTCTGTATGTGCTCTTTCATTACTCGTCTGTATGAACAAGTTCATATTGATTGGTTAATTTCTACTACCAATTTGGTGCTTGGATGCTTCATGTTTTTTATTTCTACAACCCCATTTAGGCTTATGTTGTTGCGGTGATGTTTAAATCAATTGAAATTGAACTCATCTAGCTGAGATAGAACTTGGTTTGAGAGGAAAAAGAAAGCCCAGAAGGTTGTTAGGAGTGCTTTGGCCATCGCAGACTTGGGTTGAAGCTGGGTCAGAAGGGGGTTAAAGTATAGTTGTCTGGTGGGGTGGGTGCCAGAGTGGTGGGTGGTATCTTAATGCACTTGTTTGATGTATGGTTTTGATTCTTAACACTTGTTTTCGGCTGGTCACTAACAGAAAGAGAGAGAAATGGGGTGAACCTCACTACGAGTTCTTGGACAGGACTTAATATATTATATTAAATCCAAAATTTGTATGAACAGTGCACCATTAGGAAGTTACAGCTCTTATTCGTACGCCATGAGTTTTTATTTCATATTATCAGTTTTTATTGACAAAAGAGTGTGTTTGTGTAAGTGTTTTTGTGATAGAGAGAACACTTAAGATAGGTATAAGAAAACTACAGAACCTACACATGTCAACTGAAAATGTAATAATGAGATATACCTTATTCTGGACTGAAAAGCTTCAGAATTTATAGCACCCGTGTGGCTTTCTGAAAAGCAACTGAAAAGTAATAGGAAGGATGGGGAATTTAAGATGGATACAGAGATGATCAGCCTATAGCACATTCAAATTTCATGCACTCATTTACTTTTGTTTCTCTTTTTACCTGAATTGCTATACTGGTTCCTGTGGTACTGGAGTTTGGAGAACTTAAAACTCCAAAGAAAACAGAGAGGAAAAGCCTACTGTTGTCTTAGAGAATTTACTTCTTGGCAGTGAACACATGGCTATGATAGGCATTGATCAGTAAGAGTCGTGTTGATCTGTGCTACTTAAAGCAGATCTTGGGCATTGTACTCGATGAAAAATGAAACCCTCAAAGCTCTCTGTGTCTCCATAATGGAACTGAAAAGGAGGAAGAAGTAAATAAAGAACTCGTTACGAGATGAAGAATGGGGTATTGTGGGATACATATTAGTTCCACGGAAGATCCACTCTTCTTTATACAAGAGTCCACTTAGATTTGACAATGGGGATGTAGGAATTATCTTTCAATAAACATGATAAATTTCGCTTTTTCTTGAAGAGAAAAGAGTACAACTCTATCAAGTTTCGTTTATCTCTCTTCACAGCTATCTCCTAGTTTTGGACTTTTGTGGAAAAATATATAAATTACCTTATCAGAAGATATTCTTTTTTAAATTCCACTAGCGCTGCTAGTGCAATGTACCTAACAATTTAATTAAATCAAGTTAGGTACATTATTGTTGGTATCACTTCAACAGGCTAAAGAAGTGAAATAACACACGTGTCCGTTTATTTTGTTTTTGGGAATACTGAGAGTTTAATTCTCTTTTCTTCTTCAGTTTGGAGTATTGATAGCTTAAAGTTTGTTCTTTTGGACCTAAGTGTGCACTTACTGGGAAGAGAATCCAATGGGTATGTATTTCTACTACTTACTTTTGATTTTAATGGTTTTAATGTGGCGGGCAGAGAACGTCTTTTAAATTCATTAGGTAAGCATGCAGTATGTGTAAAGCATGCAATCTATATCTTATGTTTTGCACTGTAGTTTCTTTGTTCTTATAGATATGTTGGATGCATGTTATGTTTTGCTTTACATGCCTTGTTAGTTGTCTTTAGAATGTCTCGTAATTTCAAGACAACATAGTATTTCAAATGGTTGTTACTAGTGCATGTTGGATTAGCTGTCTTAGGATTTTAAAAAACATACTTGTTCATTTGACAGTTTTTAAAAGCATACTTGTTCATTTGAGAATTGAGATTGTTGAAGGATGATGGGACCCAATTGGATTGAAATATCGGATACGTGCATTTTGAACATCATTTTTCCCATTTGAGCATTGATTATTTGATTTTTAATTTTAGGTTGTTAATTATGCATTGAGCATTTGAGAATTGAGATCGTTGATGGAGGATGGGACCCAATTGGATTGAGGAGATCAGATATGTGATTTAGTTGACTGGTGGGTTGAAATTAGGTTAACGCGCTTATGAAACATGACATGGTGGGTTGAAATTAGGTTAATTAGGTTCATCTTCCATAGGATAATTAGGTTAATAAGAATCATCTTCCATGGGGTGAAATTCTGGTTCTGCCACTGATTAGCTCTAATCAACACTGATTAGCACTGGTCAACACTGATTAGCACTGGTCAACACTTATTAGCCTAATCGACCCTCATTATCACTAATTACCCTAATTAACATTGAGTAACACTCCAGACACGTGTCCGACACCTCTGTGCGGTGTCCCGGTCGGTGTCGATATCAGACGCAATGTCCGTGTCCGTGCTACCTATATTAGCCCTAATTGTCCCTAATTAGCACTAGTCAACACTGATTACCCCTAATTACCCCTGATTACCCCTAATTAGCACTAATCAACACTAATTAGGCTAATCATCCCTAATTATCTCTAACTGACCCTGATTAAAAATGATTAGCAATTATTAGCAATAATTAGTCCTAATTAGCCCTAATTAACACTAACAGACACTAAATAGCCCTAATTAGCAGTAATCAGCTCTAATTAACACTAATAGCCCTAATTAGGACTAATTTGCACTGATTAGCCCTAAATAACACTAATGGATACTAAATAACCCTAATTAGCACTAATCAGCCCTACTTAACACTAATCAACAATGTCCGTGTCCATGCTACCTAGATTAGCACTAATCAACACTATTTAGCTCTAATATGCCGTAATTAGCCCTAATTACCACTAATTAGCCCTAATTAACACTAAATAGCCTTAATAGCACTAATTAGCCGTAATTATCCCTAATTAATCCTGATTACCCCTGATTAGGGCTAATTAACACTGATTAGCACTGACAGTATATGTGAGTCGAGGTATGGTGTCCGACACCCCGACACCTCACAGGCACCTCTGGACACGTGTCTGACACGGAGCTTTGTTAGCCCTAATTAGCACTAATCATCCCTAATTACCCCTACTTAACCCTGATTACACTCACTTATAAGTGACTACTCAATATATTTTTTTCAAATTGAAGGTTAATTTTGAACTTGACTTGTATAGGTTTAACAGGCAGTGAGAGATATATATCATGTCAGTGGATATAAGTTGAATGCGAAGGAGGATTGCTACAAGTGGGATTGGGGTATCAGAAGAGTTTAGACAGGGAGTGAACGGGTTTATTCTATTTGCTTTAAATCAACGGGAGTTTATGGATGACGGTACGATTAAATGTCCGTGCAATGATTGTCAGCTGTTAAGTTGGAAAACCCCCGACAATGTAACTTTTGATCTGTTCCGTAGAGGTTTTATGAGTAACTATACGAATTGGACTCAACACGGGGAACCAATTCTGAGGGTGCCCACTGAGGTCACCGCTGAGTTCAGACAGTACAGTCCTACAGATATGAGATTTTCCCAATATTAACATATGGTAATGGAAGCTGGGCCTAGTGGGATTAATTGGGATAACTATTTTAACGATGGTAACCCTAATGTGGAAGAAGAGCCAAACCCGAGCACACATAAATTTTATTAATTGTTACAAGACTCTAAGGAGCCAAAATGGAATGGAAGTACAAAGCACACCAAGTTATCTGCTGTGACAAGGATGATACACTTAAAGTCTGAGCATGGTCTAAGTGATAGGGGTTTTGATGCTTTTTTGAAGCTTAATAAAGAAATGTTGCCAGAGGATGAGAAGTTTCCTGACACGTACTATAGTGCTAAGAAAATGATGATGAAACCTGGTTTGGGGTACCAGAAGATTGATGCTTGTAATAATGATTGTGTCTTATTTTAGAAGGAGAACAATGACATGAGCGAGTGTCTGGTTTGTGGCCATGCAAGGTATAAACTGACCAGTGGGAATAAAAGAAAGATAGCATGGAAGATACTGCGGTACTTCCCGCTGACACCAAGGCTTCAAAGGTTGTATTACTCTTCTAAAACGGCAGAGCGCATGAGATAGCATAGCCACGTCCGCGGCAAAGTTTCCGATTTATTAAGACACCCTGCCGATGGAGAGGCATGGAAGGAATTTGATTATTGACACCCATCTTTTGCTGCAAAAGTTCAAAATGTACGACTTGGGCTCGCTACCGATGGGTTCAATCCTTTTGGGCACTCTAGCACACCCTACTCTATGTGGCCTGTGATCATTGTCCCGTATAACATTCCTCCAGACATGTGTATGGAGAAACAATTCATGTTTTTATCATTACTCATTCCTGGACCTATGAGCCCGGGTAGAAATATAGACGTGTAGAAAAGATGAGTTAAAAAATCTATGGGAAGTTGCAGCCCAGCATTTGATGCATCTCTTAAACAGAACTTCAACTTGAGGGCAGCAGTCATGTGGACTATCAATGACTTCCCTACATACGGTATGTTGTGTGGGTGGCGTACACATGGTAGGTTGGCATGTCCTTATTGTATGGAAGTGAGTAAGGCTTTCACCTTAAAGCACGGGGGGAAGGCTTCCTTTTGGGGGTGTCACAGACAATTCTTATCGCCTAACACTACAAAAAAAAAAAAAGAGTTTGGCGACACTAAAAAAGTGTCACCAATGACTGTAAAAGTGTCGCAAAGTGCTTTCCCAACACTTGTTCAATGCTTTTCGTAAGTGTCGCAAATTTGTCCGTCGGGAATTTGCCGACACTTGTTATAAACGTCGGCAATCTACTTGCGACACTTTAAAGTGTATCTTATGGGGTCAATAGTCAACTCATGCATGCGACACTTTCGCAAAAAGTGTCGCTAAATTAGCGACGTTTTCACTAAAGTGTCATTTTTACTTGGCTGCATTATCTTTGAAACGTCGTTAAATTAGTGACACTTCCTTTAAGTGCCAGTTTTGTTTTGCGGCATTATCTAACAATGCTTCCATTGAAGACTCGGTGTTTATTTGGCGACACAATATTTGAAATGTCGTTAATTTAGCGACACTTTCATCATGTGCCAGTTTTATTTAGTGGCATTATCTTAAAAATGTTGTTCCTATTTAAGACACTTTTAAGCAATTGTCACTTATTTTTTGTCTGTCATATTGTGAAATCCATTAAAAGTACGCTGGCCTGACTCTGATAATAGTTATATTTACCCAAAATTGACATAAAAGTGAAGTATGTTTTATGTAATCCTGCTCCTGTCCAATACGAATAATGCACAACTTATAAGTCGATCTATCGAGCTTATAAACTCATTTAGAAACAAGGTAATGTCATTCATCAACCATATCATATCCCACATTCACATCCTAATTACATAACCATCCAGAAGTTCAACATTCACATCCTAATTACATAATCATCTAGAAGTTCTCAATTTCAAAAACATACAAATATAATGACATTGAAGAACCAACCTAAAGATATATACATCTTTTCGAAAATGTCATCATAGTGCATATCGGTTCTTTTAAGTCCAACAAAAGCATTGATATCTTCCCTTCATATGAACCTGGAAGTTCAAAAATCAAGATAGAAGGTTATAAATTTAACCGGTATAACATAAGTCGAATCAAACCAAAAAACTAGTCGACAAACAAAATACATTATAAAAGGTAAAAGACTCGTCTACGTACCCCCTCTCATTCTTGCATCCTATTTTGAAAATTTAAGTGACGAAATTCTTCTTTACTTTTTTATCTTAAAAAACCTGAACAATTAGATCATAAGTAATCATTAGTTACATAAAAAAAGGGCACAATCATATGAAAAACAACCATGCATAAACAATATTCCAGCCTGAGATAACACTGGCATAGCATGGATGAAAGCACAAACAAAGAACATTCCAGCCTAAACAAAGAACATTCTAGCCCATGATGCAGCTGCTACTGTCTTTCTTCATAGTTCACTAGCTGTATGGTTGTTCTCATCATACACTATGGGGTATGGAACTCTTAACTGTTACACTTCACAGCACCATAGTTGCTCACCATGGCAGCCACCTTCCCCTTCCCTTTTTCCACTTCTACACTCACCTAGACACAGTATAAACACACCCACACCCACGACACAGCACCATGGCTGCTCTCCATGGCAGCCACCTTCTTCTTCCCCTTTTTCATGCTTACACCGTTAGCAAATCAAACCTCTACACAGCACTTGCACGGCTGCCCCATGACACCCCCTACCCCATCCCTCATATAGCACCTTTTCAGCCTCCTAAACACCACACAATTACACCTACAACACAGCACTGCGGCTGTTCATTGCGCCAGCCTTTTCCTTCCCATGCTGTTGCCCGCAAATCACTACACGGCACTCACACGGCTGCCCCTACTACTGCAGCCTCCTTCCTCCTTCTTCACGGCGCACACACACACAAAATCAACAATCACACATCATGGTTGCAACATCAGTCATTCTCTTTCCCCTTTTCCCTTCTTCCTTCCTAGAAAAACCTATGTACATACCCTCCATCATGGTCCTACACAGCTCTTATTGCAGTGGTTATTCCCTGCCTTCATATCCTCCATACCAAGCACACAAGGCTATTTATAAAGGTGTTATTAAGGGTATGTTTTGTGATACAACACGAGATGTAGAAACATAAAGGAATAGAGAAAAAAATTGGACCATTTCTATAATGCATAAGATAGATACCAAGAACATATATTAAGTTTGGAAACAAAACAACTTCAGCTATTACACACATAATATAACTTTATACCTTAATGTGGTTCCATATAGCATCCTTGTTAAGCTTTGGTACCTTCCTCCACTCGCTATAATTTAGTGGTGCCAATATCCCGTTGCGTGCAAGAACTCCCAAATGTGATGCAAGTTTAGTTGCTGGTGGCTATATGCAATGCTGTGTTGCCAAACTTGTCTGGCAGCATCACAATAGCTACATCATCTCTTTAGCAGCAATTTTACCACCTCACAGCTAACCCTTTTACAGCCATATGCAGTGTAGTCTGTCCTTTTTTGTCTAATAAGGTACTGTCCTTTGATGCGCACATTCTTTTTGTTGGAAGAAACATTCTCACCACCCTATTTCTTCCATTGCTTATATTAGCCGCTCACGTTATAACCAAATGGAACTTATATCATGCGCATGAATCACATAGCCGTACCAGCAAAAATGCATACACACCACCACCCTGCTGCCTAAACAACCGCTCATGCATACGCATCTCAGAGCCACACCATGGCAACACACACAAATCTACACAAACAGCGCACACACACCACCACCACACAGCCGCGCACACACATCGTTCTGCCTCACAATAGCCACAGCCACACGCACACATACCCACACAGCCGTACGACATCAAGACAACAAATGTTGTTTAGATTCATGTAATATATATGAATACAATAGCAACGTTTCTACTGCAATAAGTTTTCATGTAAAAAAATTAAAAGAAGTTTAGATTCATGTAATATATATGAATACAAGAAAAACATCACACAAATTAAAATAAATATCCAAAATCCAGGGGTTCCATTGTCACAAGCGGCCGTGGATAAGGTCACTGTCTACGTGGGGTATTAAATGAGCACCAAAACATATATAAACTAATTGGGAGGAAGGACTCTTAATCTTCTATTTTATAAATTCGTTGCGACTTATCCATCATTAATGAAAGATGACCATATAAACTATAGTAATGACGACAAAACCTTTTAACCATAAGTACCTTTAATTATAAATATGGCAAAAAATATGTGGTACCGCGTGAAGGATAGGGGAACTATCGTTAAAACTAGAACTCACTGGTGAACAATAGTCAAGACGATTATACATTAAGTTGAGGCAGGCTACAAAAAAATAATAAAAATGGCTAGTGCAGCTTTCCACACCCAGCATAGGAAAATTTGAGGTAAACCTTTGGCTATATATATGCATTTCAGCTTAAGTTATGTGTTAAGATTCAAGTATTATTCTCAAAAGAAGAACAAAAAAGGTGGCATGATGATCATGGAGAAGAGGCAAAGGACTTTTGTAGCAATGGTCTTGCTAGTCCTGGCCTTGTTGAGCATGTGGGACGTGAAAATGGCTAGTGCAGCACCGTCTCCTGCAGAGTGCAAGGAGGTGCAGAGACTAGGGATCAATGCATGCTTACCTGTTTCGTTTGGCCAGCAACCTTCAGCCGCTTGCTGCGAACGTGTGAGGGTGAGTAATGGTGAATGCATCTGCCCTGCAATCTCACCAAGTTTGGCTTCCCGTATCGGCAATGATCGATTCGTACGACTTGTTCGAGGCTGTGGGAGGTCGTTCCCTCCTCGAGGCAAGTATGGAACTAATTTCTCCCTCTTCCTCTCTGTTTTCACTTGCTCTTCTTTCACAGGCACTCACGTGGACACACACATATCTACACTCTTACTGACTTGTATGTGTTTTACGCAGGTATTACCGCTCCTCCATGAATGATGAACTGTGTTGGCAGCTTGATCTGTTAACTTACACTTTCCTAGTTTCTACGTGATAAAACAAAGAGGTGAGCATAACAAAAAGTTGTCAAATGCAATAAAGGGTCCCAAAATTGATCAAAAGTGGTTGGTTTGTGTGATAAGTATGAGAAAGTGTTGTATTGTGTTTCAAACAAGTAGAGAAGAATGTATACTCAACCTAATGTAAAGAATACGTTGACAGTCCACCAATTTATGAAAATGACTAATATTTTAGAGCACCACATCTTTATTCTTATTTAAAACTAATGTAGTATAAATGCTACTTTACACTTTTAATCATGTCAATTTGCAGGGGAAAAAGAAAGAGAATTATTCAGTTTTAATTAGAGGTAAATCGATTCCCGAGAAATGGGAGGAAGCTCGATGTGATCAAAGACTTGAATGAAAGTTTCGGTGACGCGAGAGCTGATTCTAGCTGGAACTTGAAGGACAGAACAAAGGAAAAGACTAAGATCAAAGTAGAGAACACAAAATTTTGTTTTGTTGTGAGTTGCATCAAGAAGCTATTCAGCCCATGGCATTGGCATAACACTGCCTTAATTGCCATAAACGATGCTGACTTCAGTATGCATTTCCACTACCTATGACTTCTACCAGAAAGAGAACATCAGCTCCAAAAGAAAGGTCATTTCATCTTTGGGTTCAGCCGGGGGGGGGGGGGGGGACAGGGATTGCTATTAACTTCTTTGGACAGTCCTTAAGTTCACCCCATTACTAATCAGCCGAACTATTAAATCACTACAATACGTCGACTAAATCATGACGTAAATGTGTCGACCGATGCATTTTGTATTTTAAACTACTAAATTGATGGGTGTTCAATATTCTACAAACTGAAAATACCAAGAGCAGAGAAACCCCAACTAACATGTCTTCATCTAGACTAAACAACCGGCAAGAATTAAAAAATAATTGACATCCTAACCTCTTCGCACATTTATTCCATAATTTGTGACAATATTAGCATGCCTGAATATATGATTTCCTTTCTTTTAATTTTGGCAAAGATGCATTAGAATTCAAAGAAGGCCCTGCACCACACCACTGAAGCATCAAAACACTCACATCCTACAACAACGTGTCAATCAAGAACAACTGATTTCATTCTTTCCACTATCGTCCATATTGTTGACATGAAATTTCCTGAAATTGAATGCCACAATGTCACATATAATATATCATGCACAAAACCATCAACATGAGGCACGAATTAAGGAACACAAAAGATCACATCAAGTAAGATTAGGTACACAATACATGCTTGCAAGATATTAAACGCAATGAACGCAAGACATCAAAAATTGCTATAACGAAAATGGAGAGACGGTGGTGAACCTTCACATACCTGTCACCGTCCAAGCATCTACAACGAATTGAGACCAAGAAATATGTACTTGCGAGAGAGACAGAGAGAGAGGCAAGATTGCGGGATTAAGGAAGAAAATGGGATTTGGGCGGTGGCGGTCATCAACCGCCAAGAAGAGACCATTGGAGGCCAGAATTTGTTAAAAAAATTTTAGGCTCATTTTGGGGAGAGGCAAATTGATCAACAGCGATATGGGGAGAGAGAGGAGGTTTGGGGAGAGAGAGAGAGAGAGAGAGAGAGAGAGAGAGAGAGGATAGGAAGGCGATTTCAGGACAAAGTTTGGAGAAGATGAACAAGACGAAATGTTTGGCGCTCCAGTTTCCCACTAAATTTTTTTTGGTTCTCGACGTTTTTTCATGTAAAGATAAAAGATAAAAATGGTAAAACGGCGTCGTTTAGCATCTAAGATTTACAGCATTTTACTTTAAGCGTCGCTATTAAGCGACATGTTACTAAATGACGTTTATTTAGTGTCGCAAATCAGTAAAGCGACACTTACAAAGTGGCATGTATTAAAATGTCAGAAACTTTGTGACACGTTAGTACTTGTGTCGTAATTTATCCGACGTTACGAAAGAAGTGTCGCAAATTATAACTAATTTATGACATTTCTTTAAGCGTCGGAAATTAAGCGTCGCCGAAACCCCTTTTTTGTAGTGTAATCATCCATTTCGAAAGCAAAAAGATAAGTTTGATAAAACTGTAGAGCGTCGCCTTGAAACACGTGACAGATTGTCTGGCAAGGAAGTGTATATGTGCATAAAGGACCTTGACATGGATGCGGGACCATTTGGAAACTGTGGTGCTAGTCTAAAACTTCCTGGCTTTGAAAAAAATACAACTAGAAGAAAATGTGCATATTTTGGGAGCTGCCTTATTGGCCGACCCTCCTTCTGCGCAACAATCTTGATGTTATGCACATTGAGAAAAATATTTTTGAAAATGTGTTTAATACAGTCATGAATGTCAAGGGCAAATCAAAGGATCATTTAAAAGCACGCAGAGATATGCAGGTGATAAGTATACGGTGTGAATTGCATCCACGAATGGTTAATGGTAAGTTGGTTTTGCCCAAAGCAGTATATATATCGGATAAAAAGCAGATACAATAGGTGTGCGAGTGGGTTAAACAGTTGAAGCTGCCAAATGGCTATGCATCTAATATATCACGTTGTTGCAACCTTGCAGATCGTAGGTTTCATGGTCTAAAAAGCCACGATTGTCATGTATTCATGGAAAGATTTATACCAATTGTCTTTCGTGACCTCTTGCCAAAACAAGTAAATGAAGCATTGACTGAACTTAGTCATATCTTCTGGGATTTGTGCTCAAAGGTGCTCCGAGAGAGTGATGTTAAGATTCTTGAAAAAAAACATTGTTTAGACAGTGTGCAAGTTAGAGAAAATCTTTTCCCCGTCCTTCTTTGACTCGATGGAGCATTTGACCATTCACTTAGCATATGAGGCTAGAGTGGGCAGACATGTGCAGTATCGATGGATGTATCCATTTGAGAGGTGATGTCGCCTATCCATCTTTAAATTGTATTTCATACTTGCACACATGCATTGATTACTGAAATCAATCCTTATTTCTTACATAGGTATATGTTTAACCTCAAGAAAAAGGTGCAAAACAAAGCCCGAGTTGAAGGTTCAATTGCAGAGGCTTACATCCTTGAGTAGCTTACCAACTTATGTTCCCTTTACTTTGAGTCTGATGTTGATACAAAGATTAATCGACTTGGTCGCAATGACAATAGTGTCGACACAGAATTTGATGAGCTTATTTCCATATTTAAGCATCTTGTTCGTGCACTTGGAACAAGTAGCAGTCGATATCTATTCGAGGAAAAGTACATTGCCGCAACATTGTACGCTCTCATGAATTGTACTGAAGTTGCACCACATAGTGTAAGTAGTTGCGTACATATCTTCCTTCTCATAGTATTTACTAACATAATATAATGACGATGCCATATAACATGCAGTGAATACGATGAGGAAGTGTTAATAGCAAACCCTGGGATATCAGATGGACAACTTAAAAAAATGCAAAACAACGCGTTCCCTGAGTGGTTCCTACAGCGCGTAAGTTCTAAAACCTACAGTTCATTTCTAATATAGACCGCATGTAATAAGCTAATACTCTGTGCAATTTTTTTGCTGTTGTAGACCGTCCATGATGGAGTTGATGTCCGTCTCAAGTTGTTTGCTGCTGGCCCGAGTAGACTAGTATCGTGTCATAAAGGGTACATTGTCAACAGCTTTAGGTTTAACACGATGGAAGTTGACCTTACTAAACAAACCCAAAACAGTAGAGTTTTGATCAAAGGTGACTGTTATAATGATAGCGAGAGTGATTTTTATGGGCAGTTAGAGGAGGTTGTTGAACTAGACTATTATGGCAGCGATAATCAACTGGTAATGTTCAGGTGCAAATGGTTTGACATTACAGCTAGTATTCGAGTTAGTAGACATGAGATTGTAGACGTTAATATGAGGTCAAGGCTTGGATCCTACGAACCATTTGTATTTACAGCTTAGGCAACGCAAGTCTTCTATGCAAAAGGTGTGACAAGGAAGGATCCAAATTGGCACACTGTTATCAAGACCAAAAGAGGCTTTGTTGCTGATGATGTGTTCGTTGAGATGTACCAAGAGGATGATGCACCCACAGTGATACCGCTTCAGGAGAATAACAATGTTGTTAATGAGCCTCTTTGCGATTTAGGCCATGCTAGAGAAGAGGTCGATGCTGAAGCCATCTGTGATGATGATGGTGATGAGGATGACGAAGATACTGAGGAAGACGTTGATGACGAAGAAGAAGACGATGAAGGGGACAAAGATGACGAGGAGGAGTAAGACGTTCTGTTGTCTATTAGTGATAGTGATTGACTGTGTAAAGTAAAAAAAATTCTTGTTAGTGTACTTTTAGACATGCCTGTTTATTATTTAAATTGAATTAGTTATTAATTGATGGTGGTTGACTATTTAATTTGGGTTGTCTTTTATAGTCGGCAGTGCCACATTGTTAGCATACTAAGTTTTGCACTTAAGTTGTTTATTATTCGGGCGAACCACATTGTTATTAATTTTCTTTTGCACTTAAGTTGTTTATTCTACGGGCGAACTACATTGTAGATATGCCGAGATCCAGTGCACCCCGAGGTCGTGGAGGTGGCTATCGTGGAGCTGCTTCGGCACAGTCAGCCCCCCTCCCTAGGATTGGTGATGCTACTACTACTGAGCAGCCGTCATCGTCATCAGTTGCTTCAAACCATGGTGAGACGATATTAGTTTTGTGTCGGATTGAAAGCAATTACTTGCAATATATATAAATATAATGATTTCCTTCTTCATCATCTGCAGTGTCTAGTTCATCTGTACCGCGAGGTATCACCCGCGGAATACCTCTTCCAGCCACCCCGGAGCAGAGGATTACTGCTCATGTCCAAAACAATTAGTATGTTTTTAATTTTTGAAGCTCAATTATATTGTAATATGCACTTATATTGTGATTGATGTATCTCTCTGTGATTTCTTATAATTAGTTTAGTTGAGGATTGTGTTAGGACCAAGATCGGTCCTATTATCAATGCTCACCTCCCACAGCCTTATGCGACGTGGGGTCGTGGACAGAATCAGACAAAGAGCTTGTTTGGGGGAAGTTTTTGGTAAGGAGCGCAGTATTTTTTATGTGCTTTACTTTTGCAGTTTTAGAAGTACATTATTGCTGAATTTTTCTTGCTAACTGTGTTTTTCAATTGTGTTGAATTATGTTCGGGACTATTTCAAATTTGTGTTGGACGGAGACCAAGAACTCGGGAGGCAGGCGTGGGAATGGCATTGTGCCGAGAACTACAAGAAATTGATGCTGAATGCGAGGAGGTGGGCGCTAGCTCGGGCGGGTACGATAGATATATCTATGACCAGGGACCACAACCCTGAGTACTTCTCAAGAAGCATGTGGGGGCAATTGGTGTCGCATTGGAGTACTCCAAACTGGGCGAAGCTGAGTGAGCGAGGCACGAAGATGACTCACAACCGGAAGAAGATGAAGCACAGTGCTAGTTCTCGTCCATTTGCCTTGCACGAGCTGAGGTTATAGAGGAGGACTCTGACAGGAGGCCCCCTACGAGGCTCCGCCATTTTGAGAGCACACACCAGAATAATGATGGGAAGTGGGTGTCTGAGAGCACTGAGCAGTTTGCAGTTAGCACGTAACTCATGTATTACTTTTGTATCCCTATTGCATTTTTTTGCAATTGCGGCCAATAGAATTTCTCTAACATTTTTGTTGTTTTCTTATACAGAGTTTATTTAGAGAGAAAGTTCAGGCCAACTCCCAGCCAAACGGTAGCCAGACCATGGACGAGTTCTCGTTGTGGTCAGACGCTACGGGGGGTCCTAGGAAGGACTATATACTCGGCCACCCTCGTCAGTCTGCACGAGCGTTGCTAGCCGGCAAACCTCAATCGTCAGGCGAGACCAGTTGTACCAGTCCTCGGGCAGATGCGACGACTGTGATGGAGGACGAGCGCTTCAACACAATGTTTGATGGGCCCATGCGAATGATGCTCGATGATGGTTATGTAATTATAAAGTGGCCCAAACTACATGTAATACAAATTTTCTCAAGTACTTATGTATTTTGTGCTCTATATGTGATCTTGATTTGATATATGATGTTGAATCATTTGTATGGCTTCATGCAGGGCGATACCAATGATCCTAGTGCCGGTGACCCCCGAGGCGATGAAGATGTTGTTGGATCGAACGTGCCTTCTTCATCGAGGAATGAAGAAGATGATGACGAGGCTGGTTGTTCTGCCGACGAGTGATTTAGATAGGGGTTTGGTTAGATTTATGCAATGAATATTATTTTATTATTTTGAATTGATCATCGGTACTTAACTGTATGAATTCTATTATTTTAATGCATATGTTAATGTTTATCTAAACTTTGATGAATACGACAAGTTGTTTGAATAAATACGGGACAGGGGGTTGAAACGGTTTTGAATGAATGCGTTGAAAGCTTTCAACGCATTCATTCAAAACCATTTCAACCGAGGTTAAAACGGTTTTTGGATCGATTGGATTGGATGTGAATTGCTTATGAATTGATATTATTTCTGCGACAGGTTTTGGATAGGTTATTTGACTTGCAATTTTTTTTTTTGCAAAGCTTGGTTTTGCGACCACTATGTACGGTCGCTAAATGAAATAAATCGGTCGCTAATTTTAATATGAAATAAATAAAATAATATTTAAAAATATTTAGCGACTGCACATAGCGGTCGCTAAATTAAATAACTGCCGTCGCTAAATACTTTTAATATATTTCTAAAAAAATTAAAATAAATAAAATAATATTTTAAAATATTTAGCGACCGCATTTGTCTTTCGCTAAAGATATAATCTAATTTAATAAAAAAAATTTTAAAAATTAATTTTAAAAATTATTTAGCGATCACATAAGGTGGTCGTTAAATGTAGTCAACGCGGTCGCTAAATTTAGCGACAGAATTTTAAAAGCGGTCGCTAAAATTTAGCAACCTGGCCTATAGTGATTGTTTTAACGATCACTCTAACGCGGTCGCTAAAACCCTTTAGCGACGGGTTGACACCTTTAGCGACTGCGTCTAGCGGTCGCTAAAGGCACTGTTTCTTATAATGTATGAGTGGGTGTTATGTATATGAGGTGATATTAGAGATGTCAAAAGGGCCGGGCTGCTCGCGGGCCGGCCCGGCCCTAAATAGGCCGGGGCTGGCCTGGCCCTAAACGTGAATAGTGTAGGCCCTAACTTGTAGGGCATTTGGCCTAGCCTAGGGCCAGGCCTAATATTTTCTAAAATTGGCCTGGCCCGGCCCGGGTCAAGCCCGGTCCTTGGCCCGTTTCTGGCCCTATTTTGGCCCAGCCCTTTGGCCCTAAATTATTTTAAGTCATTTTTTTTCCTTTCCCCTTCTTTCTCGCACATCTTTCTCTCTACACCTCATATTTTACTCATTTATTTTAACTTTTCGGACATGCACAATTCTTTATATTTACTCATGTGAAAAGATTGTCTTTTTGCGAACAAAATTACTCTTTGTTACTAATCAATATTCTCAAATATAGTAAATGTAAAGCTCTAAGGCACTTCATTAGTCACGAGAGAGATATTGAATGGTTTAGGGTTTATCAATTATATTTATTTTGTGAATTAGTATTTTTGCAACACAAAAAAAAGGGCCTGGGCCCGGCCCTAGGCCTGGCCCTAAAGTTAGAGCCTTGGGCTTAGGCCTGGACAGGGCCTCAATTTCCAAGATTGGGGCCTAGCCCGGTTTACAAGGCCTGAAGCCCTAAATATCCCTGCCCTTTTTCTAGCCCACTGGGCCCTGGCTGGGCCGGCCCAAGCCCGGCCTAAGCCCGGCCCTTTGACACCTCTAGGTGATTTCGGGTAAAAGAGACTGTTGAGTGTGTTTGAAGAAGAAGATATTGTGTAAAGAGAGGGAAGAACCTTGGTTTTCAAAATTGAACATAAAAGTGTCACTAAAGGAAAGATTTTTTTTTAAGCAGTTCCTTTTCTAAATTTTTTGATAAATTCAGGAACTTATTTGGATGAAGTTCAAAAGAGTAACTCATATTGTTTTTGCAAGATCTACAAACTGGAAAATTTTTAGATTTTTCTGAATTTGGCAACCATGCTAACTAATTTTATCCGAACAATAGATTTTGGGATATTTTAAGGTAGTAAATTAAGTTAATAAATTCTGAAACTTTTACAATAGTCATGTGTAGCTAAGATAGTATATTTTTCAAATTTTCTAAAATTGTTTGTTATTTTTAGCTTTGTTAGTGGCGTAGCGCTCGATCGGATATCGAGTAGCGCTAGCTTTACTATTACAACAGCTACTAAGCTAATTTTTAAGGCCAATTCTAAACAAATTTAGGCAAAGTGAAAAACTAAAACTCCTGTTATTTTTGGTGAGACCCTCGATGTGGAATTTTATGAGATTTTTCTGGGCATGAAAAGGGTCTCAAATATTTTTATTTTTAAAAATAGTTTTTGAATTATTTGGTATAGTGAACAAAATTATTTTTAACCTAGAATTTTATAGTGATCTAAAATTTCTGAGATGTTTGAGTGTCTGAAATTTCATGGCATTCCAGTGTCGTTTGATATATTTTTGAAACATGAACATTAACGCTCAATTCAAGAAGCGGATTAGGGTTCCGAATGGAGAATTCCCCGAAAGGCAATTCTTGTCCAAAAAACTCACCTAATTGTTTAAAAAGATTCTTTTAGGTTATCTATGGGTGTCGGTACGTTAGGCATCGGGGGTAAATAGATAATTTTATGGAAGTCATGGGAAGTTTGGTAATTTTACTCACTTGGGAGAAACTTAATACTTAGGCATGCTCGAGCAGTAATGAATAACATCCGCGTGATTTTGTTATTTAGGTTTCGATAGACAAAAGTTAGGACCGGCTTTTGAGCAAGTACAAGAACCAGTTATTGAGCAAGGTAAATACTCCTGCCATGTTCATTTGTATACTCTATTTCCAAAGCATATATATGTATATATGATTTGCTCAAATGAAAGTTTAAAGTCTTGTTCTGCACATGTTTTATTGTTAAATCATTTGACGAGAAATTTAGTTTAAAATAATGCCGTGGAATGTTATGTGAATAGTAGATTTACACTGAGTACATGTTGAATGAGATATGAAACTTGACTTGGTTGTTGTGCCCCATATCCAATAGGAGAATGTTGGATTTCAGGTCCTGGTCAATGGGGTTTGTACGTTGATGCATAGTACTATTACTGGTGGTTCGCTCCTGCGTCCATAAACTATTATCCCTGGTATAAGAGGGATTTCGTGCCCTAGTTAGGGAGGCTCGTACGTTGACCCCAGCACGCTTAAGTAATGAAATATCTGTGATAGATGCAAAGGAATTCCTTAATGATTGTACTCCAATTTGAAAGCCTTTTCTAAAATTTCATACACACACACACAAGTTGAAGAATGTTTTGGGTGGTGACTTTGTTATTCTAATGGTTCTCTTCAGGCATTCCTCCCTCGTGTTGCTCATACGGATCTGCTTCCCTCATGCATGTCCTCACCAAAAAAATAAGGAATGAGCGAAAGTCTCGCAAGTACACAAACTGTGTTCCTAAAATAGGTATGAGGATTTCAAAACATGCCATGAATTTCTGTTTTAACAAATCAAGGACATGTAATAAGGGTCTTTTTTTTAAAAATTGGATTATTGAAAATCTATAAGTTCAATTTAATCTCGAGTACAGGTCGTAGTAAGGCCTGACAGAGCCCTGGGGTGGATATTTGAATCGGCCTGCGGCCTGTCATGTGCCTAGCTCATCTTACCCGTGATTTGGGTCATGACACTTGATATTTAATTCAAAGGGAGAATGAAAATGCTTATTATATTCATTGCTTTACTCATCAACTTCAGCTAACTCTTGTAGCCGTGGCAAAAGAACATTCTCAAAATTTATTACTCTTTAATTTGTTTACTAAGGTAGTAAGTGGGAGTCTCATGCAAACGAAGAGATGCTCTTCGAGAAAGTGAAGCTGTTAGACTTGCTCATGCCTTTGAGAGTGGTGATATCGCTACTGGTCGGAGTTTAGATCAGGAACATGGCATCAAAAGAGCAGGAGAGACCCGTTGGGATCACATTATGGTGAATTACTAAATTTGATTCATATGTTTGCTTCAGTGGTAGACGTGCTTAATAAGGTTTTTGACAATGTTACAAATTATGACTAGAGAGGTGAAGCATTGAGCCTTTTGAATTAGGTGCCAACTTATGATTTTGCCTTTAACATGCATTTGATGAAAATCATTTTGGGGAGGACGAATGAACTTTCACAAGCATTGCAAAAGAAAAATCAAAATATTGTGAATGCAATGAATTTGGGTAAGAATAACAAAGCAACAATTACAGAGCTTGGGAAATGATGGGTGGGAAGACTTGTTGGAAGAGGTTTCACAATTTTGTGTAAAACATGAAATTGAAGTATTGGACATAAGTGCAACGTTTGTAGCCCTTGGGAGGCAAAACGTGATGCTAAAGAATGTACAAATCTTTACTACTATCGTGTTGATACTTTTTTAGCTGTTGTTGATTTGCAAATCAATGAGTTGAATAATCGTTTCAATAAGGTAGCTACAGAGTTGCTTATTTGTATGGCATGTCTCGATCCAAGAGATGATTTTTCTCTTTTAATAAGTAGAAATTTATATGCCTTGTACAATTTTATCCATATGACTTTTTCCCAATAGAACTTAAGATACTTGAAAGTCAACTCGCGACTTATATTATGGATGTGGGATCCTGTGAAGAACGTTATGATGTAAAGGAAATTGGTGAACTTGCTATGAAGTTAGTTGAGTTGAAAAAGATCTGATATATCCTTTGGTGTATTTGCTTATGAAATTGGTCTTACTCTTACATGTTGCAACTGCTACTGTGGAAAGAGTTTTCTCTTCAATAAAGATAATAAAGATTTGACTTCGGAATCACATGGGAGATGAATGAATGAATGATAGTTTAACTTGCTGCATTAAGAAAAATGTCTTTAAAGTTATTGAGAATGAAGCTATTATCAAGGGCTACCAATCGTCGGGGCCTCATCAAGTAGTAATATAATTAGCACTTTCGTTTGGAAACACTTGAATATCTAATTTGTATTCTTCTTCTTTTTTTGGTACTTGTAAAGAATCTTTAATGGCTCTTGTTAAACTTAATACCTCCTTTTGTATGCTTTTTAAGTGCACTCTTTTTTTTCCTATTATTTTACTAATAAATTTTTTTGGTGAATTCTATATATTTTGTGCACCTCTTGAAAAAAAAAATCCTAGTTCCGCCACTGCCGATCGGCAAAAAGACCTACCTCCGAAACCCACTACTAACCCAAACGAAAAGGGCCCAAGGATTCGAATAGCTTATCCTCATCGAATCCCTCAATGAAACTCTAGCACCGAAATTTTTTTGAGGAATTAACCGGACAAGAGCAATCCGATGACAAACCTCATCCAGCTCACCTTCTCCACGAAAATCCCTCACTAAAACCCTAAGCGAACATGATTAAGACTACATCGTCGCCACTCACCGGGAAAACCGGTGGTGGAGACGGAGATGGAGAAGTGTAGGCAAAGGGTTGAGTTTCCTATTTTTTTCGCCTCTCTCGTAGGCAATTTTTTTTTGTTGGAAAAGGGGGGCCGGGGGGGGGGGGGGGGGTGCTGCAGTTGTTGCTTGATTTGGAAATTTGACTTGAGGTTTAAATTAGTAAACTTCTTCCCTACCGGTTTTAGGAATTGAAGCCAAGTAGTACTGGTAAAGATCAAGACATATCACGCGCTTTCACGTGAATAGTGCTTTTAATTTCTTCTAATGCATTTACTTCCCGGGCATGCAAATAGAAACTTTGGAACTGGCAGGGCACAAGCAATAGCGGCCTGGAATAGGGTGAAAGAAGTCTTTTACAAGAGGAAAAGATCGTATGGCTCAGAATTAATTATGCCAATGATTTGAAGATCATCAGTTATATGGTATAATAACATTCTGATCTTACAATGATCTAAATAGTTACGACTATCGAGATCAAGCAACACTTACACCGTCTTCGGTGGATATCTGATTCACATTTCATGGCTCAACATGCTTCTTCACAGCCACGAGGCTAATCCCATGCATCACACTCGTTAAACTGTTTCATTATTGTGGCTGTGTATCATAGTTTTACAAATGTTTACGTAGCATTTAACTCATAACAACAATTAAAACACTAATAGTTCATAGTGAACTTCTGGTGATATTGTTAAACTAACTTTTAAGTTAAGATCAAATCAAACAACTAGGAAATCATCTGAAATGCTCAATATCACTGACATGTACATTTAGATGGGAGTGACACCCAAGATAACTTCCCACAGCATTTGAAGTAATGAGCAGTCTATCCATGTGATGTCCCTCCTTCCACTCTAACATTGTCCTTCGTTCGGGAAAAAAAAAAGTAAATATATAAAAGAATTTAAAGAAAACTATACATGCAATTAAAATTTTCATTACAACAACGATAAAAGTAGAGAGGCACAACGACATGGGCAGAACCATGTGGGAACTGGGAAAGGTGGGGGGGGGGGGGGGGGATAGTGCACTCCCTGAACTTTTGAGTTTTTTTTTTCAAGAATTGCACCCCAATCCCTCTCTCTCTCTCTCCCCCCTCCCTCCCTCTCCGTGACCGACTGACCGGTGACTCACTCCAACCGTGAGTCCATGACAACGGTGACGGCCACTGGCCGAGCACGAGCTGTGACCAAATCTGGACGGAAACGACCTCATCGAGCACCTAGACAAAGACACCAATAGGCGACGACGGCAACGGCCAACAGGCCACGACAGAGGGACATTCAGATCTAGAAGGTTTCTCGAGCTGTGCAGTTGATGGGCGACGGCCGACAGCTGTGCAGGCGACTTTGCAACGGGGAGGACTAACCGATCACCAGTATGAGGACTAAGCCGTGACTCCTTGAGGACTCTGCTATAGTGCTACTGCTTCTCTCATTCTCTGCTCTCTGTTGTAGTGTTGTGACTCTGTGAGGACTGAGGTAAGCTTTTCTTTAATTTCTTGAATTTTAGTTTAATTTTAGTAATCAATTATATAAAAATTCAAAAATTATGTTCGAGAAATTGATTTCAGTAGTTGATTATATAGAAATTTCAGTAATTTATTTTAGTATGCCTTGATTATATTGCAAAAATTACCGGTGATTTGATGGAAGTTGGAACGCAACAAAGCCGGCTAAGGACAAAATGCAAACTCAAAAGTCAGAGGACTTTGTCTCTTAGGATTCGAAGTCAAGTATCGCGCGCTTTCACGTGAATAATGTTCTTCTTCTGCTGCATTACGCAATTGAAAGCTTTGGAAATGGCAGGGCACAAACAACAGCCCGAAATAGGGTTCGTAGAAGTCGTTTACAAGTGGAAGAAGACTATATAGTTCCGCACCGATTATTCCTAATTACTACAATTAACGTACATGATATAATAAGTTTTTATATTTTTTAACTCTTTCTTTTGTCACATTAACTCTTTCTGATTTAACAGTTCTAATAAGTCGAAAATAATAATCGAGATCGTGTAATATTCAGTTACTCAGTGTACAAAGAATATATGATTCACCTTTCATGGCTCAACATACTTCTTCACAACGATAAGGCTAATTCCATGCGTCACACTTGTTAAAATATTTCACTCACACTTGTTAAAATATTTCACTATATATTGTGTCTGTATATAATAATAGTAGTACAAATGATTATGTAACATTTAACTCATAACTACAATTAGAATGCAAATAGTTCAAATTTCTAGGGACCTTCTGATGATATCGTTATATTATCTTTTAAAATCAAAAGTTAAAACCAAACAACTGGTAAATCATGTGAAATACTCGGTGTCATTGACATTTACATTGAGATGGGAGTGATACCCAAGATCACTTCCCACAACATTTGCAGTATAATGAGCAGCCTAAAAGAGTTACAACGAACACAAGGAATTTCGTAAGCTGGGCTCGTTTGTCAGTTCTGTCGATAATTTTTATCGGTGTTTTTTTTAAGCTTCTTTTTTGTACGAGTCTTTGACAGACTTCTACCAGTTTGTAGAATATTGCCATTTAATGGCATCATACGTGATCACAATCATTACTAGCTGGGTTGTCTTAGAAATGCTTTGTAGACTCTTTTCATTCTCCTTGTTGCATGTATAATCACCAAACAGAAAAATGGCAAACGTTACTGCTAATACCAAGTATATACCAACACTTTGCCAAATTAATTCTCTTATTATTTTTCTTTTCTTTTTTTTGCCGAAAGTCACTTAGATGTAGGTGACACAATGAGAGTCACCCTTCCCGTCTGCTAATACCAAGTATATATCAGCTCGTTAACTTTTTCCGCAATGCCAAGAAAATTTAATTATTAGCCTATCAAACGGAAAAGAACACGCAAAAAAGCCAACTTATGTGAGGGATCACATCGCAAGCCACAGCGAACCAAGCTCCACATCGATAATTTTGCCAAAAGTTATTATTAGTTAATATATGGCCGATGCACAAGTCAGCAAGTTGACAGTCTTGAACAACGAAGCGGCAAAGGATAAAGGCATGTTCAAGTCAAAAGCCAGAGGATTATCCGCTGACCAGCTTCGTAGGATTAGAGGTAGAGTTGTCAATGGGCCGGGCTTGGGCCGGCCCGGCCCAGGCCCAGCGGGCCTCCAATGAAATCGGGTCAGGGCCAGGCCTCACAAATAAAAAACGGGCCGGGCCTAAACCTGGGATATATGGGCCCAGTCCAAGCCCAGGCCCTAGGCCCAATATTTAGGGCCGGGCTTGGGCCGGGCCCGGGCCCAATCCAATTTTTTTTTTCCTTTCTTCCCAACTTTTTATTATAAAGACTTCTTCTTCAACAAATGGCAAAGTTTTTGTAAACGGACCATTGAGTATACAATCACTTTTTCACGAATTAACCCCATTTCGAAAAGGCAAATTGATGTTGATTGACCATTAACCACGGATTAAGTACAAAAACTAGTTGTTCTAATCCATACATACTGATTTTAAGTGCAAAATTCAATCTCTTTCATAATATGGTGTAAAACCTGTAAATGTCAAAGAAAAATAGAGTAGATCAAACAAAAACAATAACGAGATCGAAGAAGATAAAATAATATCTTTTCTTGTTACATTCAAATTCTTTAGTCATTTAAAGAAACATGAGATTATTCTTCAAGGCTCTTTAACACGTCACCCACTTCATGAAATTAAATTTAGAATTCGATTCACCTCTTTTGGTTTGAAACAAAAAGAATACATAATTTTTATTTATGTTTAGAATACATGATAATTGTTTTTATAATTATTCCCTTAACTTGTGATGTAGAACACAAAGCAAATTCTGTAAAATACATTAAATGAAAGCCCACTCAAAAATCATCAAAAACACGTCACAGTCACCACACGCCCATACTTCTCTGCGTATGTTAAAGAAAATACTGATTATATGAATTCAATAACACCTCAAAAACTATTAATTTAACTAAAAAGATCCAAAATATCAAAAAAAATAATAATGTAATAAAATAGACTTCAAAAAAATAGAAAAGAAAAAAAATTAGGGGGGGCTAACGAGGCCGGGCCGGGCCAAACCCGGGCCATTTTAGGGCCGGGCCAAAAAAGGGCCATTTTAGGGCCGGGCCGGGCCTGGGCCCGTTTCTCAAAGAATTCGGCCTGGCCCAAGCCCAAAGGGTTAGGGCCAGCCCGGGCCAAAAACGGGCCAGGGCGGGCCAGCCCGCGGGCCACCCGGCCCATTTGACATCTCTAATTAGAGGATTCTCGGCTATTTGATTTCAACATCGCGACTATCCACAATAGCATATATTCTGTAACTTTTATACATAAACTCACGATGCTTGATGTAAAAAAACAAGGCCTAATCAAAATTGTATCCTCAAGTTTACTCCCATCAGTACAGCTTTAGTACCCAAGTTTGAAGGTGTGCCAAAGAAGTACTCAAGTTAAAAAAAAAAAAAAGCTTACCAAATTAGTACCTCAGCTGACGGAGGACGGATGCTGTTAGAAAGTTAGAGGGTTAGGACTGTCAATAAAAGAAAAAGATATCTTAAAAACACGTGGCATTAATATAACCATCCGATTTTTTCTCTTCTTTAATTTAATCATTAAATCTCTCTCTCGCTCTCCCCAACCCATCTATTTCCTCTCCTATTTAAGCAAAAGACAACACCACCACCACTGCCGTCACAAACCCGCCGTCGCCGACCACCGCCCAGCACCTGTAGTTTCCAACAACGATGACCATTAGTAATCGAAGGATAACCGATTAGAGGCTTAGCAGATCGGGTCTAAGAAACAAACGGTGGGTAGCCGTCTCTGTACTTTACAGGTGTGATTTACCGACCACCAATAGGCCAGCGTTTGTGGTGCGGGATTGGTTGTCGGGTATGGTGGTCCAAATCCGCAGCGGTGGGTGGATGTCGGAGGGAGTGTGGTGGCCTAATTTCAAGATTGACCGTGGTAGTGGTCTCGGATTGGTTGCCGCATATCATGCGTTGCAGCGACAGCCACCAATCAGCCGACGTTGGTGGTGCGGGGCTGGTTGCGGGTATGGTGGCGGTTGTTATCTGCGATTTTGTGTTCTTGACATGATCTGTTGGCTTCTGAAGAATCAGGGCATTGAAATGAACAATTGCGGCTTATGGTGCGTTGCTTTGACGGGCGCTGGGTGACTTTTTGCAGCGATGTGGTGGACATTGGTTGTTCAGCCAGCATTGGTGGCCGGCGATGGTGTTGACCAACCAACCGAATGATTTGGCAGCGGTGGTGGTGGCCGGTTATGGTGGGTTGCGGTAGGCGTTTGGTGGCTGTTGGAAGAGCGTGTGTGTGTGTGTGAATTAAAGAAAAAGAAGAAGAGAGAAAGAGAAATTGTAAAAAGGAGCCACATGGACAAATTTTATGTCCTCTTTTTTCTTATAATGACAGTCTTACATCTTGAACTTTTAACGGCATTCATGGTTCGTTAGCACGAGGTACTGATTTGGGTCATTTTTTTAAACTTGGGTACTTGTTTGGCACACCTTCAAACGTGGGTACTAAAGATGTACTGGAAATAAACTTGAGGGTACAGTTTTAAAATTAGGTCCAAAAACAAAAACAAATCATGATTGATGTAATCGTAAGATCGGTTAGCTGGTATTAAAGTTTGGTATTTTTATACTCAAACACATGCTCATAGGATAAGATGGATAAGACCATCAGAAATCTTGCACACGTCCTCGTGCATGAAGTAGAATTTGAGGTGATTTTAAGACTCGAATTGAGTAAAGCGGAAGTCGATACAAAAAGAAGCGGGCAAGGTACAAACCAAAGACGATGAAGCACGGGCAAGACGTCCAAACTAAAAGCATGCTCCTATGTAAATAACTCCACTAAGTATAAGAACTGATCTCAATCCCTAAGTATAATCCATATGAGACATTAACATTGCAATGTAAATACATAAAAAGTGTATAAAAAAGGCATAATGATTAATTTGACAAGTAACGATATATCTCTTTGTGTAATTATATTACTTCTTCCGTCTGGTAGTCTCTGTCTGTTTACGACTTTTGCATACTCTTTATATAAGATTTTTACTATCTAAACACTGAATTCAACTCAAACTCAATTATCAGTTACATATCCAATAAGCTTTATAGATCAAAATTGATTGAAGTCTGACTTTTGTATATTCAGATTACCTTCTAAAAGGAACAGTATACTGAATAAGTCAAGGAGCAATGAGGTCTCCTACTCTCAAGTCTTAACAGCTTCTCAAGTTTTAGTTTTGCAAGTATAAGATATGAGTCCTCAGAAATAGTCAGGTTTATTAACTTGTATATATATATATATAGTATTGAATACTTCAATTTCTGCCTTTCCTAATGTTGACCAGGCCCTCAACAAAATCTCCATGGAAATGGTCTTGAGAGCCTCATGCAGTAAGAAAATACTGACGAAAGGGTATTCACTTGGCCGTCCAATTTCAAGCCTTGTCAATAATGTGATTAGGAGCCGTAATCTGTATTTTTTAGGTATAAAATTCATCACACGTCATTTTATTTGCGGTGTTGTGGCTTAGTGATTGGAAATTTGGTGCAACATTGAATCTACAACCGTCAATAACAATGGTCACCTGAATGCAATTTTTGAAAAATTTAACTGTAAAGAAGATTAATTGGAGTTTTTTTTCTAAATAATACTCTCTTCGTTCCTAAAATATCAATCACTTTTATTTTGTATGCATATTAAAGATTTAGGTTATGTATTATGTGTTTTTTTCTATTTTATCCTTTAGAGAAAGGGGGAGAAGAGAGTGGGCCACGAAATAGAAAATTGCTTGATAGAGTATTAAATGTGGACAAAGAAATAAAATAAAAAAGTGTAAAGTAGTGGGCCAGGAGTGTAATACCCTAAAATACTTTTCATAAATTAAATAGGTTTAATTAGCGACAAATTTTAACTTTCTAATCTCGATATAATTTTTTTTAACGACGATATATTTTATTATTTAACGTCGACGTGTATTTTAGCGATGCATTTATTTTGAGCATTGGTATATTTTAAAGCCGCAAATAAACTTCTTTAATAACGTTTACTTATTAGCGACGCATTGTCAAACGGGATGGCGTAACCACCCGTTTATAATTTTTTTTAACACATTATGTATCGTAAATAATTTATGATGGGGTCATTTTTGCAATAATAAGTGTGAGTTAAAAGTTTTAGCGACAAATGATAGGGTAGAGTTTTCATTTCTCCAACTAGGGTTTTCTTGTAACCTATACTTATATGTAACATGGATTGGTCAGCCGTCAAGGGCTCCTTACAACTTGATAAACTCACCTAGAGAGAGAGAGAGGGCTTCAGAGAGAGGAGTCGAGGGATTCTTTCCAGCGAAGCTTTCCGATAAGACATCGTTAACTTAAGTTTCTTTTTCAGTGTATATACATATACATATAATGGGTTTAAGGATTTGTATGTATACGGTTTTTTTGGGTTTGGGTAGTGTTGTAGCCGAGAGATGGCACTTACTGTGGCTGTACAGCCGTGCGAGGGTGGTGCTGTCTAAAAATTTTATGTTTGCAGGCAGTAAGAAGAAGTTGTCGTGGGAAGCGGGTTCGTGGGTAGGCAGCCATGGCTGCCGTGAGAAAGTGAGAGTGTGTTTGAGTGTGTGATGGGTGCATGCGTTTGAGTATACCGTGAGCATAGTGAGGCTGCCGAAACGGCAGCCGTGTGTTTGTGATGTGTGCTGTGTGTGTGCGTTTTATGTGTGTGGAATTGAGAGCTTTATATTCAGATAAGCTTTATAGATCAAATAAGTTACATATCCAATAAGCTTTATAGATCAAAATTGATTGAAGTCTGACTTTTGTATATTCAGATTACATTCTAAAAGGAACAGTATACTGAATAAGTCAAGTAGCAATGAGGTCTCCTACTCTCAAGTCTTAACAGCTTCTCAAGTTTTAGTTTCGCAAGTATAAGATATGAGTCCTCAGAAATAGTCAGGTTTATTAACTTGTATATATATATAGTATTGAATACTTCAATTTCTGCCTTTCCTAATGTTGACCAGGCCCTCAACAAAATCTCCATGGAAATGGTCTTGAGAGCCTCATGCAGTAAGAAAATACTGACGAAAGGGTCTTCACTTGGCCGTCCAATTTCAAGCCTTGTCAATAATGTGATTAGGAGCCGTAATCTGTATTTTTTAGGTATAAAATTCATCACACGTCATTTTATTTGCGGTGTTGTGGCTTAGTGATTGGAAATTTGGTGCAACATTGAATCTACAACCGTCAATAACAATTGTCACCTGAATGCAATTTTTGAAAAATTTAACTGTAAAGAAGATTAATTGGAGTTTTTTTTCTAAATAATACTCTTTTCGTTCCTAAAATATCAATCACTTTTATTTTGTATGCATATTAAAGATTTAGGTTATGTATTATGTGTTTTTCTCATTTTATCCTTTAGAGAGGGGGAGAAGAGAGTGGGCCACGAAATAGAAAATTGCTTGATAGAGTATTAAATGTGGACAAAGAAATAGAATAAAAAAGTGTAAAGTGGTGGGCCAGGAGTGTAATACCCCAAAACCCTAAAATACTTTTCATAAATTAAATAGGTTTAATTAGCGACAAATTTTAACTTTCTAATCTCGATATAATTTTTTTTAACGACGATATATTTTATTATTTAACGTCGACGTGTATTTTAGCGATGCATTTATTTTGAGCATTGGTATATTTTAAAGCCGCAAATAAACTTCTTTAATAACGTTTACTTATTAGCGACGCATTGTCAAACGGGATGGCGTAACCACCCGTTTATAATTTTTTTTAACACATTATGTATCGTAAATAATTTATGATGGGGTCATTTTTGCAATAATAAGTGTGAGTTAAAAGTTTTAGCGACAAATGATAGGATAGAGTTTTCATTTCTCCAACTAGGGTTTTCTTGTAACCTATACTTATATGTAACATGGATTGGTCAGCCGTCAAGGGCTCCTTACAACTTGATAGACTCACCTAGAGAGAGAGAGAGGGCTTCAGAGAGAGGAGTCGAGGGATTCTTTCCGGCGAAGCTTTTCGATAAGACGTCGTTAACTTAAGATTCTTTTTCAGTGTATATACATATACATATAATGGGTTTAAGGATTTGTATGTATACGGTTTTGTGGGTTTGGGTAGTGTTGTAGCCGAGAGATGGCACTTACTGTGGCTGTACAGCCGTGCGAGGGTGGTGCTGTCCAAAAATTTTATGTTTGCAGGCAGTAAGAAGAAGTTGTCGTGGGAAGCGGGTTCGTGGGTAGGCAACCATGGCTGCCGTGAGAAAGTGAGTGTGTGATGGGTGCATGCGTTTGAGTATACCGTGAGCATAGTGAGGCTGCCGAAACGGCAGCCGTGTGTTTGTGATGTGTGTTGTGTGTGTGCGTTTTATGTGTGTGGAATTGAGACAAAGAAGAGGGGGAGGCTGCCATGGGTGTGATGATCCAAGCCGCTAATCATTTATTTCAATATCATCGACAAATTACAACAGTATCCCATCAGATTACAAGCCCTAAAAATAGGTTACAAAGATTTCTAAAACTCCAAAATTGCATGTCTCGCTCACATCCCCACTTTCATGTGCTCACAAAAATAATCATCTGTACTGGAAGGGTAAATGGTGGGGGGTGAGCTGGGTAGCCCAGTAAGCAGAATAATCATAGCACCGTAAGATCAGAATCAAACACGGTAAACAATTCAGGATCAGTCAAAATATTCAATAGTCAAACAGTCAATGCAACCGTGGCTTAGCACCCCGAACAACTAGTAAACCAATTCAATATCCAATTTTCATATCAAACATAACACTTCAGCATCTTGCCTCTGGTATCCTCAAAGGGATCCACCAAAGCTCAGCTGTATCATAATCATAACGTATCATGCACGTAGACAAATCATTGGAGCACTGTCATTGATCAAAAGTACTAAAGCCACGTCCCGCAAACATATTTCAAAAATAAGATGTTTACCAATATTCAAAACAAAGTATTTCAGCAAGATTTTAGAGCAACAGTGTTTATGAGTACGAGGAACATTAAGAAATAACCACGTGGTATAGAAGAATAGTGATATGAAATTCTCCTTACCTAAATCATGAAGAATTCATTTAAACAATTCCTCCAAATTAGTCCTTATGATTCCTCGTTCAAAATCATAGCTGAACTTCTTCTCTCGCTCATTATCTATGTACTCATTGATGAAAGTCAAAGATAACTTGAAACAATTTAAAAAGAGATCAAAGGCCTATTTATAGAATTTCTAGGAAGCACGAGGTGTAAAGAAACACGACGTGGCGAGACAAGGCTATGCCACCTCGCAAGCACGACAATACTAACCAAAGAACGAAAAGGCTCAAAGCACGAGGTGGCAAGACAAGGCTGTGCCACCTAGCAAGCACGACAACGCTAACCAAAGTACGACAAGGCTTGAAGCATGAGGTGACAAGACAAGGTTGTGCCACCTAGCAAGCACGACGATGCAAACCAAAGCATGACAAGGCTCGAAGCACGAGGTGGCAAGACAAGGTTCGAAACACAAGGTGGCAAGATAAGATTGTGCCACCTAGCAAGCATGACAATGCTAACCAAAGCATGACAAGGCTCAAAGCACGAGGTGGCGGTATAAGGTTGTGCCACCTAACAAGCATGACAAGGCTAAGGAAAGCACGAGGTGGCAATACAAGGTTGTTCCACCTAGCAAGCACGACAATGATAGGTAGCACGAGATGTCGATCAAAGAAGTAATCAACACTAAGTCTTCAATAAGCACGAGGTGTCACGATTGCATGAAGATACCCAATAAGCACGACAATGTCAATCCCAATTGTCACTTAAAATCATCATTAATTTTTTCTCAATCGACCGGTAATAATTTTGAGCACCTCTAAAATTTTGGGGTGTTACAATGGGTGTAGTGTTTTGTGGTGTTTGTGAGAAGAAAAGAGAAAGGTAGTGTAGCAGGTAGGTGAGTGTGAGTTTAGTGTGTATATGTATGCGCAGGCGTGCGTCGGAGAGGGAGAGAGAGAGAGACGAACAGGGGAAGAAGAAAGGATGGAGCAGACCCACTACTGCACGGCAGTGGGCTTGGTGGTCATGTGTTTGTGGTGGTGTTGTGGTTCAATGGCCACCATGGTTGTGTGTTTGTGGGTTATCAGTGGGTGTAAAGGGTAGAAAATGGAGGGGTTGTGAACGTATGCGTGCGGGTGTTTGTGTACCCAGTTTGGCCGTGGGGGTGCACCCAGCTGGGTTGCGAGTTTATGAGGTGTGTGTGTGTTGTGTGTACTGAGTGTGTAGTGTATTTGTATAGATGTGTGAGTTAAAGAAGTAATGTAAGAAAGGTGGGTATTGAAGGAGAAGTGAGGATGTAGAGTGAAATGGGTTTGTGTGTAAGTGCTGTCTAGAATGAATATATGTGGGTATTTGTTTTGGGAGGTAATGGAGGAATGTGGGTGTAAATTAAAACGGAGAGTGCAAGTGGGTATTTGAAGAAGGGCAGTGGGTGTAAAATGCATGTGTGTATGAGTGTTGTATGCATGCATGTGTGTATGAGTTTGTGTGTTGGGTGTCTATGTGTAAATTATGTGCATGAAATGTTTATGTGAATATGTATACATGTGGTGAGGTGCATGGGTGTTGGTGTAGGTTTAGAAGAGAAGAAAAGTTGCTGAATCGATTAGGGAATAAAAGTATAAGAGCCGTGCGCAAGTGGTGTATACGGATTAACGTTGGTATGGCGCGAGCATATGATAGTGCACAGTGATTTTTAACATTTGAAAATTTATGATATTATACTTCAGGCTATATTAAGATTTGTGGCAAAATTTCATAATTTTTTGAAATCACATGTATTTTTAGTAATTTGTGTAATTTCAGATTCATAAAATTCTTTTGGAGCCTTAAAACCCTGAAAATCTTCTGGGAAAAATTATAGTAATGTTTTTGTAGAATAAGAAAAACTCAGTAAAAATTTGATAATTTTTGGAGTTGATTTATTATCATTTCGTATCGCATGAAATTTAGCAAAATAAAAAATAAAGAAATAGTTTTAGTGCCTTTTAAATCCTGATTTTTATTTCTATAATTTTTATACATATATTAAGGTTTGTATAAAAATTTTGAGCTAGAAGAAATTATGACAATTTTTGGTTTTTAGTGTATTTAATAAAATTATTTTTAATTTGAAAATAATAAAAAATATTCAAAAATTATTTTTTTATCCCATATGCTATATTAAGCTATAAATAATATATAAGAAACGATAAAAATATTTTTTGGTATATTTCTGAGCCTCAGGAAATGTGACAAATTTCAGGGTAGATTGGCCGTGTGGGAAACCGTTCTGAATTTTATCATTTTCGGGTAGAGGAATGGGTACGCTGTGGATATTTACACTAAGATTATAATATAGTAGTATGAATAATTTTTCTGATAAATGACTCTGCCAACCTAGGTTAACCTCGAGGATTTGATCAAGAGCGTTGTTAGTTTCAGTGCTTGGATCGAGGTAACGAATTTCTATCCGAAATCCAGTTTCATTTATTTGTCTCATAAATATTTTTATGTATTATTATCGAATTTTCTTTGGACTCCATTATAAATGAAATTGCATCGATTGCCATTAATACCCTGCTTTGAGCCTTATAAGTTTATTGAAATTTCTTTTTGATGCTGTGTATTTATTTCTCATTATGCATCGAATTAATCATTGCATCATCAATTATTGCACTCTAAATATTGACATGAGTTAGTGTATTGAGGAGTTATAAGGATGGTCTGTGTCGAGAGTGATATAATGATGGTCTGTTATTATTAAGAGATGCTAGTACCTTAAGGTCAAGCTAGTGTTCATATGCATATGCAACCTTATTGTTAGTGAGCACTGCCTGTGTGGCTTTGCATTATACTCATGTTCAATATCATCTGCATTGTTTCAGTGTAATTGAAAGTATATCCATTAAATTTTGAATTGAGAATACTTTTCTCCATATTGTCACTGATATAAATTTTTCTCAAATCGTTTTTACTCACTATTGAATTTTGAGCGACCTTGATGAGTTCTCGAAAGTTCACTCCATTTTCTATTCCCTTCTGCAAGAAATAACCGTCAGTAAGATTTTGGGACGAACAAGCTTGAATTTCAGAAAAAGTTTATGTTTTCCATTATTTGTTTATTTCAGCCTTGCTAGAGAACCATTATGTAATTTAATAAATTAAGTACTTTACAATTGTTTTGTGATATGAATGGTTTGTTAAGACAATTGATGGATTGTAGTGCTCTGATATAAATGTTGTTGAGTTACCTTTAGTGGAAATGAATAAATTGGAAAATTGAGAATTCGATAGATTGATCAGTTAACACTCTGGAAATATCAGGGTGTTATAAGGAGAGAGAAAATGAGTTAGTAGAGAGTTAAATGTCGAGAGAGAAATATAATAAAAAAGGGTAAATATATAAACTTACCTACAGAATCTTTCTTAATTTGGAAGTGATCAATTTTTGTGAGACAACCCAAAAAAGAAAGATGATCAATTATTAAGGGATGGAGGGAGTACTATTTTAAAACTTAATTACCAATTTACTCCATTTTGAAACTTATTTACCTGCATATCACACTTTTGAAGTCACAGTTTGAAACTATGACTTTCAAATAGAAATCGCAATTTAGAACCACATTTTTAGTATGTGTGTGTGTGTGTGTGTGTTTTTTTTTCATTTTAAATTACCCAGAAAATGAAAAATAAAAAGAAACGAACACATGGTTCTACTTAAAATCATGATTCTAAACTGCGATTTTTACTTTAAAGTCGTGATTTTAAATTGCGATTTTTAAAAGTGTGGTATGCAGGTAAATAAGTTTTAAAATTGAGTAAATTAATAATTAAATTTTAAAATAGTTTTATCTAAGGAAAAAACTCAGATTAATTGAGCTTCATGGTGCGTAGTGCTCGAACTAATAATTCTGGACAAGAAAAGAAAGAAAGAAAGAGAGAGAAAAAAAAAAAGCAAGTTAACCCCGGTTAAATAATGCTTATATATGGAAAGAAAGCTTCTTGCTCCGTTACAGATGGCATGGCAATTCCATGTTAGGCAAAAAAATTTCTTTTTTTTTTTTTTTTTTTTGGGGGGGGGGGGGGGGTGGGGGTGTTATTAGAATTACAATTCATAATATAAAGGGTTACAAAATATAACGAAGTCCGCAGTGATCCGATAACGAAAGGAAAGTCTCCTCAGCCACAGTGATCCCATTCTATCACCATACTAAACCACAGAGTTGTTTCTATGTTAGTCACTTAAAAGTCAAAACACAAGAAGATACCAAAAGTGAGATCGTCTATATGAGCCATCCCGAACTTGAGTCACGCCCTAGCTGTACATAGTTCATCCCAAACTGTAGTGAGCAAAAATGCGGACTGCTTTGGTGTAGGCATCCTCCCTGGTGGTGAAGTAACATCTGTGAAACTGGATACATATCTCATATATATCAAAAAGGATGGGATAGGTCATCTCTCGTGCTAGAGTTGAAATGAAAATATTTATGTTGTTCATGTTAAATCTGGTGTCCAACTCAAAAACATGCTCAAGAGTAGGAGAAACCCACCAGGTATAAGAATCAATTTCAAACCTCATGTATTGTCGATGTGGGACTTGACACTCGCCCTCACGCGAAGCGTGGAATAAGTGGTGCTCCTCTTGAATAAGAGGTGGTCCCATTGGATTGAATGAGGCGGCAGGGGCCTCATTCTGATACGATGTTGAACCTGATGTCCAATTCAAAAGCATGCTCAAGAATAGGAAAAGTCCACCAGGTATAAGAACCAATCTCAAACTCCATGTATTGTCGATGTGGGACTTGACAGTTCATACTACAGAATGCTACTCTTTTTCCACCTTTTTCTTTTCAACCCGCTTAGAGAGCTTTCTCAGTTAACTTGCTTTCACATGAGATATGGAATATGAAATATTGATTTGAAAGATAGCTACAATTCTCCGTGTAGCAATAGTTAAGTGTCGCTAAATATTTTTAATGGCTTTCTGTAGACAATTTCAGTAACAATTCTTAGCAGCTCTTTTTTTAGCATTACTAAATAAAAATCACTAACAAAATTTATTGACTATTAATTATCACTAAGTGTCATAACTATTTTCCTCTAACCTGAGTAATTGCCAAAAAAATTCTTTTGAAAATTGTGATTGAGCGAAACAGTGTCACGCCCAAAATGCTATATGTGCTGGTTCTTGTGTCACTCAAAATGTACAAAAGGAGAAAGGAAAAAGAAGAATTAGGGAGACGGTAGCACCATAGCACTCTCTGATAGTACTAACATTCTTGAAGTGCTGCCTGAAGTTATTAAAATTTAAACCTTAAAAATTACCTTAATTCGTGTATGTCAAAACAGTATGTAATTTATACGAGGGCCAAAATATGAGAGACAACCCCAATAATGACGTGAAATCCCTTGGTGTTGGGATGTTCATGTTTAATTTGCCATGCAAAGAATATAAACGAAAGCTTGCTAGTGTTATTTTCATTCCTCTTATTCTTGTCTTAAAGACGTTTCATATAAGCAAAAGGGCTAATTACACTTATGTTTCTGAAGTTAAGATATAATTATAGTAAGGATAATATTTTGGATAAATTACATTTATGTCCGTTGACCAGACAGAATACAAAAATACATAAAGATTTTGGCAAAAAGACTTTATTACCCCTAATTGAAATTAAAATTTCATTTTTCTTTCATCTTTTTCTTTTTTTGTTCTCTCCTTTCTCTCTCCACAAGCCCTAAAATAACTTTACAAACATCACAATATATTCATCAAATGCTGAACATTTATTGCCGCAATACCATCTCACCTCCACATAATCTTACCGTCGGTGGGATGTTGCCAACGTTGAGTCACCTTGGGGCCGCCTCGACGTCAACACCGACATGTCCTTGGCGACAATAGAGAGCCCCATTGGCCCGCCATGGCTTGAACCCAGATGAAGATAGAAAGGGGATCTGAGTCAGAACTGAAGTGGAGGTGGGTCTCGTCGGTGGCGATAGCGGGTGTGGTGAGTAGTGAGGGTGCGTTACTTTGTAGTGCGGCGAGGAGATAGTGTTGTTTCCATTTTCTTTTATATTTTTTATTTATGGAGTTGTCGGCGGCGGGGGGCGATGGAGCTGCCGGCGTAGGGCGAGGTAAGGGGCTAGGTGGGGGGGGGGGGGAAAGGTGACGTCGCCGGCGATGGGGGCGACGTCGGCAGAAGATTGGTTGCCGGTGGTAAGTGTAATTTGCCTAAAAAACCCTAATCCTAATTTAAACATTTAAACCATTATATTGAACATAAGTGTAATTTGCCTAAAAAAACCCTAATCCTAATTTGACCATTTAAACATTATATTGAACATAAGTGTAATTTACCTAAAAAATCATAATCCTAATTTGAACATTTAAACCATTATATTGGACATAAGTATAATTTGTTCAAACTATTGTCCTTACCTGTAATTTAAACCATTAACTGCAGTAAAGGGTAGTATTGCTATTTTGAAAATACATAACGATGACATCATAAAAAATATACTTTTTGGACGGAACCCTAACGGATAGACACAAGTATTACAAAATTAGGGTTTTTGGTCACGGAATGTTACATTTTGAAACTTAATGTCCTTGACTGTAATTACACCCTAACCTCAGGGACATAAGTGTAATTTACCCTAAGCAAAATGTCGAGTAATATCGACTGTCATCTCTCTTCCTTTTATCCCTTTTCTTCTTCTGTCAACTTTCTTTAATTAAAAATAAGTTATATGCTTGGATCGTCACATAATCACCAAGTACGTAGCTGGTCATTACAGGGGCGGAGCCACCCCATGACCAAGGGGGCCATGGCATCCCCAAAATTTTGAAAAATTCCTTTTTAATTTTCAAATAATGGATAATCGTATTTAAAATATTATTGAAAATATTATTATATTGTAAAATTAATGTATTATGATTTTATTTTGTTGTGTTTTAGAGTTTTGTGCCAACGACCGTCATAATCTTTGTTGTCTTTCTCGTTCCCTTACTCCATCTTCATTCTTTTAAATTGTAAATTTCACATCTTCATATTAGAAAGAAACACAAAATGATAAAGGTTAGTTATTTTTCTTATTTTATTCTTATAGTATGTTAACTTATATTCGATACACGTAGTAATTGTTGTTGACTATCATTAGCAGCTTAAATAAATCATTATGAATTGTGAAATTATATGATTAGTAGTCAAATTGAGCAATCTATTTTGCACTTAATGTATTCAATAGTGAAGCAATTTCTTTTAAGTAAACCATCAATTTTGTTTATGACCTTTTTTGGTCCCCCCCCCCCCCCCCCCCGCCTTCTATTTCACTTTCTGGATCTGTGCCTGGGTCATTAAGATAATCTAGTGGACACATAAATAAAAGTTAGTTAATAGTACGTGGAAGAACATTCCAATTTGGCAAGGGCGTCTGTGCAACCATTAGTCTCAAGGTGAGCTTGGATGATTATGAACCCAGAAAATTCAGTCATCTTTAATCGTCGACTTGAGTGATAGAAAATGTGAAGGGAAAGAAAATTATATTAGAGAGTATTAGAAAACATTAATAAAACTGAGTACAATGAGGCCTTTATATAGGTAAGAGAAAACTATCATACCAGAAACAGAAAAGAGAATCCTATAGAAATTTAGAGAATTGTAGAATATTATAGACATAGGATAATAAGAAAAATGTAATTGTCATATTAATATATATAATCTAGCATCCCCCCTCAAACTCAATTTGGTAGAAAATAAACAAGCTTGAGTTTGGAGGATAAGTCTGAGATACAAGTTGAGATGAATTCCATGTGTAGAGTCCGGCGATGCAAGAACAGAACAGGAGTTCCAAGACGAAGTCTAACAACCATCAAAGTCTTGGGACGAGGTCCAGCGACTAAGAACAGATTAGGAGTCCCGGGGTGAAGTCCAACGACCCTAAAGTCTCGAGGTGATGTTTGGCGACTAAGAACAAGGCAGGAATCCCAGGGTGAGGTCCGACGACCATAAAGGTCTCAGGGTGAGGTCTGGCGACTAGGAACAAGACAGGAGTCCTAGGGTGAGGTCCGACTACCATAAAGGTCTCGAGATGAGGTCTCAGGGTGAGGTCCGGCGACTATGAACAAGATAGGAGTCCCGAGGTGAGGTCCGACAACCATAAAGGTCTCGGGATGAGATCCGGCGACTAAGAACAAAGCAGGAGTCCCGGGGTGAGGTTCGACTACCATAAAGGTCTTGGGGTGAGTTCCAGCGACTAAGAACAAGGCAGGAGTTCCAGAACGAGGTCTGCAGACTAAGAACATAGCAGGAGTCCCGGGGCGAGGTCCGCAGATTAAGAGAATATTTTTTTTATTTGAGCAAAAGAGATAAGTTAGAGTCGATGAACAACAAGAGTGGGCGATGGCTAGGGTTTCGTCATAAGCGAAGATCAATGTATAGAAAGGACAACAAAAAAAAAACCAAAATTCTGAACTCAAGAAGCAAAGAAGGTCATGAAAAGAAACAAAAGCACAAGAATTGGTCGAGCAAACGGCAGAAGGCCGTCTGTCGGAATTTGCAAAAAAAAGTTAAAAGACTCTCAAACCGGCGGATCATATCACTCTGATACCGTGATAAAAAAGGTGAAGGAAAAAATAATTATATTAGAAAACATTAATAAAACTAGGTATAATGAGGCATTTATATAGGTAAGAGAAAAGTGTCCTACCAGAAACAAAAAAGAGAATCCTAAAAAAATTATGAGAGTTATAGAATGTTCTTAACTTAAGATAATATAGAAAATGCAATTGTCATATTAATATATATACTCTAAAAGTGAATATTTAACTTACAAAATTACTTGCAGTGAGCAGGCAGAGAAATATACACCTATGTTGATATGGTCATAGACGTGACATATGAATAGCTAATCCAGATTTTTTTCCCAACCACCGCGGAGAGGCCATCGGTAGCTTTTTTACCATATAACCTTTTATTTACAAAATTAACTACATTTACCACCCAAACCATTCAAAAATCTCCATTGCATTAGAAACAAAATTGTGAAAGCTAATGAAAGAAAACCGCGTATCCTGTTGATGATGTTGCTCCTCCTCCGTCTGTTAATTACTCCTCTCCGTGGTGTAAATGCCAAAAATTCCCAGGAATTTGCAGTATTCCCACAATGTTGACTCAACGAAGCCGCCAAAGGATAAACGCAATTTCAAGTCAAAAGCCAGAGGATCTTGAGGTGACTAGCTTTGTAGCATTAGAGGATTGTCCGCAATAACGTAGTCTGTAACTTTTACATAAACTCACGATGGTTGATGTCAAAGACAAAAGGAAATCTTGATCGATGTAATCCAAGTAATTATCTGTTAGCTGGTACTAAAGTCTTGTGTTTTTAAACTAAAAAACAGGTTCATAGAATGAATAAGATGGATAACACTTGTCCTCATGCATAACAAATAATTCGAGGTGATTCCAAGTCTCGATCCAAGTAAAACAGACCGTCAATAGAAGGAAGCGGACAAAGTAACGATCCGAAGACTATGGGGGCATGGGCAGGACTTCCAGTCCAAAAGCATACTCGTATGTTGAATAAACCCATCAGACACAAAAACCGATTTCAATCCATACGTATAGTCGATCCGAGACATTTATATTACAAAAGATTACTATCTATGTACATCAAACAATAGGAGACATTAAAAATACTCTATGATTAATTTTTTTTGGCAAGTAACAATATATTACTTTACGTAATTATTACTTCTTTGTTATTATAATTTTATTTCTTATGAGTTTTGCATATTTTCATGTAAGCCTTTAAGCATCTGTACACTGAATTGAACTCAATTAGTAGATTTAGATCCAAATAAGCTTTATAAACCAGATCGAAGTCAACGCTTATACCTTCACAATACAATATTCTAAAAGGCATACTGTACTGAAGAAGTCAAGGAGCATTGAGTCTTCTATACTCTTTAGTCTTGACAACTTCTCAGGCACTTTCAGTTCTGCAATATAATACTCCGTATACGATACCTTGCAAATAGTCCGACGACATTTCTTTACTTGCTTTATACACTGGAGAATCCACAGTCGCCAGGTTTATCACACAATAATATATATATATACAGAATTAACCTTGTATGTTATTCAGTGCTTTAATTTCCTCCTTTCTCAATGTTGCTAATGAGTAACGACCCGGCCTTCACCAGTATAAGATTTCATTGGAAATAGTCGCAGAGAGTCATGCATTAAGAAAATACTGGCGAAAGGGTCTTCCCTCGTCTGTCAGATTTCAAGCCTTGTCAATAGTGTACGCGAGTAAGTAGGAGGCGTAATCTGGAGTTTTCAGTAAAGAATTCATCACACTTAATTCTATACGCTGAATTGTCACTCATTGATCAAAAAAAAATGGTGCAACTGCGAATCTACGACACTAGGTAACA
This sequence comes from Escallonia herrerae, assembly GCA_033070095.1. Classification (NCBI taxonomy): domain Eukaryota; kingdom Viridiplantae; phylum Streptophyta; class Magnoliopsida; order Escalloniales; family Escalloniaceae; genus Escallonia; species Escallonia herrerae. The sequence continues at coordinate 208,124 of JAVXUP010000861.1, forward strand.
ATCGTCACTCAAATGCAAACTAGGAGAAATTAAGTTGAAAAGAAGTTCAAATTGACTCTCATCGTGCGTGGCGCTTGAACTTATATAATCCTGGACAAAAAGAAAGGTAATAAAAAACAAGCAAACTAATCCTGTGCTTAAATACAGTGTAGAAGAAACATAACTACAAGTTTGTCAGAACTAGAAGAATAGCAAGGGCGTATGTGCAACCATTACTCTCCGAGTGAGCTCGGGTAATTTCAAACTTAACAATCGTGTCATCAACCATATGCAACCGTTGAGGTGATAGTTTGCGAGTACAAAAATACATCTATTTTTAAATGAATAAATTTTGGTTGCTATATCGGGATGAAAGAATCTTCCTCATATCTTCGTATAGTGATAATTAGTGGTCGTTAAATATTTTTAGTGATTTTTATTTAGTGACGGTAAAAAAAATACTGTTTAGAATTATCGCTGAAAGTGTTAGCAGAATAACCACTAGAAACATTTAGTGACCATTAGTTATAAATATATACGGAATTAGAACAAAAAATCTTATAACCCGTATAGCAGTTAAAATTTATTTTTTTGAAATGGTCACAGACATGGCATACAAATTTGTTAATAGGAATTTTCCCCAACCACCAAAGAGATGCCATGGGTAGCCTTTTTTACCACATAACCTTATCTCAACAAAATTAACTACAGTTATCACCCAGGCAATTCAAAGATCTCCATTGCCCAGACACAAAATCGTGAAGCTAAAGAAAGAAAACCACGTACCCTGTTGGTTATGGGCATGTGCGCAACCATCTAGTCTCCTAGTGAACTTGAGCAATAACGAACTCACATATTGCGTCATCAAATGTTGGTTCAGTGGTGCCCAAGATCCCAATTTAGGTTTTTCACTTGGGTTCGAATTCTGCCCGCCGCACTTGTGGTGGTAAACTTACGTCATCTCCCTATATGTGCTTCACACAAAGGTCCTTGTGCGTTTCGGCCCCGACATAGGTGCGGGAATCGGGGGTTCAGATGTATGTGACGACCTTATATGTTCCCAAAGCCCAATACTCCCTGTCGGTTAGTTTAGAGCCTTACAGTCCAGTCCTTTTTTTAATAAAAAAAATATTACATCCTCATCCATATACATCCATATACAGTCGTATGCGTGGACGTGGGCACAAAGCCTACAAAATTACTAGCAGTTAGCAAATAGTAAAACACGTCTATTTTGAAATTGTCACAAACATGACATACAATTGTCAGACCTGACTTTTTCCCAACCACCACAAGAGATGCCCATATAACCTTGTAGCAACAAAATTGACTCCATTTACCACCCAAGCAATTCAAATATCTGCATTGCATCGAAACAAAATTGTGAAAGGTAAAGAAAGAAAAACCTTGTACTTTTTTTTTTTTTGGTTTATTGGTTTAAAAAGTGTGATTAGGTTTTTCACACCTCCGAGTCGGGTAGGACCAAAAGGGCGACAAAGCTCTTCCTACCAAGTTTTAACGCAACTGCATTCTCATGATCGAATCCGAGACCTCTAATTAAGTTAGGACAATTCCTTATGAACTGGCCTACGCTTTTGATGGTAAACCGTGTACCCTGTTGGGGATGTTGCTCCTCCTCTGTTGATTACTCCTCTGCATGGTGTAAATGCCAGAAATTCCTACCCACAATGCGTGACTAGCTTCCAAGCACCTTTCGCCTAATCCATAAAGCTCGTTAGGAACTGTACACAGAAAATAGAGCTTCGCAATCTTCTTCCAAACGTCACTTCCCATGCCCAAACAAAGCAAAAGTTATCGATACCGCGTGAAACAAGTCAACCACACATGACACATCCGGTCCAGCTAGCCTTCACCCCCTCGTCGCCAAAACCTCTATATATTCCCCACTCCACCCATTTCTCGTCCTACGTACAACCTCTGTTGCCCTTCTTCTCCCCTTTTCCACTTCCCCATAAGCTCTCTGCTTCTTCAGGCACAATTCACTGAAGCTCAACCAGAGATCGATTTACGCATGCCAAGAAAGGGTATGAGGAGTATTTTCTTTTCTTCATCCAAGCATTCATCACCACCGCGCTCCCACGGTTCTTCTTCCACTCCGGGAAGCACGCAGCCGCTAACGCCACGGCACACCTTCACCGCGTCGATGATGGAGGAAAACATCGAGTATGCCGAATCCCTCATAACCATGTGGGGCGTGGACGACCCCACCTACAACAAGCTTTCGCCTCTCTTCACCGGCGACAGAAAGGAGGCCAGGGACTTTCTCAAGTCGGTGAAAGACTTGCAGGCCGCCTTGCACTTCTTCGTGTCGCAAAATTCCAGCCCCGAGAAAATGGTCCGAGCTCAGAAGCTGATGCAAACGGCAATGAAGCGGCTCGAGAGGGAGTTTTATCAGATTTTGACGGCGAACCGGAACTTCCAGCTTGATGCCGAGTCCGTCTCGAGCCGGTCCTCGCGGGCGTCGACCAGGTCCAGCGTCTCTGATGACGATGCTTCTGATGATGAGTACCAAGTCGCCGGGAATTCAGTCTCGGAACTGGTGATAGCGGATTTGAGATCAATTGCGGAATGCATGATCTCGGCCGGCTACGGAAAAGAGTGCGCGAAGATCTACAAAATCATACGCAAATCGGTCGTCGACGAGAGCCTGTATCATCTTGGGGTCGAGAAGTTGAGTTCATCCCAGGTTCAGAAGATGGACTGGGATGTGGTCGAGGCAAAGATCAAGAGCTGGTTGAAGGCGGCGACTTTCGCGGTGAAAACGCTCTTCTACGGCGAGCGGGTCCTCTGCGACGACGTCTTCTCCGTCTCCGAGAAGATTGCAGAGTCAAGTTTCACGGAGATAGCGAAAGATGCCGCCCTCATGCTGTTTGGCTTTCCGGATTTAGTAGCAAAGTGCAAGAAAACTCCAGAGAAAATGTTCAAAGTACTGGATTTATACGACACCGTTTCGGAGCTATGGCCTGAAATCGAGTCCATATTCTCGTTCGAATCAACTTCGGCCGTCCGATCAGCTGCCGTCAATTCACTCGTCAAGCTCGGTGACGCCATACGTTTGCTGCTGTCAGATTTCGAGACGGCGATCCAGAAGGATACTTCAAAGACGCCGGTTTCCGGCGGCGGAGTGCATCCGTTAACGAGATACGTCATGAACTACATCGTTTTCCTCTCCGATTACACCGGCGTAATGTCCGATATAGTGGCTGACTGGCCGTTGTCCGTACATTCCCCGTTACCGGAATCTTACTTTTCCAGTCCGATCGCTGACGAAAGTTCGGCACCGGCGATATCGGAACGGTTCGCCTGGATCGTACTTGTCCTTCTGTGTAAGCTCGACAGCAAGGTGGACCATTACAAGGACGTGGCCTTGTCGTACTTGTTTTTAGCGAACAACCTAAACTACGTCGTTTCGAAAGTGCGGAACTCAAAACTGAAGCTCTTACTGGGAGATGACTGGTTGGCTAAGCACGAGATGAAGGTGTCGCAATACGCGGCAAATTACGAGCGGATGGGATGGAGCAAGGCGATGTCGTCACTCCCAACGAACCCAACGGTCAGCATTTCAATTGACACAGTGGAGGAACATTTAAAGAGCTTCAATTCGGCCTTTCAAGAGACGTACCGGAAACAAGTGTCGTGGATCATAACTGACCCGAAACTCCGAGACGAAGTGAAAGTTTCGTTAGCCAAGAAGCTCGTGCCGGCGTACCGGGCGTTTTACGAGAAATATCAGAGCATGTTTCACAGGGAGGTGGGAGTCGATTCGGTGGTCAGATTTGCCCCTGAGGATTTGGACAATTATCTTTCGGATTTGTTCTATGGGGCAGGAGTTGCGGGGAGTTCGACGTCATTTTCTTCAGCATCATCGGCGCGTGACCGAGGTGGTCGTTGAGCGAGTTGAGACGTTTGTGTCAGTAATTAATTTGGCCGGCTGTGGGGAATCCGGTTGCGTTTCGTGCATGTGATTACAAAATTGTGCATAAGCAAGTGTAGGGAATTCTACCACCGATAAAGAAAGGAGGTGGACCATACTATGACAATTCTTTTATCTAGCTAGTTTGCTTTTAGTCAAAAAAAAAAAACAAAGAGAATTTCAAAGTTTATAACATTACTAAAAGAAGAAAAAGATTATCTAGCTTTCGAAGAAACTCATTTGGAGTGTAGTTGTTTATCATTTTCGGTCAAAATCAAATAAACGAGATAAGAAATTAAGCACGATACTATTGCACCTTTTTATGCAGGCTTTAAAGTGATGGTTGGTTGCCAACTACCGGTTGGTGTGCCATCGTTTGTCTAGCATGATCGACGTGCAGTGTTGGGTCGCGAGGACTTGGCCACTATAGCGGCATCTTAATGCCAGTGCTGCTCACAAATGTACAAAAACCGAGTGCGCGGGTGCGCGTGCACACACAGAGTGAATACAAACCCACACACTACAAGCACAAGTGTGCAGTGTGTGGCGGGTGGGGGGGTGCAGAGTTGTGTAAGTGCGTGCATAGTGGAGTACGTGATAGGTGTATGCAGATTTATGGGTATGTGCAGAGTTGAAAGGAAAGGTGAGGGGGAGCTGGCCTGATGGAGGAAGCGTGTGTGCAAAGTTGGGAGGAAGAGGGTGAAAGGCGAGGCTGACAAGGGGGAGGGAGGGGGGGCGCTGGCTTCTGAGGAGGAAAGCGAAGAAGAGTAGAAAAACAAGGTTTTCATTTTTTTTTAAAAAAAATCGTTAGTCAACACGTGTGTTGACCACGTGCTGTTATTTAAAAAAAAATCGTAAGTCAACACGTGTGTTGACCACGCGCTGTTATTTTAACAGTTTCAGCTTAAAATGCCTAATATTCATAAGTGTGGGGAGAGTTAGTGCCTAAAAATCGCACATTGCATTTAGTATAAAGGGTGATTAGCTATTTACCCCTATTTATTAGGTTGCTATTTATTATAAGAATCTACTATGATTAGTTGAAGTTGTAAGATTTTGTAGATTAGCATACATTGATGCTACCTACTTTCAATCTTGTCCACGTTCTGCCCCAAAACGGCACGTGAAGTATTGTGAAGCACCGATGATGCACTTTGGTGGGTTGGAATTGCCTGTAGTGAGTGCCGCTCCAAAGGTGTTGTCGAACTTGGTGCAAAATATTCTCGTTCATATACGAGGGGCGCATCACTATTTCAAAGAACTAACAGACAGACAATATGCTTTTTGGTTTTCAACGGGAACTACTCCAAAACTAAGCCAAGAGTTTAGATGCATAAATAATTGGTATATTTACATTGCCAATTTACTTATTTAATGGTGGAAGAAAGGGTTATATTATTGTTACACGAATACTCTATTATTATTGTTGGTATACTTTGGATGCTTTCAGGTGCGGATCCAGAAAGTCTATTCGGGAGATGTCAAAAAGCCATAAGAAAAAATTGATGACTAATATAAAAAAAGAAATTGATGTCGTTATTGGATACATTAAATGAAAAATATAATGCTCAATTTGACTACAAATCACACAATTTTACTATTTATAGTGATTTATTTAACTTAGTAAGATTAGTAAACAATAAGTTACTAATCTTTCATGGAAAAAACTTGACTCTTATTGTATACATGTATTACAGATGAGATTATTAATTCTACGAGGATAATAGTCACGTATAAATTAACATACTTTTAGAATTTAAAAGAACTAACTTTGATCTATTCGTGTTTTTTTTTTAATATGGAGATTTGAAATTTAAAAAAATATAGAAGGGTAAGGGAACGGGAAAGACAAAAGAATATAATAGCCGGTAGCCCAAAAATGTAAAAACACAACAAAATGAAATTATAATACATTAATGTTACAATGCAGTGATTTTTTTTATAAATATTTAAACCTGGTTACCTATTATTTAAAACAATTAAAAATAATTTCCCAAAATCATCCCCCCCCCCCCCCCCCCAACACACACAAAATATGCTTATAACAAAAGACAAACTTAAGGAATGAAATATTATTATTGAGGATGATCATGTAACAGCGACCATATATCACGTATGGTTAGGAAGAAACACTAGAATATTTAGCTAAACTCGAGAATCAGTGCATGTTGTGGTACATGAGATAAAAAAAAATTGATTAAAATTGAATATTAAGCCAGTACTTCAATATGAATCTTGAAAAAGTCTTTGATTTGTCTATCATTACAGACAATCTCGTCTATATATATTATCTATGAAATTCGAACTCTATTTCCGATTCATTATTTCTGTCTCATTAACTCTAAACCAGAGGCAGACTGACTTTGGTAATGTTCTTAAATCAAAATTCAAATAATGACTCAGAGCACAGGGAGCCATCTCCCCTTTTTACGTTTACATATGGTTACATTCACCAAGAACTGTTTGAGAATTCAAAATGTTGTCACGACCGGAAACTAACTGAGGTTGTACTTGCTTACTGGACAGCCTATAGTTGCTATACCATCTAGGATATGCCCCTCGAATGGCATAAAATACGTGTGCCAAAAAATAAAAAAATTGATTGATAAATACTGCATAAACTTTTGAGAATTTTGTTCATTTGACTAGAAGACTACTTATTGCCGAATAATAGCATTTTTCAATCAACATAAAGTAATCATGAGAACATTTCTTTCATGTTGTTGTCGCTATATGTTTTGCTTTCTTTTTGTTCCCCTTTCCCTGTTTTCTTGTGAAGAACAGAAAGAACAAAAATACAGTCACGGACGGACATAACAACTGTCGAGGATTCGAATTTTAATTGTGAAAAACATACAAACCCCTAGAGCCCAAACATGTAGTCCAAATGTGAGTCTAAACCTATTAATTAATTTCATTTTCCTAGTTATTAGTAGTTGATTTAGTCAGACATAATCCAACAATAATGCTGCCTACTACTTTAAGGTTGTCAATTGGGTTTCGGATTCAGTGGTGACTTGGGTTTGAAGGCCCAATCAACTCTTACACACGAAAGGCTTAACCCACCAAGCAACGACGAGTCGAGGGTTCGGGTCTAAAGCCAGATAAAGCAGGCTCGGGCACGTCCAATAAAATTTAAACGGACTTCTGAGCTAAGTCTCTTGAAGCATCGTACTCGGACCATTTGGTTCATGGTCTGAATCATTAGGTCAACGTAATCATAATCGTAATCTTACCTGTTAATGTCGTAAGTTTGCTTGATTGATTGTTGTACAATGATAATTTATTAACAGTTGAGTGTTTAATTTAAGAATGAATGTCGCAGTACATTGATAGCTGCGAGAATGACTATGCACCCGTCCATAATACATCTCATTTATGTTTAGTGCACTTTATTATGGCCATTTCATTGCAATTGCAATTGCGTTTGAACTTTTACTTTCAGCTGGTTTGTACAATACTCTGGTTCTTTTATGGCCATAAAAGTGAATACTAATTTTTTTTAATAAGCAATTCAAAGTGCTCAAAAATACAAATGTCCTCTATTTATTTATGAATCACAAATGACTTCTAATAATGGCATTGTATATATATATATATATATATATATATATATATATATATATATATATATATATATATGCTCGCGCTCGCTCACGTGTGTTAAAAAAGCTATCTACGGTCGAATGCTGACGATATTTTGAGAAGACAAAAGAATAATTTGATAGGATATTTGAATAAATTTTTTGTATTGTAAACGTTCCTAAAATATGATCAAAGATGGTGATAAATATGGCATTTTTACAGAGTTGGACAGAATGGAAAAAAAAAAAATCTCTGAGTGATGGATTAAAAAGTCCTCCTTCGTGTGTTTGGTATTACTTTGTAATGGCCATTGCCAGCCAGACTATGAACCAAATGCATTATTTTTACAATCACGCCCGGCTTCAATAACCAGACAGGTCCTAAAGATCAGGATCAATATGCGGCTGCAGCTTTGTTGGAGCGAAAAACGAAAACTCTTCAAAGCAAATTAATCAACAAACAAGGAAAAAAAATAGAGATAAAGAAATAAGCACATCACTTGGTTATGCACAACAAGCATTGCATTCCGGAGCTTAATGCAAGATGACCAGGATCATGTCCTAAGTAACCGATTAAGAAAAAAACGAAACTGATGAATTACATTAAGTGCACAACCTCACACCGAGAAAATAATGCCAGAAATCCAAAGAAGCCTTTGACTTTATAAAGGGACCACGAAATTTAGACCAATTTTAGTGCGCAAAATGATAAAAGAATCACTAGTAAATTTATACACATCATGATATTGCCATTAATGTTACAATCTAAATATATTGCACAGAGCCATGCTTGTTTTAGATCTTACGGAATATCCCATCTTGGATCAAAATAAGTGATAAATTTGTTTCTTATATTTGATGTGCGTATCATTCTTATAATCATCACTTTCAGGTTAGACAGCACAGTATAATTTGATATAAGACTCAGACCTACTACCTATTTTTATGCTCATTCTCATGGTATTACTTGGGATGAAGATTTTTATTGTTATGTCGAAACTCTTTGTTCTCGTCCTTGTGTTGTAATTCTGTTCGAGGTTCTCGATATTCTTTGTCATCCTCTAATCTCACATGTTTTCGCTATTGGCAATAAATATGTTATGGTCTATTTCCTATACTTGGTAGGTTGCACACCCTATGAGCATGATTTTGAGTTAGACACCAAGGTTTTATTGAAACATCTCTTTGAATCTTTGTACTTACGGTTGATTTCACATTTAGATTTGGGTAGCCCTATTTACATTCTCATAATGGCCAATGGCCAGTGACACTCCCTACAGTGCTGCTTAGAATGGTATATTCGACAACGGTTGTACATAAAGTAATAATACTAGTATTTACGTTTGAATTTGGTAGCTTTGTTTACGGTTTCAAATGGCATGGGTCATGTTTCAGTATACTTAAACAATCAACTTAAAATCTTAAAAACCAAGAGATTTGTTCCTAACCTATTCTGGTGGTATCCAAGAGCCTACTAGGGGTCCCATTTTGCACGACACATCGACACGGTCAACGCTCAATTTTTCAATGCATCGAACCGGTCAAAGGCGCACGCTCATGTCACGTGTGTTTCTCGCTCCGCACGCCTCGTGTGCAACTTGGGCATCAATTATTTCACGATGGCGTGACTCATGGTGACACGTTCATCATGCAGCAACCACCCGAACACCTTTTCACCAAAAATATCGGTCGACGGCGTAACCTGAACCATGGGGTCAAGGGGTAAAAGCCTTGGCGTACCCCATTGGGTCGGCCTCGGCCTCCCCCAAGGGGTTGGCCTTAGCCTTCCCCCCAATGTTGCCCTTTGGTCCTCCCCAAGTCACCCACTTACCGCGCGATGTCCATTTTCGCGTTCTTCACTACGCGTGCTTCGTATATGACTTGGGTACCTATTTATTATGTTGGCATGATTCATGGCAATGCACTCGTTGCACCCCGGATACCCAAACTTTCTTTTTGCCAAAAACATCGACCGACGGCACAACCGGAGCAGCGGGGTCAAGAGGCAAAGTCCTTGGCCAACCCCATGGGGTCGACCTCGGCCTCCCCCTTGCCTTTGGGGTAGGCCTCGGCCTCCCATGGGGGATGGCCTTGACCTTTTCCCCCCTGTTACTCACTTCTCGCGCAATGTCCATTTTCTGCATTTTTTTCGCTTTGTACGCTTTGTGTGTGACTTTGACACCTTGTTCATTGCATGGGTGTGAATCATGACAACATGCTCGTTGTACCTCGACTACCCAATTCTGCACTGTCCACCAAAACGCCAACCGTCGGCGTGCCCAAAGAGCACCAAAAAGGGGAAAATGGCCTTGGCCTCCCCTTATGAGTAGTGGCCTTGGCCACCCCTTAGGGTTATCCTCGGCCACCCGAAGGGGTCAGCCTCGGCCACCCGAAGGGGTCAGCCACGGCCACCCGAAGGGGTCAGCCTCGGCCACCCGAAGGGGTCAGCCTCAGCCACCCCAAGGGGTAGGCCTCAGCCTCCCTAAGGGGTCAGCCTCGGCCTCCCCAAGGGGGTTAGCCTTGGCCTTCCCCTAAGGTTCAGCCTTTGGCCCCCCCTTCCGGGCACACTTGTCTTCACGGGGTTTTGAGTCTTCGTGATGCTTACCAATGCTCTCACACCAACCTCGCGACGTCCATCATCCGTAACCCGTGGCTGCACACCACCTTCGCGATGCCCGTCGCCCAAGGTAGCGCGCCACCACCTAGTGACCCTTCGCCGACGGCCGTATACCACCGTCACCAACTTCATCATTACCAAAGATCGCATTCATCATCATTGCATAACATGCACACTTGGCTCACACCCCATCACCGAGACACTCAACTCGCGCCCACGCGCCACTTCCATGACATATGCCCCAGACACCAGGTATAGTCTCGCGACAGTCGTCGTCGAGTCCATGCGCCACAATCATGTCTCGTGCTGTAGGCACCGTGCCCATGCACCATAATCATGTCTCGTGCTGTAGGCACTGCGCCCATGAGCCACAATCAATGTCTCATGCTGTAAGCACTGCGCCCATGCACCACAATCAATGTCTCGTGCTGTAGGCACCACGCCCATGCACCACAATCATGTTTCGTGCTGTAGGCACCATGCTGATGCTCCACAATCATGTCTCGTGCTGTTGGCACCGAGCCCATGCGCCATAATCAATGTCTTGTGATGTAAGCATCGCGCCCATGCGCCACAATTAATGTCTCGTGTTGTAGGCATCGTGCCTATGCGTCACAATCAATGCCTCGTGCTGTAGGCACCGCGCCCATGCCCCACAATCAATGTCTCGTGCTGTAGGCACAACGCCCATGCGCCACAATCAATGTCTCGTGCTGTAGGCACCGCGCCCATGCCCATAGTTAATGTCTTATGCCATTGGCATCGCGCCTATGCGCCACAATCATGTTATAGTCCTCTAGGCACCATATTCATTCACCACACTATGCGCCCCTGCCATGGGCGTGGACCATGCTTCGACCCACTCTCCAGAGTGTACATCATTCTGAGGGGCTCCGCTCATAGTGCTCCGGCACGAGGACCCTTTGAAGTGGGATAGACTCGTTACCACAAAGCTATCGCCGCCTGGGGTGACTTGCATGACACTAGGCACTGAGCTGCGACCATGTCCACTCACATTACCAGTGATCGTCGGCGCCCCAGGAATATGACCACCGGGTCATTTCAGGAGGGGAGCAGGTCTTTGGAGAATATCATGCCTAGTCTGCCTGGCAGTTGGTTACAGGGGTAACCCTCGCTGCTATCAGGTTCTCTACGCTTCTCTTGACGCACACATGTGGGATTCAGTGAGGGCTTGAACCGGTGGCTGGGGCAACGGGCTTACTCTGATCATGCTGTCACGGTGTCTTCAGTCTTCTCAGATAGGTAGAGTGACGTTATCTGGGGCAAGGCAGTGCAAATTTGGGAACTGGCAGTCCAACGGAGAACCAGTATTTTTGGACCCTCTGGTAACGTGTCACTCCCAAGGGACGACACGTGGCATTTGATGATATAGGCATACCTTAGCCTATAAATAGTAGACTTTGTGACTTATTCAAGGATTTTTCACTCATTCTCTCAAAATCACTTTCTCACTCTAGAACTCAAGAGCTCTTGGATTCTAGAGAGAGAAACACAAGCTGACACAAACTTGGACATAACATTGGACCCTGAATTGGATCTTGACTTGGACTATCGACTGTTGGCCCTGTTCGTCTCAACCTTGTCTTCACAGCACTGCCAATCCTCACAGCATGTCTGGGAAGCCTTGCTCTCTGCCCTTACTCCACCATTATTGTCTCTCACTTGGTACATTTGGAAGCTGACTCAGACTGCAGCCTTTGTGGCACCTCCACGTAGGTACGAAACCCACTTTCCTTGGCATCAAGATTTAGATGATCATCTTTCTTAACCCTGTAGAGTTTCAATTATGTCACATAACACCTTATAGAATGTTGTAATTGAATCCAAAATCGTAGTTTGGTTAGAAAAAAGTGGATGACCATTCACATATGTCTCTCACGTGACTGTTTTGGAGGTGATTGATTATATACTTTTCATGCTATTGATTAACATGAAACTTATGCCACTAAATCTTGTCTCTAAATAAGAAAGATATATATATATATATATATATATATATATATATATATATATATATATATATATATCTATTGGCTAAAAATTAGTCAATTGTTATTACGTCCACGATATCATCCACTTAATGAAACATGCAAAATAAATGCAGATAAAGAAAAGTAACAAAGTGTGCATAAATATTTATTCCTTATCATATGGTTAGTCAACATATCGGGACTTAATACGATACAATTTTACAATGATAGATCAAGAAGGGAGTGGAGGGACAGCTGTCACGTAGCGACCTCTATATCTGAATCTAATTATGTGTGTGTATATATACACACACACACACATGAAAGCCGAAACTGAGAGAATGTTGCCCAGTCATCCTTATACAATTTCTTATTTCGCCATGTGGACTTTCTTATTTTAAAATTTTAAAATATTTTTAATTTACTTACCTTTATAATAATGATTTGAATCTCTCTCTCTCTCTCACACAAATTTTTTTTGATTTGAATTCATTATTTCCATTTGAAACTCAACCAATTATATAGATTCTACATTTTTCTCTCTTTTATGTCATCATGCCCCACTCAAAAATTATAGTAATATCTTTATAATTTCATTAATTCTTAGATTTTGACAAAAGTAATTCTCTATATATTCTGTTTTAATCGTAATTTTTTTTATTGTTTAGGAAAACACAATAATCTTGATCAGTTTTTCTCTTAAACCACTATAATATCCTTCCCTTTATTTCCTTACAAGTTTTATATATTGTTTACTCTCTCTTTTTTTTTAATTATTTATTATGTATTGTTACTATTTTCTCGGTGATCTTGAGTAATACAACCTTAACACATGAGTTATTATTATTACTATTATTACTGCAATTGCTATTAGTTGAGAGAGACTATTTCTCTTATTTCATAATCTATATTTCATCTTCATTAGTCATTAAAAACTAATAATTATTACTCAAATTAATTTTTAACGATAAAAATTGATGGAAGAATTCATATAGAAAGGTAAAAATAAATTTTTAATTATCTTATTGTCATAACAAATTTATAATTGTTATTAGGCATACAAATATAAGTTCTCTCAATAAGTATTTTGATAGTTGTTACTCTCGTGTGCAATGCACGAGATCAAAACTAGTTTATAAGAAAATTCAAGCTTTCCTTTTTCTCTCGATTTTTCCTCCTCTTTTTCTCAGTGCCTAACCAGCCTCTCTCTCTCTCTCTCTCTCTCTCTCTCTCTCTCTCTCTCGTTGTTTCTGTTGTCCCAACTTTTTATCGCGGAACCAAGCTTCCTTTTCCTCCTTCCCGCTCTTGCACTATAAGAATTGAGACCTTTAGCAACCGCCATTTTAGCGGTCGCTAAATAACAATTTAGTGACTGCTAAAACTAGCGGTCATTAAGTCTAGAAAAAAAGTGGCGGCATCAACCAAAAAAATAACACCAACTTTAACGACTGCCTTTAGCGACCTATCAAGCGGTCGCTAAAGTTAGCGACCGCTTCCCCAGTCACTAATTATAATGACAGTTCAGCAGTCGCTAGTTTTAGCGACTGCTTGATTGATCGCTAAAGGCAGTCGCTAAGCGACCGCTAAAGGAAAACTATAAATCAGCCCAGCCCTAATCTCTTTCTCTCTCCTTCCTCGACGAACTGCCGGCAACCACTTAACTGCGAATCCCTTTCCAGCAACTACTTCACCGTGAATCCTTCCCCGCCGGCAAGCCCAGCTCAGTCACCCTGCCGCCCACGCTGCCCACGCCTCCGCTGCTGCCACTTTTCCCCCCGCTAACCCTTCCCCGCGACAAGCCCTAATCTTCCCAAAGCCTTCCCCGCCGACAAGCCACCTCCCCGCTATTTATTTTTTAAAATTATCACTGTGTTGAGCTTCTTGATCTACAGGTAAGTCAGTTCACTGAGCTACTACTCTTTTTTTGTTGTTGTAGAACTCCAGTTTGATGAGCTGCATATCTGTCAATTTGGTTGATTGGGATTTTTTGGTTTTCAGATTAGCTGCATAGCTGTTAATTTGACCGGACTTTCTTTTTGCTTTCATGATTTCTTTCGTATTTGGTGTTGTTTTGAATCAACATATACTTTTGAAATTAAGAGTGATGCTGCTTGTATCTCTTTTCCAAAACCAATTTGCTTTTAAACTTTTGAAGCTGCTACTTGCCATTCACATAGGGTGTTACCCGATTTGACCTGCATAAGATGGTTATGCCAAAAGCAGAGGTGAAGCAGTTGTGATATTCTTACCCGTAGAGAGTATAGGCAAAAGCCAAAGGGTCTAATTTTGAACAATGGCAGTCTCTCTGGGCCTTGGGGACTACTCTGGTGGAATTTGTGAGATAAGTTCAAACATCCAAATATATAAGATTATGTGATGGTAATGGTGTGGGTGATGAGAATACAACCAAGATGAGAAAAGACTTTAGGTGACACGGGGACTTTTAGTTTACAATCACCTACAGTGATTAGTTGGCACTTGGCAATACATCCCCTTTTTCTTGTTTTGGTTGCGGACTTATATTGCCAATTTAAGGCATTTACTATCTCTGCTTGTTGATTGAATCATTCTAATAATGGCCAAGTGCAATCTAGAGAAGTGGGAAGTAAGCGCAAGAATTGTATTAGCCATTGCGGTATGGTTTTGATAGCTGCCATTACACACTAATTATCTTTGATAGTGTTCAATAAGACCATGCTAAACAAAACTTTGGGCATTATTAATTAGGGTTTGATAGCTGGTTTTGATAGTTGCCATTATCTATGGGTTTCAATAAGACCATGCTATCTATGGTTTTGATAGCTGCCATTACACACTAATTATCCTTAATGGAGTAGGGTCGTAACTATTTGTGTCATTAGTCACTACTGTATTCTAGGGTTTATTATTTCCCAAATTTGGTGTTTATTTTATCTGCATCAAGCTAGTAGCAAACGAGTTGATGAACTTGGGGCATAATTGTTGCTTTTTAAACTGTATTGTTAAAGTTTAGGTACAGTAGTAGAGATCTTTGAGTTGAGGCTATAGCCATTGATGAATGAGGCTATAGCCATTTTTTCTTATCTATCTGTATATTTTTTTTCTTGTGATTTCTGTATGTTAAACTTGAAGTACAAATGTTTGAGCTGGGTGTGTTGGAATTTTAGGGTTTGCTATTGATTGGGGGTTTATGTCAGATATGTTGAGTCAACTTGGTATTTTGTTTGATCTGGATCAAACTATGAGCTAATGGTGCGTATGTCACAATTGTCAGAGTTACCACCAATACTACAAGAAAAATGCCTATTAGCGATGGAATTTAGTGATGGAATGAATTCCGTTGCTAAAAGCCATCTATACTGATGGAATTGAGCGATGGAATTAGGTTTTGTCACAATTATGACTCTAAAAATGTTGGAGGGAAACGATGCGTGGGAGGCAAAAATGGGCGACGGAATTTTCTATCACAAATGATTTAGCGACGGAATTTAGTGACTGATTTTATTGACAAAATTATTTCCATCACTAAATGTATTATTTTAATTTTAAATAACAGAAAAAAGCTTTTACTAACTATTGAAAAATAGAAGAACATACATATAATAAACATAAAAACCCAAAAAAACATAAAACAAAGGGTTTTTGGCCAAAAGAACAGAGCAGAAGAGAGTTGCAGTTGCGCCCCACCATCCCTCTCACCCCCGTCGCCGTTATGGAGGCAACCCTTCGCGCATGCCACCATTACTCCCACTCTAAAGGTTTGTGCGAAGACCCTTTACTCACTGATAGAAGTTTTCTGTAAGGCTGAACTGTCTTCACTAATTTTTACGGCTTTGATTTTTGGTATAATAAAATTAGGGTTCTTATTTCAATCGTTTGGGTCTTCAATCTTTCCGATCTTCCTTTGAGTCTCATCTTCTTGCCAGGTAATTTTTTCCTTTCACTCTCACTCTCACATCTCAAGTCTTTCTCTAGTTTTAATTCCTCTCTGTAATTGTATACAATTAGGACACTGATTTCATAAACTAGGATTGCAATGTAGTAGTTATATTATTGTGTGCATATGTGTGTTTGCTTTGTCATGTTTGTTTGATGAGACTCCAGCTTTTATTCATCCATCTGGGCTGCTGCTTCATAGTGACGGATAAAGTGGGTTTCAGGCATTAAGCCCTTAATACTCCATACCTTAACATTTACCTGTTCATTGATTATAAGAGATTTTTATGAAGTGAGTTGCTCTTTTCTGCTATTACAATGATGGTTATTCTTGTTTAAGACTCCTTCAACTTGATGGTTTTGGGATTTATGCGCATTAGAGGATATTGGATAGATTGAGGCCTGCGTCATTATAACTTTACAAAATAAGCTATGATTCTACTTCTAGGTTTGTCTTATTACGGATTTTCATGAACTTGGTTCTTATTTTGCTTTTAAAATGATGTTTACATTGTTGTGGTTCCTTCTATTCTTTGGGTTTGGTGTTTATGCGCACTGGAAATGTTGAATATATTGGGAGCTTGTGTTATTGTATTTCTACGGACTTAGGTCTTATTATATTCTGGGTGTTTCTTAATGAAATTACAAACTTTTGTAGACTGGGTTGTTCTTATTTTCTCTTAGAATGATGTTTTCACTGTTGTGGCTCCTTTGGTCTTAGGGTTTTGGGATTAGTGCATTGCAATATCTTAAATAGATTGATAGCTTGTGTTATTATGAATTCACAAAGTTAGGTCTGATTCTACTTATGGGTTATTTTGTTATTACAGTTGATTACTACCTGGGGGTTGTTATTTTGCTGCAATAATGATGCCTACTGCTGCTTGTGACTCCTTCTATTCTAGGGTTTTGGTTTATGTGCATTGGCAAATGGTATTTGGCAAAAGATGGTGGATGAATGGGCAACCACGGGTTGGCAGGAAAAATCAAGATGTGCAAAGACAGATCGATCTGCAAATGATGAGCCATCTCACATAGGTGGTTTTGTGTCGCAGGTTATTGTTGGAGTTGAATTGAAGGAGAAGATGCTAGATATTAGCGACACGAAGCTGAACCTAGAGGTGTACGAATTGTCACATAAACTCAAACATGGTTCAAATGGTCAGCCATTGGAGGAGCAAGACCGCCTATTTGTCTCAAAGAAGGCAAAGGCTATCCACGTAAGTTTGTTTTTGCAGCTGATTTTTCATCTATCTTATTTGATGAATCTCTAACTCAACTTGCATTTTGCATGAGTTACAGGATGCATATGCTGTGAGGTTTGATGAAATTAGTTCTCAGGACGCCTAATTCTTCCTTTCTAGATTTTGATGCAGCAGAATTGTGGCGACAAATTCCTGGGATTTGTGAAAAAAAGGATGTATA
The DNA here is from genome assembly GCA_033070095.1 of Escallonia herrerae. NCBI lineage: Eukaryota > Viridiplantae > Streptophyta > Magnoliopsida > Escalloniales > Escalloniaceae > Escallonia > Escallonia herrerae. The sequence goes on from JAVXUP010000861.1 coordinate 225,569, forward strand.
CGTGGTACTCGCGAAACCGCATGAGATGTCAGGGCATCGATGCGTATTTCACTGGACTAGTCCCCAGCCTCTGAGTTGGAAAGACAAAATTGCTAAGATTGTGGAGCTTGAGGTGCGGAAGATGAAAGAGAGTGAAATTGCTAAGATGGTAGAGCTTGAGTTGGAAAAACAGATGAAAGAGAAAGACATGCTACAGATAATTCATATTTTTAACAAACCTCATGCTTCATTCATATTTAAGGCCATCTAATAGAGTATAGTTTGGATTAGTTTTGCAAAGAAATGACAATAATATCATTAAAGATTGGTATAGGTTGAATAGCTGTCTTGCAATCAACTCAATATTAAGCTCTCTATAATCCACAAACACCCTTCATGTTCCATCCTTCTTCTTGACTAGCAAAACATGCGAGACCAAAGGGGAATTGCCTGGTTGAATGATGTGTATCTCTGATAGTTGCTTGACTATTTTGTTAGCTTTACCTAGAGGTGTCAATGGGCCGGGCTTGGGCCGGCCCATCCTAGGCCCATAGGGCCTGTAATGAAATCGAACCTGGGCCGGGCCAGATGGAGGGGAAATCTGGGCCCAGTCCAAGCCCTGGCCCTAGGCCCAATATCTTGGGCCGAGCACGGGCCCTATTTTTTTTTTGTTGCATTTTCTTGTTATTCAAAGTAAAGGCTTGAATTACGGTAATTTCTTGTTATTATTTAAGCAATTGTAATGTAGTACTATGACTAAGATTCTTGTTATTATGTAAGCAAATTGCTCTCTCTCTCTCTCTCTCTCTCTCTCTCATTTACATCTCTCAATTTTAATTTATTCTTTCATATACTCTAGGCATGTCCAATATTCACAATTTAACGAACCTAATCTTTATCCTTTTATTTGATTATAAGTCATATACATACATATATATATATATATATATGTATGTATGTATGTATATACATATTTATTTGTCTCTCATTTTATTTTTTTATTATATGTTAAACCTTTTTATACTCTTCTTGGTGAGCTTTATTAATAAAATCTTAACACATAACAATTAGTACTATTTGAAAGAGACTATTTCTACTATTTGATATTTTACTTCAAATTAATTGGTTGAGATTGATACATGTTAATTCCCGAGACAATCTTAAGTAATAAGTATAGATTTTGACTAACAGTTTTTTCTCTATACTTTGACTCGTATACAAAATAAAATTATTCTATATATATGACTCTCATATGTATATAAGATGGTTATGAGTGAGTATAAAAGAACCTATGATATTAATATATTGTGTTTGTCAGAAAATAAGAAGTAAGTGAGGCTAGAATTTATGAATGTATGTAAATTATTAACGTCCATATAGAGTTAAATTGAAGATAAATGTGTTCATAGGCCCTCCTCCTTTTATCCTGGCTTGGGACCGGCTGCTTGTAAACAAACAGGCGAAGTTACCTATTTTTTTATATATACGGAAAAATATCTATCTTGCTTGTAAAAATATATATATATATATATATATATATATATATATATATATACATGAAAAAAACTATATTTTGTGAAAAATTTTATTCTTAAAACTTAAGAGAAGGAAAATAAAAAGAAATTACCTAATCATCCGGAAGTACTTCAACATGTCACTGCTCTTCCTATCATCAATCGGTTTATCTTGCTCGCGGTATTTCGCATCAAGATAATCCTTCCAACATACACATAGCTCGAGCGACTCGGGGTTAAGACGACTCCTCCTGTCATCCAAAACCCTCCCGCTCGCTGAAAATGCCGACTCTGAAGCAACCGTGGAGGCTTGCACTGGCAGTACATCCCGTGCAATTTGGGATAAAGTTTTATACATGTTTTGATTTTGTTTCCAAAAATTTAACAAATTAAAATTAACTGTTCTTGCATTGATAAATCAGAATAATGATCAGTATTTGAATATACACCAATCTCATTAAAAGAGGAAAAAGTAGACGAACCTGCCGAATTAGAAGTACCTTCACCTGGTAGTTGTCTTGCTACTAGATGTTCAAAGCCCTTAAGGTATGGCGCATAATACCTCTCAGCAGTCGATGATGAAGCTCGTCCGCGCACGTCAGCAGAATTACGATAGAGGTTGAACAGTTCCTCAAATGTCTTGCTCACTTTCGCTGTGAGTGCGGTTGTGTCCTCTACTGGTAGCACATTAATCTCGATATCTCTTGTATCGAGACGTTCACGCCATGCAACTTTAACCTAGGATCTAAACAAGTAGCCACAGCAAAAACAACAGGCAGTTCACTCCAATATTTATTAAACTTTTTATCCATCACTTTTACTATTTCCTTAAAGGGTCCTATATATCTCCATTTTGTTAACATTGTAGCCATCTTGAGAATTTCTATTACAGCGAGAGGAGAGGTGGGATAGTACGTACCAGACAATAAATTGGTAGACGTGTAAAATACCTCCAAAAATTCAGCTAGGTATGTGGCCATCTGCCATTCCTCTTGAGTTGGCAAGCCGGCTGGGAACAAGGTTAGTAGAAAATGCGTATAGACTTCTCTGTATGCCAGAATGTGTAAAAGCATATGGTATGTAGAGTTCCACCTGTGGACCACATCTGTAACTGCTCTCCTGCGAGGCATATTATATTCAACACACAACGTTTTAAATTGTTGTGTTCTCGACTCGAACTATTAACATACGCTGTCATACCCCTCATTTTGACAAGAATATCTCCTGCAGCAGCTAAACCATCTTGAACAATTAAATTAATTATATGACAAACACAACGAACATGAAATAATTTACCAGAAAGTACAGGTTTGAGGCTCTCCTCTAAAGCATCAACAGCAGTTGTATTGTTAGAAGCATTATCAAAACTAATACTCATAATCTTATCCTTTAATTTAAATGTGGTACATGCTTTTAATATAATAGTAGCAATGTTCATTCCATCATGCGGAAAAGGAAAGAGCTCGAAAGCGATGATTCTCTTGTGCATAATCCAATCTGCATCAATCCAATGGGCCGTCACACAAGTATAACTAACAAAAGTAAACGGAGATTGCCAAATATCAGAAGTAAGACTAACTTTACCGTCAAAATTATCGAAATAATCGATCAGGCGTGCTTTAGCAGCATTATACTGTCGGAGTGCATCGGATCTAGTTGTGTTTCTATGAACCTTTTTGTACAAAGGTTGAACGTATGTGTTCATATATCTAGAGTGCTTAGCATTATCGGCAAAAGAAAAGGCTTGTTCATCGTGAATAACAAATTCAGCGAGACCGTCTCTTTGCTCTCGCTGATTATAAACAAATAACTTACCGTCAAAAGATAACTGCGTTTGGGTAGGTTCGACGTGGCCTTGTCGAGGTGCACACTGAGGGTAATGTGTTTTAAGGAACTGGGTACAGTCTGTATATTTTTTTTGGTGATGCTTGGGGTGTAGGCTGAATTCTTTTGTGATGATTACATATGGAGTTGAAACAGTTGGTGAGTAATGGTAGGGAGTTGATTTGAGATGGGCTTTTGGTATGCAAGTTTTTTCACAGTTTGGTGTGTACTTGGTCATTAAAGTGTACTGGTGCATGAGCAATCTTTTAATTGTTATGTATTAGGTGCCACTCTATTTGACCCACATATTTTTGATAGGATTCATGGTTAGGCTTGGTTATGCAAGTACACTGATGCATACTTCTTAAAGTTCTTATTACCCACATCCCTTAAGATGCCTTAAATTGCTTTGTTATAGGCCGAAGTTATCGCGACTGATGCTACTGAGGATGACAATGATGAAACCTTTGATGAGCTTGGTGGATGATTGCCTTATGTGACCAGATCTGACGTTACCTTTGTTGGGATATTTGTTCATTTTGGTAACCAAGCAACTGGTTGATTTAGATGTATTAACTTAATTGTTAACTTTTAGTAATATTCAACAAATGCAGCATAGTTGTTATCTTTAGTTCATTTGTGGGCTGTTGGATTATTATTGTCACAAGTTGTGGCATCAATATTAAGAATAAGCTAATCTATTATGCATATTTAATATTTTTTTTCAAAATTTTTAATTCTTAAATACAATTTTTGCGATGAAATTAGCGACCAAAAAATTTATTTAGTTCCTAAATATGGTTTTTGCGACAGAATTAGCAACGAAAAAAAATCATTTAGCACCTAAACATGGTTTTTGAGACGAAATTAGAGACCGAACAAATTCCTAAATATGTCTTTTTGGTGACGTAACTAGCGACGGAAAAATTATTTAGCTCCTATATACGGTTTTTCCGACGGAATCAAGCGACGAAAAATTTTGTCCTCTGTTTGAGGTATTAAATTTGGCAATGAAATTTTCATCGCTAATGATAATTTTTAAAAATGCATAAAAATATATTTATATTTACTTATTTATTTTTTTAAAAAGTTAATTTTCTGAAAATGAAAAATATCTTTAGCCGCTAATGATAAAGACATTACTGATGAAACACTAATTTTGTCTATCAAACCTTTAGTAACGAGGGTTTAGGCTACGGAATGTTTAACGCCGGAATTTTGCTAAAGAAATTACCGATGATCTAAGACATTTAGCGACAGAATTTTTCCGTCGCTAATTGTTATTTTTCTTGTAGAGTAAAATGGCATACTAAATTAATAGCAAGATCTCCCTTATATTGTAGCAATTCATGCTATTGCTAACTAAGCTTAATATTATCTCCGTTGAGGCCTTAATTAGTCCTAATCAACACTGATTAATCATAATTAACTCTTAATTAAAGTCTAATTGACGGTTATTAACTCTAATTAAACCAATTAACTATAAAATATCCCAAATAGCTTGAATCAACACTAATTAGCTTAATTAGCCCTAATTAACACTGATTAACCCTGTTTAGCCATAATCAACATTGATTAATCCTAATTATCCCGAATTAATCAACACTGATTAATCCTACTTAACTCTTAATTAAAGCCTAATTGACGGTTATTAACTCTGATTGATCCTAATTAAAGCCTAATTAACTCAAATAGCTCGAATTAGCCCTAATCACACTGATTGATCCTAATTAGCCCTAATCACACTGATTAAACCTAATTAACTTTTAATTAAAGAGTAATTGAAGGTTATTAACCCTGATTAAGCCAATTAACTATAAATTATTCCAAATAGCTCAAATTAGTCCCGAATAGCCTAATGAGTCGTAATTAACACTGATTAACCCTAATTAGCTCTAATTAACACTAATTATCCTCACAAGTTAATTAATCTTTAGCTTTTTCATGTTCATTTGTAAGTGACTACTCAATATATATATATTTTCAAATTGAAGGTTAAATTGGAACTCGACTTATATAGTTTCAACAGGCAGTGAGAGAGATATATCATGTCAGTGGACAGTGGCGTAACCAGGATTTTATCCCGGGGGGGGGGGGGGGCTAAAAATATATCGAAGGAAGGACGCGAGGCAAGTCAAATATATGGGCAAAAGCCAAGCACATATTAACGTCATTTCTTTTCTTCCTACCACTTGGATCTGAAACCTATGTGCGGCTGCTCACTATTTCAGTAGCCAAACCAGTAACTTAGAGACCTTATTAGGAGTAGCGCCGCTATGGTCAATTACCGAGTTTAGGCAGGGATACAAATCAGAATGCAAAGAAACTTTTTTTTTTCCATCTGTTCATTTATAGTGTTAGTTTAGTCTGCTCTGCTTATTAAATCTGAACGAATGTCGTACGTAAACTACCAGTTTATAATAGCTCCAGCAAATAACGAAAGAATTCGATAGATAGGAAAGGGACCAGAGGTTGCACTCTAGTTAGTGCTAAGACACTACTAGGCTCCTCAAGAACAGGGGCTCGAATCCTGACTACCCCACTTTCCCTCTTTACCAAAAAATAGAGAGGTAGATAGGAGAAAAATAAACAAACTAGAGACAAGCAAATATATAATCATCTTACTCTAAGAGAGAAAATAAAATTGCGAATAAGGAAGGTTCTTACCGGGATCGCAAATGTAGAAACGGCACCCTTCCTCCACAAGTTGTAAGGAGCTTGAGGAACTGCAGTATGAAGCATGCAAGTGAGCGACTGCCACTGATTCGAACCCAGTGAGTCTCCGACAAACATAATCCGTCTCCCTCTAAATTTTTCTAAGAAAGCGTGTCCATCCCAACTATGTCAACGAAGACCAATCAGAGAAGCTTGTAATGAACATCTAGAAGTCTATGAATTTGATATTAACAGTTTGATACACACAATGCATGTGCATCCCTTAATAGGTGTTCATGTGATGTCTGGGCTAGCATCCGAAAAGTTTACACTTTAGTTCAATACCAATGTCTCCATTTAATTCAACATGATGTTTATATTTCCGTAAAGACAAGGTTGAAGCCTTTCTGTTTGTTATTGTTAATTGTTGCTGTTTTTTTTTAGCTTCATTCTCTATCTGATAACTCATCTGATTTCATGTTTCCGCTAATTGTCTCGGAAACAATAGTTCTAGAGGCCAAATTTTAGGTGCTGCTGAAAACATTGTGAGAACCATAATGACAAAAGAAATTGTTCAAAATGCACACTGATCTCAGAAATTGGAACGGCGTCGTTGTTGCAATGTCGTCGGTGACTGAAACTCAAAGTCAGATCTGCAAGGCACCGTGACCGCCGAACGGCAGTGGCGGAACTTCCTCTGTTCGTCCGCCGGCTTGTAAACGGTAGATCTAAGCTAGATCTGCCAGATCTGATCTGGCCAGAGTTGGGTGGGGACTGGCCAGAGTTGGGGTGGGGACCGCTGGACTGAGGAGGGCCTTCGCCCTTCGGAATTGGGGATGGTGACCAACCGATGAGCCCAGCCGACGACCGGTGGCCGTGGGTCGGTGGGTGGTGCCAGCGTGCGATGAGCCGCGGTAGCTGAGAAAGCTGAGAGAGGAGGAGAGATGCCGGCGTGAGAGCTTCACTTGACGCCACGGCGACCGCCGACAGGTGTTAGTGTGTAAGTGCGTTACCTTACGGCAATGAGCCGAGGTTGCCGAGCCGATGACTGGTGGCCTTTGTGTGGTGCCGCGGTGACTGAATGAGAGAGCCGAGAGAGGAGGAGAGCTGGAGAGGTGCCGACGTGCCGTGGTGAGCCGGTGACTGTGAGACTGTGAGAGCCGGCTGAGAGAGGAGGATAGAGAGATAGAAAGGGAAAGTTGCAAATGAAATATATATATATATATATATATATATATATATATATATATATATATATATATCAAAATCTGAGGGGGGGCTATAGCACCCCCTCGTACAAGCGTGGTTCCGCCCATGTCAGTGGATAGAAGTTGGATGCAATAAAGGATTGCTTCAAGTGGGATTGGGGTATCGGACGAGTTTAGATAGGGAGCGAACAGGTTTATTCCCTTTGCTTTGAATTAATGAGACTTTGTAGATGACGGCACGATTAAATGTGGTGCAATGATTGTCAGCTGTTATATTGGAAAACCCCCGACAATGCAACTTATGATCTCTTCTGTAGAGGTTTTATGAGTAACTATACGAATTGGACTCAGCACAGAGAACCAATTTTGAAGGTGCCCACTGAGTTCAGACAGTATATAGTCTCAGAGATCTGGGATTTCTCAATATCAACATATGGTAATGGAAGCTAGGCCCAGTGGGATTAACTGGGATAACTTTTTTAACATGGTAATCTTAATGTAGAAGAAGAGCCAAACCCGAGTGCACAGAAGTTTTATAAATTGTTAAAAGACTCTGAGGAGCCAATATAGAATAGAAGTACAAAGCACACCAAATTATCTGCTGTGACAAGGATGCTACACTTAAAGTCTGAGCTTGGTCTAAGTAATAGAGGTTTTGATACTTTTCTGAAGCTTAATAAAGAAATGTTGCCAGATGATGAGAAGTTGCCTAACACGTACTATAGTGCTAAGAAAATGATGATGAAATTTGGTTTGGGGTACCAAAAGATAGATGCATTTAATAATAGTCGTGCCTTATTTTGGAAGGAGAACAATGACTTGAATAAGTGTCCGGTTTTTGGCCACGCAAGGTATAAACTAACCAGTGGGAAGAAAAGGAAGATAGCAAGTAAGATATTGCGATTCTTTTCACTGAAACCAAGGCTTCCAAGGTTGTATTACTCTTATAAAAAAGCAGAGCACATGAGATGGCATAACAACGTCCGTAGCAAAGTTCCCAATTTATTGAGACACCCTGCTGATGGAGAGGCATGGAAGGAATTTGATTACAGACACCCATCTTTTGCTGCAGAGGTTCGAAATGAGCGACTTGGGCTCATTGCTGATAGTTTTAATCCTTTTGGGCACTCTAGCACACCTTACTCTACGTGGCTTGTGATCATTGTCCCGTATAACCTTCCTCCAGACATGTGCATGAAAAAGCAATTCATGTTTTTATCATTACTCGTTCCTGGACCTATGAGCCCGGGTAGAAATATAGACGTGTACTTGCGACCGTTAATCGATGAGTTAAAAATTATGTGGGGAGTTGGAGTCCCAACATTTGATGTATCTCTTAAACAGAACTTCAACTTGAGGGCAGCAGTCATGTGGACTATCAATAACTTCCATGCATACGGTATATTGTGTGGGTGAAATACATGTGGTAAGTTGACATGTCCTTGTTGTATAGAATTGAGTAAGACTTTCACCTTAAAGCACGGGGGAAGGCTTCCTTTTGGGGGTGTCATAGACAATTCTTACCGCATAATCATCCATTTCAAAAACAAGATGATAAGTTTGATAAAATTGTGGAGCGTCGCGTTGAAACACGTATGGCTGTAAATGAACCGAGCCGTTCACTAACGGCTCGTGGTTCATTCTCCAAAAACTCATTCATGTTCGTTCGTATAATATACGAACCGAACATGAACAAGTTTTTAGAACTCCTTTATTAAAGGAGCCGAACATGAAGACTCTAAAATGTTCACAAATGTGTTCGCGAACAATCCATTAAAATAATAAATTAATTATAATTATAATATGTTTAACTAATATCTATATCAGCCATATGTTATAATTTAAACTTAGAGGCCAAGCCATGAAGTCAATTAGCCCAAAACCCCAAGCCCAATTATAAACATATAGCCCAACCCCTTAAATAGCCCAAAATATAAAGCCCAACATCATAAAAACTCTAACTATATAACTAAACCTAAACAACTAAACCTAAAATAATCACAAGCAGCCTCCCTCTAGTATGTCGTCCTCTCCCCCGTCACACACACACACACGTTCGTGCGCACGCCCGCACGCATACACACACATACACACATAAGGAGATCGCACATATTCCCCCCTCACTTTCTCTCCCCCTCTTCATACACGGACATCTTATCATCGACAGCGTCATCGCCTGTCTTCAGCCGTCATCTCGCCGTTGTCGAATTCTGATCTGACAAGAATAGAAGGGGAAGAAAGCGGTCAATAGCTATTAAGGGGTTGGTAGAGACTGGGAGCAAAGCTGCGAACGCAAGGGCTCAGCCTCGAACACTTAGAGAGGGATCTGATTCATAAGGGGCATGCATCATATGTTGTTTATGTCTTTATCGCCTTTGATTAAGATTTCTTTTTTTAGTATTTTATTATGCACCGTCCATGTATCATTTGTATATTACATTTTTTATTCATTACAGTTCGATTGCTTGATTGATTTGAGGTTTTTGAGCAAATTTAGGGATTTGGTTGGAAGTTGAACACAAGCACGGGCCAAATTTCCAAACTCGAATTCAGCTTGTATTGTTAATGCGTTGAACGAGTTGAGCCCGAGTTTTACAGTCACAAACTCGAGCCGAGTTAGAAGATTGATGTTTTGGCTCTTGACGAACTCGAGCCGAGCTCAAACAGACCAAAAATTAAATGAACTGAGTTTGAACACGCTTAGGTTCGGCTCGAACTCAATTCGTATACAGCCCTAAAAACACGTGATAGATTGTCTGGGGATGAAGTGTATATGTGCGTAAAGGACCTTGACATGAATGCGGTACCATTTGAAAAATGTGTTGTCATTCTAAAACTTCCTAACTTTAGAAAAACACACAACTGGAAGAAAATGTGCATCTTTTGGGAGCTGCCTTATTGGCCGACCCTCCTTCTCTGCAACAATCTTGATGTTATGCACATTGAGAATTTTTTTTTTGAAAATATGTTTAATGCAGACATGAATGTCGAGGGCAAATCAAAAGATCACCTAAAAGCATGCAGAGATATGCAGATGATGGGTATACAGCGTGAATTGCATTCACGAATGGTTAATGGAAATCTAGTTTTTTCCAAAGTAATATATACATTGGATAAAAAGTAGATACAACAGGTGTGCGAGTGGGTTAAACTGCTGAAGCTGCTAGATGGCTATGCATCTAATATATCACGTTGTTGCAACCTTGCTGATTGTAAGTTTTATGGTTTAAAGAGTCACGATTGTCATGTATTCATGGAAAGATTTATATCAATTGTCTTTCATGACCTCTTGCCGAAGCCAGTAAATGAAGCATTGAGTGAACTTAGTCATTTCTTCCGCAATTTGTGCTCAAAGGTGCTCCGAGAGGATGATGTTAAGATTCTTGAGAAAAATATTGTTGAGACAATATGCAAGTTAGAGAAAATCTTTTCCCCATTATTCTTTGACTCGATGGAGCATTTGACCACTCACTTAGCATATGAAGTTAGAGTTGGCGGACCTGTGTATTGGTGGATGTATCCATTTGAGAGGCAATGTTGCTTATCCATCTTTAAATTGTATTTCATACGTGCACGCATGCGTTGTTTTATTGACATGACTTATTTTTTTACATATGTATATGTTTGACCTTAAGAAAAAGATGCGTAACAAAGCTCGCGTTGAAGGTTCAATTGCAGAGGCTTACATCTTTGAGGAGCTTACTAACTTCTGCTCTCTTTACTTTAAGATTGATGCTGATCGATACAAAGATGAATCTGCTTGGTCGCAATGACAATAGTGTCGACATAGAATTCGATGAGCGTCGTTCCATATTCATGCATCTTGGTCGTGTACTTGGAGTAAAGAGTGGTCGATATTTATCCGAGGAAGAGTATATTATCGTAACATTGTACACTCTCATGAATTGCATTGAAGCTGCACCATTTATAGTGTAAGTAGTTGTGTTTATATATTGCTTCTCAAAGTTCAAGAACATAATATAACGACGATGCTATATTACATACAGTGAATATGATGAGGAAGTGTTATTCGCAAACCCTGGGATATCAGTTGAACAACTTGAAAAATTGTGAAACAACGCGTTCCCTGAGTGGTTCTGAAAGTGCGTAAGTTCTAAAACCACATCTCATTTCTAATATAGTGACATGGTATATGTGATGTAATAACTTAAAACTTTGTGCAAATTGTTTGTTGTTGTAGACTGCCCAGGATGGAGTTGATGCTCGTCTCAAATTGCTTGCTACTGGCCCTAGTAGACTAGTTTCGTGTTATAAAGGGTACACTGCCAACGGGTTTAGGTTTAACATGATGGAAGTTGACCTTAGTAAACAAATCCAAAACGGTGGAGTTTTAGTCAAAGGTGACTGTTATAATGATAGTGAGCGTGTTTTTTATGGACAGTTGGAGGAGGTTGTTGAACTGGATTATTATCATAGCGGTAATCGACTGGTAATATTCAAGGGCAGATGGTTTGACATTATAGCTAGTATCTGAGTTAGTTGACATGGGATTGTAGATGTTAATATGAGGTCAAGGCTCGGATCATACGAACCATTTGTATTTGCAGCTCAAGCAACATAGGTCTTCTATGCAAAGGGTATGACAAGGAAAGGACCCAAATTGGCATATAGTTATCAAGACCAAAAGAGGCTTTATTGATGAAGATGTGTTTGTTGAGATGTATTAAGAGGATGATCCTCCCACAATGATACCGCTTCAAGAGGATATCGATCTTGTTGATGAGCCTCTTTGCGATTTAGGCCACGCTGGAGAAGAAGTCGATGCTGAAGCCTTCGTGATGATGATGATGACGACGACGATTCCGAGGAAGAAGTTGATGACGAAGAAGAAGAAGGTGAAGATGAAGGGGACGAAGATGAGAGGAGGAAGAAGATGTTCTGTTATCTATTAGTGATAGTGATTGACGGTGTAAAGCAAAAAGATTCTAATCAATGTACTTTTACACTTGTGGTGTTTATTATTTAAATTAAATTGTCTATTATTGATGGTGGTTGACTATTTAAATTGAGTTGTCTTTTATACTCGGCCGTGCTACATTGTTATCAATTAACTTTTGCACTTAAGTTGTTTATTATTCAAGCAAACTACATGGTTATTAATTTACTTTTGCACTTAAGTTGTTTATTATTCAAGTGAACTAATTAAACTCAATTAACTTTTGCACTGAATTCTTTTTGTAGATATGCCGAGATCCAGTGCACCCCGAGGTCGTGGAGACGGCCGTCGCGGAGCTGCTCTGGCACAATCAACCCTTTCCACAGGATTGGTGATGCGACTACAGATGAGTAGTCGATGTCATCAACAATAGCTTCAGTACATGGCATGGTGAGACCATATTAGTTTCATGTCGAATTGAAACATATTTGTTGCGATATATATATATATATATATATATATATATATATATATATATATATATATATATATATATATATATATATATATATATATATATATATATATATATATATATATATATATATATATATATATATATATATATATATATATGAACCGATTCAACAATCGGTTCAATTCATATACTTGATTTTAATGCATATATTTATAGTTTGATGATGCTTTGGATTGACGTATTCAAATGAATGCCACATTCGTGTCTTATTGTGTAGAGTAGATAGCTTTTGGACAAGTTATTTGAATAAATGCGGGACACGGGGTTGAATTGGTTTTTGAATGAATTCATTGAAGGCTTTCAACGCATTCAGTCAAAACCGATTCAACCAAGGTTGAATAGGTTTTTGGACCGATTGTTGAATTGGTTTTGGATAGGTTGAATCGGTTTTGGGACAGGTTGTTGAATTGGTTTCAACGCATTCATTCAAAAACCAATTCGACCAAGGTTGAATGGGTTTTTGGACCGATTGTTGAATTGGTTTTGGATAGGTTGAATCGGTTTTGGGACAAGTTGTTGAATTGGTTTCAATGCATTCATTCAAAAACCAATTCAACCAAGGTTGAATGGGTTTTTGGACCGATTATTGAATTAGTTTTGGATAGGATGAATCGGTTTTGGGACAAGTTGTTGAATTGGTATTGGATTGGTTGAATTTGTTTTGGACATGTTTTTTGACCTAATTTTTTTTAGCAAAACCTAGGTTTAGCGACCGCGCCGTATGTCGCTAAAGTATACAACACGGTCGCTAAAGATAAATAAATATGAAAATAAAAATAAAAAACAAAGTGGAGAAATCGGTCGCTAAATAGAAAATTATTTAAATTAAAAAAAATATTTAGTGACTGCCAAAACCATCGCTAAATATGGTCAACGCGGTCGCTAAATTTGGCGACCGATGAGGAAATGCGGTCGCTAAAATTTAGCGACTAACCCTCTAGCGACCGTTTTACCGACCGCTTCTTGCGGTCGCAAGCGGTCGCTAAAATCTTCATTGGCTGGGCATGAGCTCATATATTCCAGCCCTGAAGTACGCTGGCACACAGGGCACAAAAAATTTAAGAGTGTAATGAAAATTGCTCTTTTTTGTGGAAAGTAATCCTTCTTTCTGTGTGGGTGCAACTAATGGCCGTGTAGCCCACTTGGCTATCACTGTTAAATTTGGTCAATGAATACCGAAAATGTTGAGCCGGAAATGCATGTGATGTAATTTTTTTGCCATAAATTCAACTTGGTGCGACTAAATTTGTACCATTATTTGCTAGATCAAGACTGTATTAGTATGCTTCTTTAGCAACTAAAATTTTTAATCGAGCGGTATAGATCTATACGTAAAAAGCTAAAAAGTTCTACTTTGTTAGAGGGCATCGATGAGTGGACTCGTGAATACCAAAACAATGTTGTATGGTCATCAAGTCTTACAAGTTGAGCAACCATTGAATATTCTGGTCAAGTTACGGTGGAGAATTGAACACCAACCTCGTATCTTTTTTTATTTTTTATTATTACTAACAGCAGTTTGTCTGAATTTACGGTTTGCAATTGCCCATCTTAGCTTCTATGGGGTCGGCCGCCACCCGCTGCCACCCTTCGATCCTTTACTATTGCTCGTTGCATAGCACCGCCATTTGCCAGCAAAAAAGTACTCATAAGCTATAGATATCTATATTACTGAAATGTCTCTATCAGTTAATTATTTCTAGCAGAACTATTTTTTCATTTTTCTCAAGAGAATCTTCTACACTGATTTGATGACGATTGATATCTCTGTATATCATACGGAAAAAAGCGAATTATTGGCATCCGTTAAAAGTAAGGGATAGAGCATACATTTGTGTAGAAGACATCAATCTCAAAAAATGAATGCGAATCTAAGAAAGTGTATTCTATTTGTTTGGCGGATAAGAAAGCATAATATGTGTGCCCGACATTTGGCGAAGTATTACTTTATTCATGTGGAGTGTATGTGTATCTTCCTTGAGTGGGTGCAAAAACTATATAGGTTGCAGTTCAAGGGAGTAAAGTTTATCACCAAGTCAAGAATCAGAGTGATGAAGGAGGTCGGGGGGGGGGGGGGGGGGGGTGGTCTCGCTTGCCTATAGGTGGTGGACATGCTTTTTCATTAGCACTTGGGACTGTCTCACATGTGTCGTCTCCTACTGTCCCAAATACGTTGTGGCTGTAATCGGTTGAGAATGATTGCTTTCATAATCAACTATCAACTTCGATCAGTCTTGAGCCCTCTGCCTGTAGTCGCCTTGTTAGGCCTGTAAACTTAAATAGCCTCCGAAACTAGTCCAGCATTAAGTAAAGTATCCGGAGACATTCATTAAACAGAGAAACATATTTCTGTAGGAGAGGGTCAAAATCACATTTGAGTTGCATAGACCTATCTACTGGATGAAGAAGAGGTAGGAGGCGGTTGAAGAGAAGGAAATGCATGGGATAAGAGAAGATCAGCATGCAGCATTTAATGGACATGGACGGTGGAGGTCATAATCAGTTTTGACGAAAATTTAAGTTTCACGTAAAGCAGGTCAATAGATGAGTGAAGTCTCGACAAGTCTCTTGGAGCTGTACTAAGGGATTTGCAATCGATTCTCGTCTTACACCAAGAATTTAGAGGTGGAAGTTAAAAGAAGGTTACAGGGTACTCCAAGTTGAAGTGAACTTTCGTGAATAAAGATATAAATATTCAGACTAAATATAGTTGGTACTCATGTCTGCGTTAACAAAGACAGTTGTTACTCGAGGTTTTGCATATTTGACACTAGTATCTTAGTCACCCATCTGCATCTCACCCCACTCTTGCAGTCCATTTTTTTTTGGGAAAAGTAGGGAATGACCCCCTCTACTTTACACGTTGTGCGGTTTGCCCCCCTCCACTTCAAAATTAACCACTAAACCCCCCCACACTTACAGAAATTGGGCACCTTAGACGGGTCCGTTATGAATAGTGTGAAATGACCAAAATACCCTTATTTCTTTATTAGTTAATGACCCCCTGTACTAAACACGGTGTGCAATTTTCCCTCCTCAACTTCAAAATTAACCACTAAACCCCCTTACACATACAGAAATTGGGCACATTAAATGGAAACCGTTAAATTTAAATGACAATTTTGCCCATGACCCTCCCCCCCGCCCCCCCTTCATTCCCCACCCCCCACCCGTTAGACCAGTCCCCCACCCCATTCTGCGCTACCAGATTCATTGCAAACAAGGGATTGCTGCAATCTGCACCTCCTCTTCTGGTCAACCCCGCTACAATTGGTGATTCACTGAGCACAACCACTTGTCTTTTTCTCCGACCACCAGGGAGTTACAAAAAAAAAAGGAACCACGATTGCCGTTGGTATGTCACCGGCGCAACAACTACCATGATCAGCGTCACAGTAACCACCATTCTGGCCAACTCCCCCAACTTTATACTGTCTGGCTACACATCGTCGTGAGTTGCCTCATCGCTGCCATTTCCCACCACCTTGCGTCTGCAAGCCAGTGGGGTTCTTCATCGGCCACCAACCGACCGACGCAATCAACACCGGTAACATCAATCCCCACAGACACAGGCTATCGGCGTCTGATTGCAGCACATCTGTCCAGATCCCTGCCACCACGATCGACGACCACGTCCCCAAATCGCAGGTCTAACCTCCGTCGTCATTCCACCCCAATCCACAACATCGCGCCAAGCAGCGTCACATGACCACCGTGACTGGCTACACGTCGCTGGGGCTGCACCAGATTCGCGATGACGTTGCCGCCACAGTCGCATGCGAGTAGCGTGTGTGTATGTTTGCAGTGGGTGCGCGTCTGTGTTTGGGTTTATGGTATGTGTGTGTGTGTGTGTGTGTGTGTGTGTGCACGTGCGTGCGTGCGTGCTGGGTGTGCGTGGAGTGTGTGTATGTGGGATTGAGTAAAAAGTCTGAGAGGAGAGAAAAAGAAGTTGAAAGAATGGTATTAAACTTAAATAGGGTAAGGAAATAAGGGTATTTTGGTCATTTCACGAATATTCATAACGAACCCGTCTAAAGTGCCCAATTTTCGTAAGTGTGGGAGGGGGGGGGGTTTAGTGGTTATGTTTGAAGTAGAGGGGGGGAAATCGCACACCGTCTATAGTACAGGGGGTCATTAGTTAATTACCCCTAACAGAATGGGCAAAAACGTCATTTACAAAAAAAAATCGTTAGTCAACGCGCGTGTTGACCACGCGCTGTTAAATTTAACGGTTTCCGTCTAAGGTGCCCAATTTCTGTAAGTGTGGGGGGGTTTAGTGGTTAATTTTGAAGTGGAGGGGGGTAAATCGCACAACGTGTAAAGTAGAGGGGGTCATTCCCTACTTTTCCCTTTTGACAAAGATGTACATTTGAATCATCATCTTGGTATAACTGCGACTTTCATGGTTTGTTATGTACCTTCAACAAATGGTTTTTATTTGTTTTGTATTGTTTCTATTCCTCAATTTTGTCATTGGGCAAAAAAATTACTTCAATTGGTACAGATATACGTGTATATCTACCAAGCGACAATTCACAAGACATATATCTTGCAACAGCATCCGAGTAATTATGCAATATAGTTTGACGAACCATAGAATCGTATGGTCCAAAGAAGTTGGGCAAAATAATATTAAAAAGTGACAAATGATTATTAGAATACTAGAAGAATAAGGAAATAATTTTATGCATTATTCATGGTCCACTGCAGTTGCAGGCCAATAAATAGCTTCAAAATTGAAGTATGACAGAGCAAGTTCTTTCGAAATTGATGATCTCCATAGTGCCCCACTCCCCACTTGCATTCCCAAGTTCTGAATTCTGACCATCTGAACAGTAGCTACATCTGCAGTTGGCAGATACGTGACAGGACTTGGAGGATTGTGGACGTTTCTTGGTAATTCTAATCCCCACAAGTGGCCATTGAGTGGGAAAGTATATCAAGTTTCAGCAATGAAACCTAGTTTCAGATCTTCTACAGAAAAGCTCATCGCGTGGCCTCCCATAACCCAGTAGAGAATTCCTGAGGGGTCAAACATTCATAGCACATTCCTGTTAACAATTTTCTTTCAAATATTAGTGCAATTTTCTTTCCAGTATGAAGGTGGTCAATGTTGATATCCATATTATTGCATCACTCATATTATAGGAGAACTCTCGTTAAGTTAGTTACTCTTGTTTCAGACGTTAGATGATGGGAAAACATATGTGATTGCTTCATTAGGCACAAAGAAAATTAGAAATAGAGCTGAGGACTAACTTTAGTGGCATTTTCAATAGTATTTAAGTTTTGCAATAGTTACAAATCAGTAACATTACAAATTGGGGCTAAAATGTGTTAAAAGTGTCACCAACGAGCTTTAGCAGCAAACGAATAATAGGTGAGGTTGGAGGAAGGCTGATCCAATCCATATAGGAGCAGAAACTTGCCCGTTGAACTACCTTCTGTTAGCATCACGAAGATTAGGATCACTCCAAACGTTGGTCTAAGTGCTAAAGTATCATGAACTTTTTGTGTCATTTATAGTTATTTGAATCTTGAACTTTTTGTATTGGCAGTACTGATAAAAGCAATATATATTTATTTTGTTAAAGCCAAACCAAAAATATGCTCTTGTAGGAAAGATTGCCAGGAGTAAGAACTGATGACAATCCTCATGAACAATCGCTGTTACTTTAACGCCCGCCCTTATGCATGACTTGGGTTATTAGGTGATCTCAAGTCTCGAGATCCAAATGACATGGAGTGTATAGCGAAGTGTGACTTAAAAACCATGGGACAAGGATAGAGCTAGCTCTGATATGATATTAAACTTTGTTGTCAAACCCAAAAGTATACTCTTATAAAAAGGATATGCAGCATGTATAAATCCCATATTTCCACGTATAATAGAGGTGAGACTATATAACACTTATATTGGTAGTTAACCTGATGTCAAAACCAAATTTGTGTTTCAGCCTGGACGGTGCATGCCCTACAAGCATGTCTACGCAATTCCGTTTCACTGTTACTTCGCTGCGTAACTGTCGAAGTATTGGACCATACAGTTGAATGAGAGAAATCATTCATGCGCGTAATGCGAGAGTTGAGAGTTGAATCCAACCATTAATTCTGTTCTTCCCAAGCACCAACTTTTAGCTTCTCTACTTCCATCTACCACACCCTGTCACTCTTAAATGCGGGAAAGCTGAACCTTGTTACCGTACACTACCATAATAGTTCTTCTGTATTACATCCTAATGGTCTCGGACAACAAGCACCTGCCGCTCATGTTCGTCGTAAACTGTTGGATGAAACTTATAATATAATACTTTGCGCTTTCCCTTCTACGTACGTATGATCTTGCCAATCAATATAGTTGAGATTCATGTAAAGCGCCACGTTTACTGTGTTTCAATTGATTTCACATGAACGAGTGTTCCGAGTCATATCACATGAACATGGCCATAGCCCTGGTTCCACTCGGATTGACCTCAAAGGATTAGAGGGTGGACTGTGTGCGCATGAGTAGGTTTTGCTTTGGGATGGGTTAATTGCTACTAGTAGTATTACTTACTCAAGAAACTACCGAGAGAGTTCATGTTCACATACCTATGGTGTGACTAGTGTTTGATTGTAATAAAGGTTGTTAAGGAAGTCACGCATCAATCAGTTGGGGGAGTTGAGAGAAGGAGATCAGACAGAATAATGACTTCAAGACATAGTTCACATGCCCAACTTGAAACACTCTTTTTATACAACTAGTGTTTGATTAAAATTTCTCATCAAAACCAAAACCTCTACAAACTTACAAAATAGACACCCCCACCTCTCTCTCTTTCTCATGGATCATTTTTTCATGATCTTGTATTCTCTCCCTCTATTATCTCTCCTCTACATCATATACAAAATTATAGATCAAAGGAGGCACCAGGGTTGCTACATATTGGACTACCAATGCTTCAAGCCAGGCGACGACCGGAAGCTCAGCACCGAGTTTTCTGGAGAGATCATCAAAAGAAACAAAAATTTGGGACTAAATGAATACAAGTTCCTCTTGAAAGCCATAGTGAGCTCGGGGATTGGCGAGCAAACATACGGGCCAAGAATGGTCTTCGCTGGCCGCGAAGAAAATCCGACTCATGAAGATGGGATTTTTGAGATGGACGAGTTTCTCCACGATTGCATTGGAAAGCTCCTATCGAGGTCTAAAGTTTCGGCTTCTGAGATCGACGTGGTGGTTGTGAACGTATCGATGTTAGCTTCGATCCCTTCTTTGGCTTCGAGGATTGTCAACCACTATAAAATGAGGGAAGATGTTAAGACCTACAACCTGACAGGCATGGGTTGTAGTGCAAGCTTAATTTCTATTAACGTGGTCCAAAACATCTTCAAATCCTATAAAGATATGTATGCTCTTGTTGTCACGTCCGAGTCATTGAGCCCTAATTGGTACTCGGGCAACGACAAATCGATGATTCTTGCTAATTGTTTGTTTAGGTCGGGTGGGTGTGCTATGCTTTTGTCAAACAAGGTGGAGCTAAGGAAGAAAGCCATGTTCAAGCTGAAGTGCCTCGTTCGGACGCACCATGGTGCTAGAGATGAGTCGTACGGGTGTTGCATTCAGAAAGAGGACGAGCAAGGCCGGGTGGGGTTTCATCTTGATAAGGTTCTTCCGAAGGCTGCAACACGATCATTTGTGGATAACCTCAAGGAAATAGCACCGAAGATCTTGCCGGTGAGAGAGATACTCCGGTTTGCCCTAGTTTCGACTCTAAGAAAAACGCTGCAAAGGGCTAAAGGTGGAGCGAGGCCGGTGATAAACTTGAAGAGCGGTGTTGATCATTTTTGCCTTCATACTGGTGGAAAGGCGGTGATCGATGGGATCGGGCAAAACCTAAATTTGACTGAGTATGATCTAGAGCCGGCAAGGATGACGTTGCACCGATTTGGTAACACATCTGCTAGTAGTCTTTGGTATGTTTTGGGGTACATGGAGGCCAAAAAGAGGCTTAAGAAAGGTGACAAGGTGTTTATGATAAGCTTTGGGGCAGGTTTTAAGTGTAACAGTTGTTTGTGGGAAGTGGTGAGGGATTTGGGAGATGGAAATGTGTGGGAGGATTGCATTGGTAGCTACCCACCAGAAACCCTGATCAACCCTTTCCTTGAGAAGTATGGCTGGATTCAAAGTGAAGATATAAGCACCTTCAAACTTCCTGAATAAACAGGTTCATACTCCGTACTTTGTTCCTTGCACTTTTTCTTATGACTCCTCCAGTATTTCATTGTACCGATAGTGTTCTGTTTTCACAACCAAAGACAGAAAGAAAAGATAGTGTATTTTTTTTCTTTTTTTTTTCCCTCTTTCGGTCCTTTTCGCATTGCATCAAATTGTGAACTTAATGTGATTTCTGATTGTTGAATCCTCTTGTGGATCCGTTACTCAATAAGAAGTGCTGCTACTCCTACAACGAGATGGACATTTGCTCTCTTTGTTATTCAAAATTTTGGTCAGTCCTCTCTTACTAAGGACATTGGCTTATATAGTTTATAAAATTTTGAAGGAAAAGAAGAAGGCTTTATGAGTTTGTACAAATATTCATTGTGCGCAACTAAAAGATCAGAAAGTTAAAGGGACTTTATGATGCGAACTGGCTCTTCTTTAACTCCCCCCAACAAGAATTTTGGTGTGTTCATTGACTTGGTTCTCACAAGAAGTACATTAAAGGTCAGTTTGTCCAGTCTATTCTAACGGCGTGTTTTTTTCCCTTTTTTTTTTTTTGCCTTCAGCGGCAATATGTTAACGGAGTTGGGCAACAAAATTGTGGGTATGAGTCGGATATCTCTGTTGCAAGATAAAAATAAAAAAAATAATAAGAAATTTTTATTTGTTTAGACGAGTACAGAAATTGTTTGGGAAAGATTTTTAGTAACCTGCTTTTAGAGAATTGTTTTCAAGAGCAAATTTTTGAGCCAAAGGCATACGAATTTGGGAATTATGAAAATATTTCAAACATCTTTCTGAGAATCTTCAAAAACTTTGCCCGAAAAAATTGTGAAAATAGAAAATGATAAAACTTAAAAGAACAGGAATACTTCATGGCGAGGAGATCTAGACTAGTGGGTATTAAGAGCGTTTTCCTTTGGCCAAATAGAATGACAAGTCGACACCAAGGAATAATGGAAATATTGAAAAATGAAGCGACCCTCGAGAGAGAGAGAGAGCCGAACATACAATTTAGAAGCACACTCATTATCGTCATGTATAATGCCTCAAACCCAAGACTATGCCCATACCTCAGTTAGAGATGTCAAACGGGCCGGGCGGCCCGCGGCCCTGGCCGGCCCGGCCCGTTCATGAACAGGGCTGGCCCGGAGGAATTGGACTTAGGGCCTGGGCTTGGACCAGGCCAAAAAATTCTGGGGAAAAGCCCGGGCCAGGCCCGGTTCCGGCCCCACCTGTTTGAATTTTTTGTTTTTCCCCCTTTCTCTCCCCATTTTCCTCCAACGGATATATTCCCCCAAAATTTCACTTTTACCCCCCCAACAGCAATATAACGGCTAGTTATGTGTTCAGATTTTATTAATAAAGATCACCAAGAAGAGTAAGAAAAGATTTAACATATAGCAAAAAATAAAATGAGAGACAAATAAATATATCTATACATACATACATACATACATACATATATATGAATATTACATATAATGAAATAAAATGATAAAAATTAGATTTGTCAAAATTTGAAAATTGGACATGCCTAAAGATGAAATTTAAAATTGAATAACAAGAAAATTTAAAAAAAAATTAAAATAAAAAGGGCCCGGGCCGGCCCAAGCCCGGCCCTAGAAATTGGGCCTAGGGCCTGTGCCTGGACCGGGCCTAGGATTTCTCCTCAGCCGGCCCGGCCCGGCCCGGATGGCTGCGGCCCCTGCCCGATTTCGCTTAAAGCCCGCTGGACCCGGGCCGGGCGGCCCAAGCCCGGCCCGTTTGACATCTCTAACCTCAGTTATCTGTACCGAAGCAACCTTTGTGACGACCAAAGGAATAGGCACAAAAAACATTTGAGAGCATCAATTGACATATTCTTCATTTTCAACATCTTCTTCATGGCAACCAAACGAGAGATCTAGAACTAATCAACGACTCTCCATACCGAAAGGACAAATTCTCACAAGAAAAGAACAGAAACACCAACCACAGAATAGAAGACCCAAATATCATATACGTGACAGGGAATGACCTATGTTAAAGGAACCCCAACAAAACATCACTTGATCAAAAGATCCGCTCATTGATAACGTCGTCATTGTTTAACAAGGCTCATTTGGAACAATTCGTTACTAGCTTATAAAAAGTGATTGAGAAAATTTTGAGTTGAAACACATCATTTTAGACCGAGGGCGTAATTTTATAAGCTATAGTATATCATTTCTCATTGATTAAAGTTTCTAAACAACTCTCTTTGAGGTCACATCGTTGTGGAGTCTTTTCGTTATTTTTCCTTCTTCTGGAAAATATGTCATATTACATGGAAGAATCATTTCAATGTCTAATTAATGAAAAAAAAAAAAAGAAATCCAAGTCAACTTTTATAAGTTTTATCTCAGAAATGATATGCATGTGCTGCACCGTGCATTGGTTTGATTTTACGTCTATCATTTTCTAGTGAAAGGTATTTAACAATATCATTTATTCGCCCTTTTTTTGGACCATCAAAACTAAAGACCCATAGATATCAACTTTAATTGTGCTTAATTAAGCAAACAGACTAATTTGGTTAGGCCACATGTGAATTCACTGTCACAAAATACTGAAACATTGTCAAAGGTTGATCTTTTATTTCTAGGTGAAAGGTATCCTATCCTTGCGAGCATTGCAATATTGCAGGAATGCTTTTTTAAAGAAACAACGATGGTACTGGAATTAAAATATACTATAATTTTAATACTTTGAATTTTCATTTAAACTGACACCTTCACACCACTTCTGCATTCACTCGTATAAATTTTGTCACTAAATACGAAAAAGTTTTGTTTCAAGTGTCACAAGTAGACTAGCTTAAGCTATCATTTCCCTTTTTCTTTCTTGTCTGACTACATAGAAGCACTTATGCGGAGTGCTATGGTGATGAGATCGGTTTGTGATGCTCGGGTTGGTTTTGCTGGTCTCATGTTTGGGGTCAGCTCGTGCTCATAAAACAAATCATAACATTTAATCGGCTGGTTTTGCTTGAGCTCAAGAACTTCTACGGTGTTCAAGCTCATACACGGGCTCGCCATTATGATTGCGCTTGGCTGATAATTCATTTCAAGCAAATCCAAGACTTGGTTTGACAATAACTTAAATTTAGCTTTGGTATTTGAAAAAATAAATGTGCAGTATCAGATGTGAAATAACATAAGTTCATGAAAGGCCAGCATATTCAGATAAGTCATTCAACTCGCCATGTTCATTAAGCTAACTCTAATTATGACAAATCTCGGTTTGTTTTGTGAAGGAACAAATAGGAACAGCTAACAAACGAATTGATTGACGAGTTTGTAATAAACGGCCAAGTTCATTTCTGCTGCACCAAACTAATACAAACATTTAAGGGCCTCCATCTGCGAACAAACTATGACCTCGTGGACAATCAATTCGCAGTTACATGCAGGAGCCCCAATAACACCATGAGTGTAGCCATGTGCCATACACATTTAAATGATTGCACCACAAAGTTGGACGACCCCCCTCGTTTCTATGTTGTTATCATTTTTTTGGTTTTGTTGAGGAGAATGAGCAAGCACAACACATCACGTACGCATTTCATTGATGACAACTGTTTAATGCCGTCAATTTATATTACCTGATTGACAACGTCCTGTAACCATGTTGCCAAGATCTTCACGAAAAAAGCTTTAGAGTTAAGCTGGAAAAATTAACTAGGGCTAATTATAACAGTGTCCCTGAGGTTAGGATAAAATTACAGTTAAGGATAATAAGTTTCAAAATATAATATTCGTGTCTATCCGTTAGGGTTCCGTCCAAAAAGAATACGTTTTTCATAATGTCATCATTATGTATTTTTAAAATGACAATACTGCCCTTGTACTATATATTTTTAAATTAAGTTTTTAAACCCTAATTTTGGTTTTGGAAAACCCTAATTTGAAAATTAGGGTTTTGAGAAACCCTAATTTTCAAGTTAGTATCTTTAAATTAGGGTTTACAAATATTGGAACTTATCAAGAAAAAGATTGAAAAACACAGTTTGATATTTCTTTTGAGTTCTTCATCGCTTCCATGTTTTTTAGGTATCTGAAACCAAGCGAGGTAATTGGTACTTATTATGGATATAGATCTTAGGTCAACTTTTGGAGAACCTGAGAAGGAAGAAGAAGAAGAAGAACTAAATGGAGTCGTGAACTTGTTGGATAATGAAGAGAAACTGCATAATGGAGATGGAGCTGGTGGAACTATGGTAGACATTGAAGAAAAGTTCCATGCTACTCGCCGAATTCCTAGATTATGGTTTCACACACACACACATACAAAATCTCACATACACCCCGCAGCCGCGGGGTGTACCACCCCAATACCACAGCACCTTTTCAACCAACAACAAAACCCACCACAGTTGCTCGATCTACACGGTTGTAAGGAGTATTATGACACAGAGATAAGGGGCGGCAGGGATTTACTCCGGTGATTGCAGAGGCGGTCGATGGTGGTTGCGAGAGATTGGCGGTTATGGGCGGCGGGGATAGGCTGCGGCGCTGCCTTGGGGTTGGGCAAAGGAGGGAGTTGCGACGGAATTGGGAGAGGAAGGGGGCTGATCGTTGGCGGCGTGGTCTGATGGAGGTGTGGGGGAGTAGCAACGGGCAGGGTGGGGGGGAGGGTAGCGGCGAAGTGGGTGGGGAAAGGGGAGAGAGAGAGAGAGAGAGAGAGGGAGAGAGTAAAGTTCAGACACATTTTTAAAAAAATTAGGATTTTTCTTTTCTGATTTTCTTTTCTAAAAAGAGACAATGGCATTTAAAAAAAATAAATTTCTAACATAAGGGCAATAAAGTCATTTTGTTAAAACCGTTAGGTTTTTTTAAAGATTCTGTCTGGTCAACGGACATAAGTGTAATTTGTCAAAACTATTGTCCTTACCTGTAATTACCCCCAAACCTCAGGGATATAGGTGTAATTAGCCCAATTAACTATGACTACAACTATCTATGGGTTATGGCAAAAGAAAAATACCAGAATTTTTTATAGGAAAAAGCTCAAACGAGCAAAGGTGTATACATGTGATACAACAATGTATAAGATATAGAGTTTACAGTCGGAAAAAAGCCCTTAGTAGGCCTATGAATAAACAACTGAGCAATGTTTCAAGGATTGATGAAAGAATATTGCTCTCATGAATGTGTGGGGATCCGAGGAACGAAATTCTTGATATATTCGATACATGTAAGCTTCTAATAGAAGTAGTTTAAAGCTCTGGAAAATGTTGAGATTGTGAAGTTTTACATTTGGTGGAATAAAGGACATTTTACCCAAAAAAGAAAAAAGATATCTAACTTTTTTGTTTGAGTGGGTTTTATTGAGATCATGACCAGACATAAGCTGAGGAAATTCCCCATTAATGTACATGCTCTTTCTATGGTATATATTCCTAGAGATATTAAAGAATGCAAAAATTATGTGTGCATGTACCTCCTCGTTCGCAAGCTGATGGGGTCCATTCCCCCCTCTCCCCACTAAATGGAATGTTTTCACCGCAATAAGGGTAACAAAGAAAGTTTACAATCAAGAGAAATTTCACTTTGGTCAACTGTACTTAACACCAATATGTGATTTGTTGTCCTCATTAAGAAAAAATGTGTACTAAATTTAGAGTCCGTTTGTGATTGATTCTTAAAAATAGATTAAAATTAAATCAGAATCAATTTCTAGAATCAGCTTTAATCCATTTTAAGTATAACAGATTAAAAGTTGTTGAAGGTATTTGAATAAAAAGAGATTAAAGTAGGTTTAACATGACAAAATTACTATATAGTGTATTCAAATTAAAAGGGAGCATTTAATGTCTTTTATATGTAAGGATATTTTGGTAATTCCCTTGGTCAGACCTGATTTTTCAAAACTGATTAAATCTTAATTCAAGAAAATGAGGATTATTGATTTAATCAGTTTTGAGCACATTAGAATAGATTTAATCAGTTTACTTTTTTTTACCAAACACTTCAAATGTGATTTAATCTGAATTTAATCAGGTTTGACCATTCTAGAATCAATCCCAAATACCCTCTTAACTCTACTCTTGAAAATTGTGCACACCAAGGAGATTCCTTCCAACTTAATTAGTTCTTGGCGGAAATTTTTTAACGTCTTTTGACTTCATATAAAGCAAATTCATCCAAATAATTACCAAAGACCCAGGTTTCTCTCATTTTCTGTTCTATCATATTTCCAAACCCTAAACTCCATTTATTTAACAACTTCGTTGTGTTCAATATCATGTTTTTCCAGTAGTATTTTTGGACAATCAATTTTAAATGCAATTATATCGACTCTATGCAATTATACTATTACAATTCACCGCCCTTGGACGTGTTACCATGTTCGATATGGTATTCAAATAATATAAAGGAGTTTTTATACATTTAATTGTCAAATTTAAATAAATTTTATCATTTTGGTACTTTAAAATCGATATGAAACACAAGTTAATACGTGTTTTTTTACATTTTTTCGAAAGGTACCTTTCTTGCATTTTCAAAAGCATCAAATCAAAGAAAATGGTAACCAAATAGAGTCCAAAAAACTGGAAAGAGAACGCGGAACAACAAAATTAGAAGTTTTTTGCAACAAAAATATAATTTGAGAAATTAAAGCAGTTGAAGTTGCTCATTAGTATCACCAAAGAGCCACCTGATACCATAACCATCCAAAGCCATCCACCGCCATTAACCCAATAATCTCCTCCTTCTCTCCCTTTGATTAACCACCACAACCCACAAACACTCAACTTTGACCACCACATTAACTGACACTGGTGCAACAACCAACCCTTAAATGCATCACCTACCACCACCACAAGTCAAACGATTAATTTCTTTCACTAATTTTACCCATCTCCAACCACCACAAGAAACTTCTTGCCATAACCAACCCATCAAACACAACACTGCAACCATACTGTTTTTATGTGAAAATCTTTCGCGCAAACACCCATCGATAAGGACATCGTAGCACCTACAGAAGTGGTGGTGTGGCGATGGCGGTGGCCAAATGGTTAGGTGGTGTTTGTGTAACTGTGGTAATGTTTCGGTGGTAGTGGCCGGGAGCTATGATGACGATGGTGTGTGGCAATTGTGGTGGTGGGGTAGGATGATGGGGTAGATCAGGGTGGGGTCGTTTTCAGCAGCGGTGATGTTGCGGTGCCAGTAGCGGGGCGCTACACTGATGAGGTGGTTTGCAGTGGCGTGGATCGGGGTGGTGTCGCCTTCGGCAGTGGCGGCGGCCACGTGCTATGGTGACGAGGGTGGGTGGCAATTGTGGAAGTGGGGTGGGATAACAAGGTGGATTGGGGTGAAGTAGAAAATTTATGAGGGTAATTATGTCTTTTTAATATTTTCATAAGGATTTTGGTTGATGTGCACAAGTTTCTTAAGAGGGTCGATTTGGTACACATTTTCAAACGTGAGGATGCTGAATATTGGTGTAAGTACAAGGGGCCAAAGCATAATATTGACTTGCAATAATCTAATGTGCTTGGTTTTGTAGGAGAATTGGCACCCCTTATTCATCAGAGCAAGTCTCGTAAGGCTGAGGTATAAAAAGCCCTCTAAGTTTGCTATTTTTGGCACTTGAAATTGTGGTCCTAAATCGAGCATCAATCATGTGAATTTTCACAAATCATGCAATTGTGCAAATTAAATTTGTGTCCCACTCACGTGAGATTTGGAGAGGGCAAAATTGGAATGACAGGTAAAGTTTTAATTCCATTGAGTACTTAATCCTAGTGTTTTTGACACTACATAAGTTATGACATTTCATTTCAAACACCTAAACTTAGGCAACGTTTGAAAGCCATTTGATTTTCTATTTTTTTCCTCCAATTTTGTAAACCGGAGGGAAAAGAAAAGCGTTTGATACACAATTTTCTTTTTTTATTTTCTTCAGTTTTGAAAACTAGCTTTTAAAACAGAGTTATTTTGAAAACTCCTATTTAGGAGATTTGAGTTTTCAGTTTTGATTTTTATTTTGAGACCACCTTCACCACCCCTCCCCTCCTCCCACTGCCACCGCCACCGCCACCGCCCACCACCTGCAGCAATCCACCACCACCAGCCGACCGCTGCATGCCGCCGACCACCGCCGGCGGGCCACATCTGGCCACCGCCAACGACCGCCGCTGGCCACCCCGCCCCATCACAGCCACCGCAACCACCACTAAAGAAAAAACTCAAAATAAAAACTAGATAATCAGATACCCAAAAGAAAAAAATTTAAAATAAAAATTGAGTAATCAAACACCTATTTGTTTTTGTAAAAAAATAAAAACTAAACTGATTTTTGGTTTTTTGGAAAAAGAAAACCAAAACTGGAAATGATTTCAAACAGAGCCTCAGTTGTTTGGCACATTAAGAAATAAAATTGGAATTGGATTTCGTGAATTTGAATGGATTGTTATTATAGTATGAAATCCAATGAAAAATGGTCCAATTTTATGAAATTTGGATTAGCTTGAATTAAAAATAATTATTTACGTATCTTACCTATCTTGAAATTTTTTCAATCAATGAATCTACCAACATCGTCTTTAATTTATTGCTGCTCCCACACCACCTTTATTGTCACTACTACCATCATTGTTGTTACCCTCACTACCACCACCATTAGACCGTTATTGACTACCATTATCATCGATAGATCCTCATCATCGTTGCTACCGCCAAATTATTGCCATCACCACCACCCTACCACTACCATCATCAATGCATAACAACTATCATTGTCACTAGCATTACCACGGGTGCCACTACATCAACCATAATGTGGTCCCCGTAACTATCATCACCATCAATACCACCACAGTCTCTGTTTTAGCCACCGTGATTAGTATCACCAAAGTACCACTAGTGACGCCCGGCTACAACAACCACCACCACTACCATAGTTACAATCGCTAGACCGCCCATTACCACCGCCATTGATGTCACATCACCACCATCACTGACGTAACATAATCACTACCACAATCATCTCTACTATAGTCACTATCACTTATATCGCCAAACGTTATGTCTAGTGAAACCCTGGTACCATTAGCATCACTCTCACTAAAACCATCACAAGACAGCACCCCCACCCCACCCAGGGGTGGACCTACGTTAGAACCAGGGGGGCTAATGTACCCCATCAACTTCCCAAAAAAAATTAATTTCACCTCAAATCTACTGTCTGCGACTCTCTCTCTCTCTGTGCAACTCGCCCTCCCAGACCATAGACGACAGATACCTACTCGGCCACACATCGGCGACGGCCGACGGCTGACGACGACACGCCGGCAGGGCTCCTGCCTCCTTGAGTCGACTCTCCCTGTTGAGCTCGGCTCAAATATGAAATGAGTGGAACCATGGAGGCGCCGACTGCTGAGGCCCGAGGAGGTCTTCTTGTATTTAGATCTGAAGTATGCGATTGACGACAGCGAGGCGATGACTCCACCGGCCAAGAACTCACCGTCGATGACGATGCGTCGACAACCGATGACCCATGACCGGTCATTTAGTCAACTGCCTTCATCATTTTCAAAGTTAGGTACTCATTTTCAGATTGATGATTAATCATTTGCTTAATTGCTTTCCTAATTTGATTTTCATATATTGATGGATTTGGTACATGTGGATTGAGATGCGTTCCTTATTTGATTTTCATAATTGCTTTCCTAATAACGTTTGATGGCCTAAGATTTATAGCTATTCATTCTTAATCTTGGAGAAAAACATTAGTAATTCCAGTTGGTTAAGGTATTTGTTTAATGCGATCAAGAGTTCATAAGAATTTTTGGTTGAGTCAAGAGGTGTGATTGTCCTGGAGTGAGCAGTAATGAGATTCTAAAGTTCATCAATCAATAGACATTTTAGATGTTCCATAGCACCTTCAGTATCACATATGGCTATATCAAATGGCATTGAACACCTTTTTTCCTGCAAGCAAAGGTTTATGATTCTTTGTTGGACAACAGTTGTTTCAATTCTGTACGCAGACACACTTTCTGCTAGGACCAACTCCTATTAGAGGCTATGAACCATTGTTCAAGGCTCCTGAACGATAGCTCAGATCAGTTTAGTATTATGGCAGGTCAATTTGAATATTAACATTTTACAGGTTATTATATCTGAGGTTTACTTTCTTCTTTTCTAATTTCTCAATTGCTTTGCTAATTTGATTTTCACATATTGATGGATTTGGTACATGTTGATTGAGATGCTTTCCTAATTTAATTTTCGTAGTTGCTTTCCTAATAACGTCCGATGATTGGCTATACGTTTCTCTGAGATTTATTGTTATTCATTTTTATTTGTTTGCTTATTTTAGTTTGTGGTGATCATTGGTGGGTAGCATTATAAAATTCCGATCGTTTTTAATGAAGTTTAGCCTTTATTTTTAATTCGTTTGAACTCACACGTGTTACTTATAGCTTTGTTATTTTTGGTACATTTTCTGGTGAAAGTTTACGTTTTGATCTGTAAAAGACGTATTTACGACAGTTTTCAAGTTTT
The DNA here is from genome assembly GCA_033070095.1 of Escallonia herrerae. Classification (NCBI taxonomy): domain Eukaryota; kingdom Viridiplantae; phylum Streptophyta; class Magnoliopsida; order Escalloniales; family Escalloniaceae; genus Escallonia; species Escallonia herrerae. Next base: position 256,925 of record JAVXUP010000861.1, read on the forward strand.
AAGAGTACATAGGGTGCAAAAATCGTCAAAAGAAGTAAAGAGATGGCCACATCAATTCGTCTTGATTCAAGATTATTGAGAGAAAAGATCGACATACTATGACTATGACTTTATGAGGATGTTCAATGCAAGAGCTGGCATACAATTCTAGCCGACGTGTAAAGCATTCTATGATACGAGAGGTTAACATAGTAGTAAGAATGGCTCATTAATTTAGGTTGCAAAATTATTGATCTCACTTTCAGTACAGGAATTCTAGCAAAGTTGGAAAGCCACCCAGTAACGATTAGTCTGTAGGAATTCTCTCTTTGAACTAAAAAACTATTTTCAACATGGTTATTGCTTTGGCTACTTGCATTTAATTTGCTATTTCATGATTTATATGAACCTTCAGTTTGGATTTGTTTTCGGCATATACTCGTCATGAATCATGTGGCATGCTTGATGCCTTTAGATATATCAGCCTCACCTAGGCCAATACTTTGCATTTTTCTTTTTTTTTTTGGTATTAATAGGGTTGTGACAGTAAAGATTATGGTGATATCAAAGAGGGTGGCGGCGGTGGTGTCGTCCTGTGGCAGCGACATTAGTCAATAGTAACAACAATGGTGGTGGTCGGGGGTGGGGGTGGGGTCAGAGGCAGAACTAGGATTACATTCCAGGGGTGCTATAAATATATCGAAGTCACTAAATTTTTTTACAAGTAAAATAATTTATAAACACATAGTGCACCCTTTGAAGAGTATCTCAACACCTCACACATACAGTAGATCATTTTTGGTGAGTTTGGTCTTATAGAATTTACTTGCAAACATATAGTTCAACGCTATTCTCCACTACTCAACTTAATCAATGAAAATTCAATTAAGTAGTAACAAAAAAGTTTGTTATTTGCAAGGATTTGTTCCACATAATTACTCTCTAAAACGAATAAAGCTTTCATCAAAAGAGCGTCGATAAAATCTAGTGTGATGTCCTTGTTTTGTTGCCAAAGTTGTTATGGCTTTTGCAAAGGCAAAAAAATGTTCCATTCCTTTCTTTGTTCCTTCATCTCTCCGAAAACATTCTTAAAACATCTGCAGTTGCTTGTCGGAGAGAACCTAACACATAGAAAAAGATGTAAATAACATAGAAGATGTACAAAATCCTATTCACATAACTTGTACAAAAGCAAATCAAAATATAAGTAGTCATTGCTCATATAAATCTTGAAATAGCAAATTAAATGCAAGTAGCCAAAGCAATAACCATGTTGGAAATAGTTTTTGGTTCAAAGAGAGAATTCCTACCGACTAATCATTACTGGGTGGCTTTCCAACTTTGCTTGAATTCCTGTACTGAAAGAGAGATCAATACTTTTGCAACCTAAATTAATGAGCCATTCTTACTACTATGTTAACCTCTCATATCATAGAATGCTTTACATATTGACTAGGATTGTATGCCAGCTCTTGCATTGAACATCCTCATAAAGTCATATTCATAGTATGTCGATTTTTTCTCTCAATAATCTTGAATCAAGACGAATTGATGTGGCCATCTCTTTACTTCTTTCGACTATTTTTGCACCCTATGTACTCTTAAAACTTGAAAACTGTCGTAAATACGTCTTTTACAGATCAAAACGTAATCTTTCACCAGAAATGTACCAAAAAATAACAAAGCTATAAGTAACACGTGTGAGTTCAAACGAATTAAAAATAAAGGCTAAACTTCATTAAAAACGATCGAAATTTTATAATGCAACCCATCGGTGATCACCACAAACTAAAATAAGCAAACAAATAAGAATGAATAACAATAAATCTCAGGGAAACGTACAGCCGATCTTAGGACGTTACTAGGAAAGCATTTGGGAGAGCAACTATGAAAATTAAATTACAAAAGCATCTCAATCAACTTGTACCAAATCCATCAATATGTGAAAATCAAATTAGCAAAGCAATTGAGAAATTAGAAAAGAAGAAATTAAACCTCAGATATATTAACCTGTAAAATGTTAATATTCAAATTGAGTTGCCATAATACTAAACTGATCTGACATATCATTCAAGAGCCTTGAACAATGGTTCATAGCCTCTAATAGGAGTTGGTCCTAGCAGAAAGTGTGTCTGCATACAGAATTGAAACAATTGTTGTCCAACAAAGAATCATAAACCTTCGCTTGCAGGAAAAAAAGGTGTCCGATGCCATTCGATATAGCAATATGTGATATTGAAGGTGCTATGGAACATCTAAAACGTCTATTGATGAACTTTAGAATCTCATTAGTGCTCACTCCAGGACAATTACACCTCTTGACTCAACCAAAAATTCTTATGAACTGTTGATCGCATTGAACAAATACCTTAACAACTGGAATTACTAATGTTTTTCTCCAAGATTAGGAATGAATAGCTATAAATCTCAAGCCATCAGACGTTATTAGGAAAGCAATTATGAAAATCAAATTAGGAATGCATCTCAATCAACATGTACCAAATCCATCAATATATCAAAATCAAATTAGGAAAGCTATTGGGAAAGCAATTAAGCAAATGATTAATCATCAATCTGAAAATGCGTACCTAAATCTGAAAAAATGATGAAGGCAATTGACTAAATGACCGGTCATGGGTCATCAGTCGTCAACGCATCGTCATCGACAGTGAGCTCTTGGCTGGTGGAGTCATCCCCTCGCCGTCGTCAATCGTATACTTCAGATTTAAATAAAAGAAGACCTCCTCGGGCCTCGACAGTCGATGCCTCCATGGTTCCACTCGTTTCAGATCTGAGTCGAGCTCAACAGGGATAGTCGACTCAAAGAGGCAGGAGCCCTGCCGACGTGTCATCGTCGATGTGTGGCCTAGAGGGTATCTTTGGTCCATGGTCTGGGAGGGCGAGTTGCACAGAGAGAGGGATGGAGAGAGAGAGAGAGTTGCAAACAGTAGATCTGAGGTGAAATTAATTTTTTTTTTTTGGAAGTTGAGGGGTACATTAGCCCCCCTCGTTCTAACATAGGTCCGCCCCTGGTCTCTAGGAGGTTTTATGGATTTATAAGAGCCAAATAAAGTTGAAACCATATTATTCACTACCCACTAATGTCAACTTACATAGGCTCGAATGCGGAATGAGTTTATTATGCTCAGAATGTGGTAACAATAATCAAAATCATTATGCATGCATGTATGATATTCTGACCTAGTTGTTCCTATAATGGATGGATGCATTTTAGTATGGACCAAGAGGGTGTGATGTCTGATTTAGCTTATGTTTTGAGCTAACATTTAAAAGCTGAATATTGCTAGATTTAAACATTTTTGTACTTTTATGACTGTTATGGTTCAATAGAAATCAAGTGATGCACACGGAAACATGTGTAGATCCTAATAGCTTCATTGGTCATGCTTTTCTTTTCTTGGCGGAATACAATGCTGCAATCGTGAAAAGTTAACATTAATCAGACTATTTTGGCATTTTGACTAGCAACAAGTACAAAACAAAAGGTAGATGAATGTTTCCATGTAAGCTCAAGAAAGGGAGGGGTAGGAGTCTGTGCTAAACCCACAATGGAAGTATCTTTCGTTAGGGCTATGGAAGCTCGTGGATGGTAGCTCTTGATCTTGTTGTGTATGTGTTGGCTACGTAAAAATATTTTTACTTTGATCAATAAATTATGGACACGTGGATCTTAGATAGCCACTCAGAAAAAAGGTGCCTAGGCGGACACATGTTCATAAAAAAAGTGTGGGCGTAGCAACCAAGCAGTTAATAAAGATGTCGTCAGTTTTCTAGATTAATACAAAAAGTTCAAGCACTTCAATATGATTGTACAGGAAATACAGTTTTTTCGAATTATATGGGGAAAAAACTGTCAGCTAGCTAGAATGAGAAAATTGATAGTAGCGGTTAACAAGCAATTTCTATGACTAATTAAAGATAAACAGCTGTCAACCAAAACAAAATGATCGGCAATAGTGGATGATAATAAGCAGTTTCCACAACTGCATGAAGATAGACAATGGTCAGCATAAGTGAGGCGATCGATGAAAGTAGTCAACAAACATACTACATAAAGAAAGACAGCTATCATTTGGGACAAAACAATCGATAGCATTGGTGGACAGGACATTTTTAGCAAAGGATTGGAAAAAAGGTTATGGGCAATGGAGAAACAGTTACGGACAAGCAAGTATAAAAGAAATGTTAGCCCTATGGTTGGATAACTTACGCTTACATCTTGTTTTGATAATAACTACACATTGATTATGCTTTAATGTGCACTTTGAGTTTCAAGAAAGATAGGGGAAACATGACAGAGATCGTCAAATTCACACATCGAATCTGACTCAAAAAATCAAGTCTGGAGGTTATTACTTTTTTCTTTGTCAAATTTCTATATAATTTTCCTTGTGACGATAAAGAATCCCATTCATTGTCATACTGTCTTCAGTGTACCGTATTCTTTATTTTTCTGGGTTCATCTTTTATTGACTTGTTTAGCATTCTGTCCTTCGTTAGTTTCCATATTTAGTAAAGTTCTTAGGTCCGAGAGACAAAAAGATCCCACACTATTAATCAATTGCAGTGGATACACAAATCCGGTTGTGAATTTGTTCATATCGCAAACATTGGCACACTCGGTGGAACCCTTGTAATAAAAAAGAGAAACGATGCCAAGTACACGTAGTCATGTTGTAAGATTGAATGGGGCCAATAATGGTGCCGAGACCCATATAGCCAGCAATGGTAGTAATTTGGGAGATAAGAAACACTCAAGTCGCTAATGGCATGAATGTGAATGTTAATATGAACACTAATGTTCAGAACTCAAGAAGCACCAGTGGAGATTAATGATGGTGCAGGCCTTAATGCTGAGATGCTAGCTACTGATCAGAATGATCAAACTATGAGCCAGTTGGTGAACCAGGTTAGTTCATCAACACAAGCATTTAGGGTTATGATGTCTCAATTCATGACTATTATGCAAAACTATAATATCATTTTAAATAGAATGGTTATAGTCAAGATCGGTCAACTCAAAAAATAAAGGATGAGATGAGAAGGTTATCAGAGGAAAGAAAACCTCTGAAAGGGAAATAATTAAGACTAATCAGGTGAAATCCAAAAGCAGACGTCCTCTATCGCCAAGATAGTGGATGTAAAACTGCAGGGAGGAAAGGCCCTTGTTAGTTATCAAGTTGACATGATGGAGACAGACACTTCTTCGGTGAAACAACCCAACGGTTTAAGTTCTTTATGAAATAACCCAACGGTTTAAGTTCAATCCACTCACAAGAGTTAGCTTGGTACATTCTTGTGCATATCGAGAGGGAGATCCAGGGCCAAGCAAAAGGTTGGTTACGAATGGATCTAAAGACCATGCAATGGGCCTAATACTTTTTGAGTTACCAAATATAAGGCTGACCAAGTTGGTAAGGGAATCGAGAGCGCTTGCACCCTTCCTCATAAGAAAAACCATGAGGGAATCTATCGATCTAAAAATCCATGTCCTACTGATAGAGAAAGGGTGGGTCCAAGATTTGGAGCCCAACCACAACATGAGTTCCATCAAGTTGGTACCCGTCAAAGGTACAAGCCCATTGATACCACTTTATAGAAAACCATACCTTGACAAAATCGACCAAATGAAAGTACCTAGGGGAGTAAAAATACCAGAGTTTAGCATTTTTCACGGGAAAGGGAACCAATCGACTATCAAGCATTTCTCAAGATTCACTTTCCAGTTTGGGGATCTTGTCCAACATGAATGGGTAAAGCTAAAATGGTTTCAATATTCACTGACTGGAGTAGCTTTTTCATGGTTTGCTAACCTACCACCAAAATTCAGTTTTTTTTTTAAAGAGATATGGAAGATCTATTCCATGCACACTTTTTCAAAATGGAGTTAGAGATTTCCTTAGAGGATTTAGCTAGACTAAAACAATTCTTAGGGAAAAGTGATGAGCAACTTTTAGAAAGGCTCAAGGTGTCCAAAAATAAATGCCAGGCTCATAATAGCCTAGACCTAAAGGTTAGGGGAAAAAATTGAGGGCATAAAGTTTAGGAATGTTTTTGAACTTTCTTCTCGAGTGGCTCGATATGAAACACTGCTGAGGGAAGAGCAAGTTAAAAGGAATTTATCGATGGCAACCTACTTCTAGGACCCTATCGATATGGAGATAGATGCTACGAAAATGGTTGGGACAAAATCAGTTATTTATGAACATTTAGTTAAACTTAGGAACCTTGTTAGCCTAACCTCGAAGCATCCCAACAAGATGAATCCATCGCTACGCTATGGAAGTACTCATTCAATATCAATCACGCAGATCAAATCTTCGATCATCTCTTGAAGATTAAATCCATTCAGCTTTAAGGCCCTCTTATGGCTCTTAAGGATAAGAAGGCTAAATTCGGTAAGTGGCACAACACCTTTAGTCATGATACTAATAATTGTGTTGTTTTTTGGAATGCAGTACAAGATCAAATTGAAGCGGGGCTGCCGGAGTTTGCTGACAAGGTCAAGGAGGTGATGGAAGTCGACAATGACCCTTTTTTAGATATGGCTCTAGATGTTAACATGGTATTAGTTGATTATAGTCCGATCGAGTGCTCAAGCGGCGATGATAGTTCAAAACAAAATAACTTTAAAGATGAAAAGCTACTAAAGAAGGACATCGGTAGCAGGAAAGCAAAGGAAAAGGTGGTATGGGCCGACGAAGGGTTCAGTTCTAACATGGAGAGGAGTGTCAGTTTGTGATGGGAAAGTGAAATAAAGGAACATATTGTTGATAAGGAGTCTACTTATAGCAAAGGCAGCTTGTTGCTGAAACTTGGAACCTTTGTCTTTAAAATTAAACTAGTTGGGGACCAGTTTGTCCAAGCTGTGATTCCTCAAGAGTGGTCAAATAGAATGACAAGTAAAGAAAAAATGATAGAGAACTTGGCTCAAAAAAATAATTACGAGATAAGTATTAGAAGAGAAGCCAAAAACGATAGAGTTTCCCTACTTAGTTAGGTATGAGTTCACACACCCAAACATGCCCAATCAAGTGATATATCAAAATAATGTTGGTCAAGACACATTGGCTCGAGAATGATAAAACCGAAGTTTGGACTATTTGGTCCTAAATACATATCCAAGAACTACAAAGGTAAAAACAAAAAAATGGCCGCATATCGAGGCGAGCCAAAAATGATTAAACCAAAAGTGCTGCCCGATAATCTATGACATATAGGTGGTGAAGAGAGGTTTCCACTTTTAGGGACCTACCAAGATTTGAGCAGGACAAAAAAAGGAAAGTTAAAAGAAACTTTGCCACCATAATGCAAAATGAGTTTGAAATCCAATAGGCTCATATCGATCGCAAGGAATGGATGTTGACAAGGGGGCAGACCAGAAGGATAGGGCTGGGAACATACAGCAGAAACTAAGGAAGAAGTGGCACCAAAAAAGGTTGTTGAACGTCATAATGTAGATGCCAAAACGGTCAAGAAGTTTAAGCAGGCCAAGGAACCATCGATTGATAATAAAATTGAAAAAGAGTCAGAGTTAGAAGTTTCAAGCAGGAAGAATGAGTTGGTGACATGAAGTATGACAACTGCAAAGGGTTAGAAGTCCGAAGTAAAAGATAAATATGTTTTGGGGAATTCGAGGTTAGTATTGACTACAATATGATGTTCATTTTACCCTTCACTTTGAAGCAAAAGAAGAACATCTTTCTTAGCATGGGGACAATGTAGAGGATAGCAAGGCTCCTTCACCTCACAGTTTTGTCCTCAAAAGGAAGGCAAATATGATTGACGAAGTAAGGCAAATTCATTCTAGCGTTGGCATCATTATCGATCAGGGGAATCAAGTCATCTTGGCGAGACCAGATCTACAAAAAACTAGGCATTTGAAGCCTTTGCTCATCTTAAATTAATGGATGGCCAGCTAGTGACCAAAGTCTTGGTCAATAACGGTGTTGCAGTGAACATTTTACCTACTAGAATGTTGAAGAAGTTGTGTAAGGATGAGAAAGATTTGATCTCTTAGATCATGATATGAACTTTGTTGGGGGTGCCTCTAGTCCAAAAAGTGTGGTCTCGATACAGTTAATTGTAAGAAAGAGAACAAAGATGTCACCCTTCTTTGTAATCGATTCCTCATCTAATTTTAACGCCTTGCTCCGTAGGGAGTAGATCTATATCAACGGTTGCATACCATCTTCCCTCCATCATGTGTTGATATTCAGGATGAAAGAACAGGATGGAAAGAAAGTAGCAGAATTAGTTTGTGCGGATGACTAACCATTTTTAGCTAACTCAAACTTGTGGAAGCAAAGTTCTATCAGTTGGGGATATAGCCATTAACATTAGCTAATTATGGAATGGTGATGTGTGATCAAAGTATTGATTTGAAAAATCTACAGTAGATCGCATGCATATAAAAGAAAAAATGGTTGGACCGAGTACCAAAAGGCCCCGACCAAGTACTTGTAAAAATAATTGTTGATGGATAGTCATGACAAGAGTGATCTTGACAGATGCTCCCATTATGGATCGAGGAAGAGGATGTTGAAAGTTGTGATGTACAACCGATGATGTTTGATGTCGTGAATAAGAGTAAGATGGGACAAGGACACAAAAATAGCAACTTTTAAAAAATTGATGATTTATACTGTGGAAAAAAGATTGGCAAAGTTGTTTTCTATCAATTAGGAAAAATGTATAGAAGATGATGAAAAGGATCAATTGAATGAAATCCAATTGCAAGGTTTGAGATCGCCTCTAGCAAAATTGATAAGCCCTCAATTACCAGAGGAGATGCAAAAATATGTGATTAAACTAGTCAAAAGATATAAGGATTACTTTGCGGAGCTACGAGGAAATGTCAGGTTTGGATAGAAAACTGGTAGAGCATGGACTGTCGATCAAGCAAGGCTTCAAACTTTTTATACAAGCGCCCATGAAGATGTCAAATGAGGTAATTTTACTTGTGAAAAAGGAAATCGAGCGACTGGTCAAGGCAAAGTTCATTCGCCCTGCCAGGTATGTTGAATGAATGTCTTATATAGTCCATGTGTTAAAGAAATGGCAAATAAGAGTCTGCATTGATTTCAGAAACTTAAATATTGTCACTCCTAAAGATGAGTATGCCATGCTTGTCGTCTATTTACCAGTTGATTCAACATTAAAACATGAAGTCATGCCTTTTATGGATGGAAATGCTAGGTACAACCGAATTTTTATCACGGATGATATGTCCGTAAGACTGCATTTAGATGTCCTTGTGTAATCGGGACATTTGAATGAATAATAATGCCCTTTGGTTTCTACGGTGTCCGACGGTGTTGATGGCTGGCCATTGCCTACAACTTGTAGATGGTGGCGGAGACACGCGCTGGGCGCTTGCTAGAGGTGGCCTCAGGCACATAGCTGTGGGTTGGCAGAATTTGGCTCGTGGGCTGACAGATGGTGCTAACTGTTAGCCTCTGATGCTGGTGATACGAAGTGCATGCTTGTTTGACTTCTTGCAGTGCTATTTTATCTGTTGGTTTTTGCCCTTTGGTTATGCTTATATGTAATTACTTTAGTTTACTTGTTAATTTTTATCTTGTTGGTTTTTATTTTTTATTTTATCTTAGAATGAAAGCAAGATTACTTAAAATTTTTAAATGTTATGGTTTATTCTGTTGGTGCCTAGCAGATAGAATTCTTATTCGGTGTAGTTGCCCTTCTTGGACTTGTTATAAACTTAACTGCTTTGCAGTCTTTATAATGTATATAATGCTATTTTATTACAAAAAAAAAATGCATGACACTTTTTTAGAGAGAGAAATTAAGCTAAATATATTTCTACGGAACCTTTTGAAAGTTTACATATTTCTCCGCAACTATTTGTCATACAATATCCTTTCAAGTAAAATCTTTCGCTTATAACTATTCCGTCCTTACTTATCAAAATTATTTAGCGGTCTTAGTTTTTGCCTTAAAAGCAATTAGGATTAAACAGTTGGAGAGCTTTGTTTTAAAAATAAGGCTTAACTGCATTGTGAACCTTATATTTTTTCAAAACTTATAACTAATAACTCTAATGCTTACACTGTAGATCTCGGGATCCTAAGGCCTGCCTAGTGCTGCAATCAAAGGAAGGTGCAAGTATAAAATCGTCTTTTTAAGTTTGAATCATCTTCACCATGATAGGCCGTCGTTCAACCACAAATTGGAATCACACAAATATTAATTTTGTGGTTTGGTTTAAAGATGATCATACTCACCGACAATAATCACGTGCAACCCATTCACACTTAACACTATCAAGAAAATCTACGCCTACCCACAATCCTCGCCCTCTTCTTCATTGACTCTCAAAGCTAATTACCCAAAACTACTATCATTGTGACACTTTGAAATCCAAATTTAAATCCTAAAGTCTCTTAGAATTTGGTTTGTGTTATGAATTTGGAAAACACAATTTTTGTGAAGCACATTTTGAATAACAACTCAAAAGAAAGAAAGAAAGAAAATGAGGAGGATGTGAAAAACCCATTATTGGTGGAGTTGGTTGACTTCAGAGATAATGTATGGCGGAGTTAACGGTGTTGATAGTGGTCAAGATGACTTGTCGTCGATTTTTCCATTTGTAGTAGTGATTTGAAGGTGATGGATGGTGGTCAGTAGTGGCGATGGTGGTCAGCGGCGATTTAGCGGTGGTTAAAGGTGATGAAGATGATTAAAACCTAAAAAAGTTCTACCCCTGTCTTTTCTGTCGATTGCAATAATAAGGCAAATGTTAGAATTTTAAGAGTTAACGTGTAAAAGTTAGGGTTTTACCTGCATTTATTTAAAAAGATACAGAGTATGTTGTGCAATTAAAGTTGACAATGGTATGTAACATCATGCTTCAGTTATTCAATTGTAAAAACAACCCAGAGCGACAACATATATACATCAGTTTTACATTTTAAAATTGCGTGTAGGTCTCTTAAAGAAGAAAATATTTAGTAATCGCCGTGTTATCTGTTTAGGTCTGGTAGTGTTAGACCATTAGTAATAATTTGTCAAACAATCAATCTTGTAAAATCGTAGGGCAGTTAAGTTAAATCACTGTTTACTACATTGTTGATTCCATGTTCCTGCATCTTGGTGGTGATTGTGGAAGCATAGGGTGAGAGCGAGGGTGAGGATGAGGGGAAAGGCGGCATCGGCATCGGCATCGGCATCGTCAACAAAAGGATTAGGCAGCAGGGGTGGTTGGGGGTGGGAATGAGATATCTGTACTGTTGTGATTGGCACGATAGTATTTTCTCAAACGTCGTGCACTGTCGTGTATTCCATACCGATCAGGTTTAGCAAACCAGGCGAGGGCGGCCAAACACTTTCATCGAGCAATTGGCGGGCGTTATGGAGAAGGCAGAAGAAATCGACGATCGCGATGTCCCTTCATTCAAGCTCCTGCTTGCTTGTCCCTCTGGCCTCTCTCCATCTCAGGTTCGTTCAACTGCTACAAATCGACGTTCTACACCCCAGTTTGTTTTCCCTAAGATATCTATCAATGTCACCGTAAAATGTGAACACTTGTGCAAAATTAAGGTGTCGGTGCATTTCGACGAGTCGTACGACAGGATTCCTCATCCCGACATCGATCTAGAAAACTCCATTTCTGAGGTCAGTCTTCGATTGTACGTATTTCTTTACTTTAATTGAATCTGTGTGATAGTACCACGTACTCCGTCTGTTTCATTATTTTTCGCCATTTTGACTTTCACGAGTTGATACAACAAAAACATTGCTCTCCTTCTGTGACTTGTCAAACAAAATTTATTAGACTCGTTGCTACTACTTGGTTCAAGGCAATCTGTAGAGGTTCGAACTGCATTACTAATTTGCAAAAATGTGAAAGGAAACTAGAAAATAAACTCAGGTATTATTACTCATCTTGGCCGTGCGATTTAATCTTTCTTTGTTCTTGGATCTGGATGCATTTAACATGGGAATCAGATCATTTGGATTTGGTTTTGTACGACTTAGAATTATGCTCTGTGATGTTTTTTGAGAAATTATATCTCAACTGGAATCTCCAGTGGCAATGACATTCTTGAGCACAATTGAGAAAGCAGTGATCCAGTGAGTTTTTGGTTGAACCGACTTGCCAAGTGATTTAAGATATACTCCATCTCCCACATTTGCAAGTCTTTGTTCCTATTAGACAGCACTAGCAGAAAAAGCTTGAACAAATTGATGGATTAGAATACATAACTGACGTGGCTTTATAAAAGTTTTAGACAAGTAATAAGCAAACCTCATAATTTGCCCAACATGAGTGTCAGAAAGAAATCTGAAAGGATGGGACTATTTGTACAGGATAGATAGGTTGTGTTGAAGGGGGTTCTGTTGTGAAGAGTAGCATTAACTTTCTGAAAAATATTTATTTGGTTGACAAATTGATGCAATTTTAGGAATACTATAAAGTGTTGATACCTGATTATGGTCCTGATGTCTCTCTATGTCATTTGATTAGATCTGGGATCAAAGAGTTCAACTAAGCACATCATTGTTTAATGGGAAGAAGTTCAGGGTATGTGGTTTTCAACCTTTGCATTCATGTTGATCTCAAGTGCTCAATCTATAGTCATTATTGCTGAATGACATGTCATATGGATCTCAAGTAGAGGACGGATAACTGATCCATGCAAGCTGAATTACTTTAAACATGTCTTGTATGTACTAGATAAAAGCAACTACGAAATTTCTATACATTTGAACATTGCAGAAAGGCTAAATTGCAAATAACCCCTTGACATTTGCAATGTTTGGCAAATAAACCCTAACCTTTCAATCTGAGCATTTAAACCCCTGACGTTTCCAATAGACCCTCTAAGAGTGGTTTTTAAGTAAAACAACAAATAAATACATAAAAATTAAACCACTAATTATGTTTCAAAACGCGATTGGGCCATTTTTTTAACTTAGTCTTCTTTTCCTTTGTTTTTAAACTTAGTTTCTTTTCCTTTGTCTTCTTTTATTCTTCCTTCACCAATAAAACCACCACCACCATCATCAGCACCATTGATTTGTCTACCACTCCATCAAGGTTCCATTACCACTGAAACTTTAACTCCAACAACCATTGCCAGTACTCAAAACCCATTCGAAACGCCTTTTAGAACAATTATTTATTCAATTATAAAAGTTCAAGTACATAACGGTGGATCGATTTGAATTAGATCTGGTGATTGCTTGATGTGTGGTTTCGGTTCTGTGTTGATCACCTTGGCCTTGGTGGCGGGTTTGTGATAGTGCTGGTGGACATGATTAAAGTGGGGGTGGTGCGGTGAACTTTGGGATTATGTGTGCAGGTATTTTGTAGGGGTGTGTGTGTGTGTGTGTGTGTGAGAGAGAGAGAGAGAGAGCCGTGGTGGTGGTTTGGAGGTGTTGGCTTTATTGGTGAGGGAAGAATGAAGAAGAGTAGAAAAAGAAAAAAAAATGATTTATAAATACGTTGGACAGATTTGCCCCTTGGGGAAGTTGCCTGAATTGCATGAATAGTCGGCCATCCACTTAATTTTGGCGATCATGTGATTTTGGGTCAAATTGCCTTAATTGGAAACATCGGGGTTTTAAAGGCCCAAATTGAAAGGTTAGGGTTTATTTGCCAAAAGTTACAAACCTCAGGTGGTTATTGCAATTTAGCCTTGCAAAATGGTCAGTGACATGCTGACATGCCAAAACCTGCTTGTTTTATGACCTGCGGCTCTTTGCCATCGCCTGTATATTTAAAGTATAACCTCGGACACTTGGTTGCAAATCAATTTTGTAATTTCCTTAGGTTTCTCCACAGCTGGAGTTGATATTATGACGTTATACGTCAAGCTATCTGGCAGCCGCTTGTTTATTACTAAATTAATCTTATTGTTGATCTTAACCCTTAGATTACGGGTTCAAAGTGCAGAAACTGTACCAGGGTACCCCTGCAAAAGTAGGAAGGATGCTGTAAATCTGAGTAAGAAATGTGGACTCTAGAGTCTAGAATCGTTCCATATGTTTGGTATCACAGGGATTGGTAAGACCCTAAAAATGAGAGACACTGATGCAGAAGGTTATCGTAGAGGGCTACTTCCCCTTTGTAGTGAATCATGCCCAAGTTGGCTGCATGTCCACGTCTACATCAAAATTATGAGGTTCACAACACTTTATGCTGTTGTTAACGAGTCCATATATCTACCATGTGCAATGTCTGAAATGGAAGTGGCTCCTTTTTCTACGTGCCTGCATCTTGGTAATGGTAATGCTACATTTTAGATGAGAATATCTAGTGATCAGGAATATCAAGTGCTTCCAGATAAGTCCTGTCGCATGAGAATTTAAGATGTGTACTGAAGTGAGTTTGTATTACAGTGTTCCAAAAGAATTTTGGCTAAATATTGTATCTATGTTTTTTAGTAATTGGTTTGCAGTATGGAGGACACGTTTTTCATGGTGTGATTGACCCCAACCAAGGGTCCCATGTATGCCTTCACCTTGGCCTGACAGATTATAGGTCCTCTCTCTCTCTCTCTCTCTCTCTCTCTCTCTCTCTCTCTCTCTCTCTCTCCTCACCCTCTCCCTCTATGTGTTTGTGTGTGCCACCCCCACCCCCCGCGTGTAGGTTTGGTGATAGAAGCAAAGGTTATAGTTTTCTTATGTCGAGAGTATCTCATAACGTGAATGCCTATTAACAACATTTGCTATCATCTGAGAAAAAAATGAAGGGGGCAGAAAAAACATTATCTGATTGTAGGTTGGTGGCCAATTGGCAATAGCTGGGTTGAAGACTCTAGGGCTTATTGATTTCAGAGAAGGCTCAACAGCTTGTTTTTAGTTGTTATTGAGACGCCTGGGTAGTGTTACTTTGGGTGTGTCTCTAAGGTTGAGGGATGTCTTCAACTGTATGTATAAACAGTCTCCAAGGGAGACCCTTAGCAGGCCTTTTCTCTGTATTAGTCATTCACATCTTTGATTCCAAATGGTATATGGTTTTTTGAACTCAGATCTAAGATGTATACTGCAATTGACGTGGATTCTCCTTTTTACGTGCTACATGGTTGAATATCTCATTGATCTTTTACCATCATACTAAGTCAAGTCTTTATTTGTACCTTCTTTTCATGTCATTTTGCCAAACTGCATTTCTAGCTTCTAGCTGCTAAATCTACTGTATAAATAGGGCGTTGCTTATTTTATATGCCTCTTGATGCATGTTACTGGATCTGCTAACGTGATTTTATCATTTTTCTTTTCTTTGTTTACTGGTTTGAGAGTTGAGAGTATTTTACATGTATTAATCCTCATAGAGCTTCTGTACAAACGTGGTAATTTTTCATTGTCTTTCTTATTACTCAGGACTTTTGTGGGAACAAACTTAAGTCCTTTGTGGGACAAATTTCTTGCTCAATCACAAGGTAAAAAGTTGCATGAAATTAAAATAATTACAAGGTGGATCCCCTTTGCTTCTTGTTCCAGCTTGAATTGGAAGTGATAAGTTTCATTGGTCAGACTTCACATTTTGCATCTTGTATCACCTATTGCTACGAGTTTTCAATGTTCCATGCCTAAATGAATTTATCCATGTTTGCTTTTAGATGATTGTCAACAGTGTCAACACACCTCAAGTCCATTGGGTAATGCTGCAGTTGTAGAGACGTCTGATAAGAGGATACTTGTGTTGCAAAGAAGCAATATGGTTGGTGAATTTCCTGGTCACTTCGTTTTCCCTGGAGGCCATCCAGAGGTATCCAATCTAGTAGTATAAGAGATACTCTCTACTTTTTTTCCCATCTCGCTGATTAACACATGCTCATGGACTTTCAACTTCTACCATGTATGGATGCTCTTTCTCTTGTCTCTCATTTTCGGTATTATGCAGAATGATTTATCCTGCATTGCATGTTAGCTTTTGGTGCATTTTGTAGTGTCTTATGATTCTACATTCATGTAAGAGTGTTTCCCCACTCCGTCTGAGTGGTGATAAGCTGTATCCTCGCATTATTTATCCTGGAAAAGATAGCTGGTTTATCAGGATTCTGTGGTTCACTCGTACTTTGCTAATTGTTGACAGCCCGAAGAAGTTGGAACACTATCCCATCTGTATGACAAAGATCTCACAAACGCTCAGCTCATCAACAGAAAGGTCTCTCAGGAAATGTTTGACAGCATTGTTCGTGAAGTAGTTGAAGAAATTGGAGTACCAGCATCATCCCTTGTATGAGGAAATCTCTGACTTCATTACTAAGTTCCTATTTTGACATGATATCTCCTCTTTTGTTGCAAGCTTTCACTACCACTAGAGGGAACTCAATGGCAAAGATAATTTGTTGTGCCATTTCATTATTTCTATTATTTTTTTTAGTCTCTTGTTTGTTTACATTATCTAACTCAAGTAATTCCATCAGCAACTACCCTAAATGATAGCCGCACGATAAGGCATTGCCTACCTGAAAGGAGCTAGCCATGCAGATAATCTTGAATTCCTTTTTATAAGGTGAATTCAAAACTCTCGTATCAATTATGGGACAGGGTACCACAATCTCCATCTAGGCTTCTAAGGCCCAGTTATTATTGATAGCCAGATACAGTGTCTCCATAAGCTCCATTTCCAGCCAATTTAAGGATATACCCGTCGTCCTCTCCGATACTCTTCGTTCATGTGGGATACACCAGGGCCTGCCAGTCCCAACCTTAGTTGCAGGATTCTTGTAGAGGGGCCACGAATCTTTCTTAGAATCGCGAATCTGTGCTCTAACTCGGGAGCTCATCGGGAGCGATCCCAAGAGAGTTTGGATCTTGAACGGCAGTATGGGCAGATTCTTTTTCATCAACAATGGAGTTTTTCTCCTTTTTTTCTTTGGGTAGTCAGTATTGGAGGCTAGGATCACGAAGAGCAATGAATAGAGAAGACGAATAGAGAGAAACTCAGCCGTTTCTTTGTACAGGTATATATTGGGAAATGGAAGGCAAAGCATTTGGGGTGGGCCCTATTAGTCTGTCTTTATAGGTCATCAGTAAATTGGTGGCTTTGGCTTGGCCACGTCCCCCAGCATGATGTGTTGGACATGACAGCTGGGTTCTTTAAATTCTTTTCATATTCTCCACTTAACTTTCAACTATCATAAAACCAACCACACTTTGTTATATATTTTACAAGATCCCAATATTTTCAAATTGTCTTGGTTTATACCATAAAGGTAATTTAAAATAATCATTTAGCCGTGATGCTTCCTACTTGGATTCTCCATGGTGCGGACGCTTCCCCTCTCCTGCCCCCCCCCCCCCCCCCCCGTCCCCACCCCCTCCCCGCTATGTGCAACTTAGGTCCCAACTAGTGGCAAGGGGGTAGATAAACTGGCTCAAGCTTTTCTGGAATCTGCTCTGCTACTGTATATGATGGTCGAGAACCACAAGCCCACCATAGGGAATTGCCTCTGTCAAGATTGTGACACCTTTCTTTTCCGTATAGGTTATGCGAGAGTTTTAGACGTGGGGAGGAAATACCTTGTTGTCGGCTATTCTTTAGGTTTGTGCAGATGGTGTGAAAGCCGACTCTTGAAGCTTCGCCTCTTGTAAAACCCACACAAAAGGATAGTTGGCAGCAATGAAGAGGAGACAGATATATTGTCAATGGCTTTTAGAGAGAGTTTTTCTTCTTACGAGTACATTAAGAGAAATCACCAAAATGGCGGGGTAGGTGGATGCGTTGAAAAAACCACATAGGCAGGAATATACAAGAGCAGAAAAAGCGGAAACGGCCGCTATTCTACATGTTAAGCAAAACAATCCAGACACCATCACAGATACATTAACACTCGACACCAGGTTATAGAGAGGAAGTTATTGGGCTATATATGACATGGTTATGATGAGCTTTTGCGAGGATGTTTGATTTGTGGGTTGTGTTGCTGGGGTTTGGTGGGGGGGGGGGAGAGGGGGGCGGTCTTGTGGCATCTAGTGATATGCTAACCATTGTTCTGTTTTTAGATGCTA
The DNA here is from genome assembly GCA_033070095.1 of Escallonia herrerae. Lineage (NCBI taxonomy): Eukaryota > Viridiplantae > Streptophyta > Magnoliopsida > Escalloniales > Escalloniaceae > Escallonia > Escallonia herrerae. The sequence goes on from JAVXUP010000861.1 coordinate 274,910, forward strand.
AGACTTATTAACAAAAGTCTAGCCTCAATATGACGCATACATCCTTAATTTTAACAATCTAATTGACTTATCAAAATTTTTTTAACAATCTAATTGATTTGGGAATTCACAGTTGAATATTCACCTTCAGATTACATGGAGCTTTTAGAGCTTGGCTTCTAGTTCAGTGGCGAAACCACACTGCTGCTTTATAGGAGATAGATTACATGGTTTATTGAAAGAAAAGAGAAATACCAAGAGCCCCCGGTTCATGAGAGAATCGTGTGTGTCAAAGATTGATTAAGGTCAAATATGTTAAACTAGCTTAGTTTGCCTTGTTAGGCTACCCTAGCACGGTATTCTAATTGGATCCATCTTTGAATTCCAATTGAGACGGTTGATCCTTCATCAGCAATTTGGACAGATAAGAAAGGCAAAAGCTTACTTGTGCTCGCTCTAAAGGCATGTACTAAATCCAAGACAAATGATCTCGTAACTAACAGCAATGCAGCAGTAAAATTTTGTTTTTGTTACACTATGCATTTCTTTTATTTATGAGGTCTTGAAGATGGCAACACAATTTAAAAGATTATGAGGTCCTTATTATGCTCCCTTAGAGGACATGTTAGCAGGACCCAACAGAAAATAGCTTTTAGCTATCAGTTTATTGCGTTCGAGGAAATTCTTTCCTGAATTGTTGCATGCATCAAAGTGGAGGAACGTGTGGTTGAGAATTGGAAACTTGATGTATTGAATTTCCTTTTACCCTGGATTCAGCATCTGGTTATGCACTCAACTTATAGTTGGTTCATTCTCAATGCAGTGCAACCCTGTATTTATTGGTATCACTCGCCGGATTTTGAATGTTCGACCAGCAGCCTTTTTCTTCATCAAATGCAGTCTTCCGTCAAAGGAAATTCAACAACTATATTCTAGTGCCCAAGATGGCTACGAGTCAACAAAGCTTTACACTGTTCCTGTGGTTAGTTTGTGTACACTATCTTCTGTGAGGTTTTACTGTATTGTCCATGTTGTTCTTTTGTATGGAATGTTATTTATTACTTGTAATTTAATGATCGTCTAAATGATGGCTGGCACACTAGCTCTTTGTTGATGGAGGTAATTAACAGTATTGATTGATCTAAACTAAAGAAACAGTATTAAACCAGAGGCTCAGGGTGCCCTTTGGATAAGATTGAGGAAAGTGTTGCATGGCAAGTCATGTGAATAGCAATAAAGGGTAATCTGTGCGAATTTCTTTGGAGGCTTGGAAGATCGAGGTTGTTGAAGGATAATACTAGAAAGCAACATTTTGTGCTGCGCAAGTTGGACATTGACAAGGCATATGACCAGTTTACACTTTTCATCGTAATTAGCAGTCAAGATCCTCTTTCCCTTGACACTTCATTCTGCTATTGAATTTTAGGCAAGATATTCTTCGAGTGATGGAGTGATAGGGCTTTCAGACGATATTTGCCGAAGATACTAGTACTTTTTGGTGGCTAAGGATGTGACTGCTTATGATAATCAAGGTGTCTTCTACTTTAGCTTGTGCGATTTCAAATTCAAAAGTCAATAGCAGCCGAGTAGGATGATGAACGGTAAGCTTGTTAGTAGTGTTAGGAAGCTCTCCTCTTATTGACTCCATGAGAAGAAGACACAACTTCGGGCTTCCACATTAACACAAATATTACTGAAAAGATAAGCTAAGAAGCACGGATACGCGGATACGGCATTTTTGAAAATTTTAGGATACTGGTGCGGCGGGGATACGACAGATTTTGTAATATTATTAAATTTGTAAACAATTTGAATCTTAAAATGTGTTAGATATATGTAAAAAAGCATAAATATTCCAACTAAAATAGTGAGAGTTTGTTAAGTTTAATGGGTTGCTTCTTGAATTTTGATGTTTTCGACTAAATTAGTGATAATTTCTTAAGTTTGGACTGTCTTGTAAATATTGAAATTGTATAAGTGAACACAATGAAGTTTGTATGTGTAGTACTATTATTTCATTGAAGTATTGGGGCTGATTTAAGTAATAAGTTAATAAGTGGGTACAAAAATTAAATAGCAAAAGTCAAAAGTCTTTACTATCTAATAACTTCTAGCCAAACCCCACCTCGATAACATCGATGTACAAGGTTCCAGCCACCTCGATAACATTGTATAGTTTCTGCTTTCTTCCGGCCACAGCGTCGCATTGCCGCAGCACTGCACTTGGTTCATCGGGGAGATCTACTCCTCCTCCTCCCCCTTCGTCTTCTTCTCTCCGGTCTCCTCTCTCCTCTCTGATTCCTTGTCAGTGGTCACAAATCTGCACGGTGGTCAAAGATCGGCGGTGGTCACAGGTCGGATGCGCACCCGAGCTCCACCCGGTATGTAAGAAATTAGAAAAATAATTCAATAAAATCGGACATGCACCTGACACGCACCGATGCCGCACCCGACTTGCACACACACCCGACGCGTATCCGGTGCCGGTGCTTCATCCTAAGTGCCGCACTGGTGCTTCATAGAAGATAAGGCTTTGGCTTAAACACCGTATCATTCTCTTTAAAGTTCAAACTCACCAAGTATGGATGAGCACGCCTTTGCAACAACGGGCCTTGGTAACACTGACTTTCTGCATTAGTGGGGGTCACTCTGTGGAATCCAGTCTTCTATAGAAACTTTCATTTTTGGGAAGTTCATGATATCGATGCCCTTCTACGGAGGCTCAATTATGTTCGGTGATTTGGTGCGGAAGGGATAAGTATTTATGGAAAACCGAACCTAAGGGTTGCTCCTCTCGTAAGTCCTTCTATTCCTTACTTTCCTTATTCTGTTATCTGATTCCCATTGCTTGCATTTTGGAGACCGAGTCCCCAGCAAGGTTAGTGCCTTGTTTGTTTCAAGGAAAATGTTTCACGGAAAACACTTTTCTGGAGTATGCTTTTCGAAAAATAGTAGTTCCTGAAATTATTTTCATAAAAATTATTTTTCACTGTTTGAGTGTCGTGCAATGATACAAATATCTATACCAAAAAAAAGTTTTACTATTTTTGCTTTTTTTTTGGTACAAATATTTTTGCTGTTTGGGCATCGCTCTGTGTGTGTGTGGTTAGTGGGTGGGTGGGTGGGTGGGTGGGTGGTGTTGGTGGGTAGGGCGTATGTGTGTGGGTAGGTGGGGCATGTGTGTGGGAGTGGGTGTGTGTGCGCGCGCGTGCGTGTGATGTGTGTATATGTGTGGGCGGGTAGGCGTTTGTGTTTCGGGGCGTGTGTGTGGGTGTGTGTGTGTGTGTATGTGTGTCGGCAGGCGGGCGCACGTGCACATGTGTGTGTGTTGGGGGGTGGGGGCAGGTGTGTGTGAGAGAGTGTGTGTAAGTGCGTGGGTGTGTGTGTGTTTTCAGTGGTCCGGAAAATGACTTGCCGAGTTTTAATCTGTAAGTGGTTTTCCAACATTTTGTTCTTCAAAATAAGTTGATTGGAAATCTTTTTCCTTTGAAAAATCTTATACATGCAACAAACACCGGAAAACCTTTTCCGGAAAATGATTTCTATGCACCAAACACAGAAAAATGCGAAAAACATTTTTCGGAAAACGTATTCCGTGAAACAAACAGGGCCTAGGTTTTTCGTTGGGAGGCCTTAAGTAGAGCAGTGCTAACTGGGGATAACCCGAGGAGGAGAGGGAAGATCTATGTCAACTAGTGCTTTATGTGCTAACATAACTAGAAATTAGTGGACCATCTATTGTTGCATTATCCTGTGGCTTGAGTCCTTTGAGATTTGGATAGTGATTGATGGAGTTTTTGGTTTCAGTTTTTTCTTCAGTTTTATAAACTAGAAAAAGAAAAAACCCATTTGATGGATAGTTTTCATTTTTCGTTCAGCTTTTAAAACCAATTTTTAAAACGGGACTATTTTTGAAAACTCCATTTTGGAGTTGTGGGTTTTCAATTTTGGTTTCTGTTTTTAAGATCTAACCATCAAACTTTATTAGAAGCAATTTGTCTTTCACATTTTAAAAAAATCAAGTCATTTCACTTCATCACTACCAGTACTTACCCTCCAAGCCCTCACCACCACTACCACCAGCAGACAACCACCATCACCTCTCGGCCACCGCCCCCAACCACCCCCTACCTTCGTCGCCCCACTGCTGCGCCATCACAGATCTGCCCCACTATCACCATCCTACCGCTGTCACACCAACAGATCTCTTAAATTGCCGCCACAGTCCCGCCGTTGTCCACTGGCAGATCTGCCTCACCGCTGCCATCGCCACCGCATGAATATGCTCTGCCACTGCATGAATCTGCTCCACCACCACACGATCCTTCCGTCGCACGAATCTCCATCTTGGTTAATCAAAGATTAAGAGAGCCGAGCTTGGAATATCTAGCGCATCTGCGGGAAAGAGGAGAGCAGAAAGGAGAAGTGGAGAGCACCGCTAGCATAACACCCATTGATGCTACGGCTGCCAACCTTCGCGGAGCGGTAAGCATCTTCACGTCATTCTCTCTTCCCGTCGGTTTCCCCCCCGTTCTCTGCCTATCTTTTCCTTCGATCACTATCTTTCTTCTCGTTCAATCTCTGTCTCTCTGCTCCTTCAATATCCGTCTCTCTTTCACTTTTCCGTTCTTCATTTCTTTAGATTTTCTTCCTACTGAGCTATCAATTCCAAAATATTTTGATTTGCTGAATCTTCTAGACCTACATTTAATTATTGTACCTTTGTAATTTCCTTTTACTGCCGAGATTTGGTTTTTGGCTAGCAGTAACTCCGTCGTGGTTTTGGCGGTTGGTCGTGATGGGTGGTGGTTACTGGCTATGGGCGCGGTGATACTGTGGCATGATGATGTTGGTTGGTGGTAATGGAAACTGGTGTTTTGGGGAAGAGGGAACGTAAAGGAAAATAAAATCCTCTTAAAAGAAGCAAAAACTGGAAAAAACTAGAATTGATCTATCAAACGTCTACTTGTTTTTTTTCAAAACAGAAACCACAACTAGTTTTGGTTTTATATTTAAAAACCAAAACTAAAAACTACAATGTTGTCAAACAGACCCTTGGCTTTAGTCTCCTTCACAATCATTGTTGACTCGTAAGTCTTTGATTGATCTCGTGAGGTGTTGGTCTCTGTACGAGAGATGCAGGAGGAGAGGGAATGTTTGGGGATGGATCCCCCTTGGTTTGGCGCCTCTGGTCGGAGATAGATAGCTGAGCTTTTGAGGGCACAGCTTATGTTTAACTTTATGCTTTTGCTTTTAGCTGGGATAAGGGGAATAAAGATGAATCCCTATATGAGTTTTTGGACTCTCTTGCCGAATATATAGCCTTTTCAGTGCTGTCTTTCTGTTTGTTACTGATTCTCTACTTATCAGGAAGGGGTAAAGATGAAACACGAGTACGCCATCACTGAAATTTGGTCAGAACACGCATAGCTAAGGTACTCCAAAAGCTCATTCACATTGTAGACATGAGTGACAACGAATCAATCATGTTCCCCTCCACGAAACTCAAACTCAGACTAGAGATAACAGTAGGGTCATCATAGATGTTTTTGTCTTCCCCTGTTCTGTTAGTTTAAGTTTCAGAACTTCGTCACGTACTGACAGATATTTCCAATAAATCACTGATGTGTGAAGACGGAGACATAACTTTAGGCACCCAGCTTATGTCAAACCGCAATAAAGAATCTAAATACCTCTTAAAGAATCGGAAGGGGTAGTGATTATGGACCATGAAAGCAGGCAAAACTGGATAAATTATCGTAGTGCTGCATAATTTCACAACAGTGTAACGGCATTATAAATAGGCACACTAGAACCTCGGAGACACGGTCATCCAGGTCCTTGCTATTTCTTTAGCTGTCTGGCAGTGCAGGTGATTGGTACGGAGATCACCAGCTGCTCTTCATCCCCTTTGAATTACTTTTTTTCATCACTCTGTCTGTCATCACCAGTAGTCCTTACTTCCCCATGAGAATTTGAGTTACTTGCTTTATTATTATGTTTTTAAGTTTAGAGGACCCACAACCTACATCTAGCAAGAACCAGAACTAAGATATTTTTCTTGCTAATTTGCACTATAAAAGGTCTTTGTAGTTTTCTTCTTCACTATAAGACCATGGAATGGTGTATATCACATCTATCATCTTCCTGGTTAACTTTCAAGAAGAAGTCTTGTGGTCTATTTAAAGGAAGAAATCAGTGCAAGTGTGAAGGCACCATTCAGGAAAAGGAAAAAAAAAGCATGCAGAGCACCTCAAAACGGATTCCTCATCACATATGTAGCTTAAAAAAATTTGTGATGTCTCGTGTAATTAATAAGTCAGAAAACAAATGAAAAGTTGCTTTGGCTTCTTGCTGCAACATTCAATTGTTAAGTGACATATATTCTCACGCATGGAATAGTGCATTTGAATGATCTATTCTAAAGATTGAAGGTTGCAAGCAAGAAGCCGCTGCACCTTTCCATATCCTAGTTGTGGAACTCCCCGTTGCATTGCTTTAATTTAGTGCAAGTCATTTTGCAAATAAAAAGTAAGTGAAGCTGAAAGGATGGAAAGTTATTCAAAAATATTTAGATCAAGCAATTTACATGTAACTACATCAATACACTTGGTTGTAGAGACAAGGCTAAAGAATCATATACCATAAGATGCATATAAGCACTTGCATATGGAGTATAGACGATCATTTTCCAACAACCTATCATCATGGTTTGTTCTTAAATCCTCTAATTGCCATTATTTACTAAATCCAAGGAAACTGACTGAAGAGGTGGTTTGTTGGGCTGATGAGAAAATGCCTTGTGGGAGTTGAATTTGCTTTGTGAGAAGACGTAACTTCATGAACTATGTGAAGCATAACGTGCTAGACCTCTAGCTAGATATTGGAGTTTGCATAAGGTTGAGAACAAGACGATAATGTCTCATGCATAGACTTCCCAAGGTTTCAACATCAGTTGTGAATAACTGTCGGACGTGGACCAGGAATACACCCAAACTTGTTTGTTGTCCTCCGGAGTGATACTTGAAGCTGAGTATTATAGTACCGAATTGCGGGAGCATAAAAAATTTGAGGATATATTGCTTTTTGTCAACTAAATGAGATTTATTGGGATCTTGTTAGCACTACCCTTGACCCCTTTGTGTGCTTGAGGATTTTTTTCAAGTTGCTGTAGTATTTTCACTCTTTTCCTGAACTTGAGGACTACTTGTTTTAGGTTACTGTAATGTTTGAGCTAGCTTTTGGACTCCTACTTTGTGCTTATATGTGTATGCCTATCCTTTTTTTGTATGTATCTAATTATATATATTGACTGATTCTTTTTATCAGAATGAAGTAGAGAGTATGGCATCTAAAATGCCTGGCTGCCACCAAGGAGGATTCGCACTCTATAAATTGATGGTGGAAGCTGCAAAGGATACATAATGGAAGTCCATTATGTCTACTTTATCAAGGTTGTCTGCCCTTAGTTGCCCAAAAAAATTATGTACCTGTTTCAATTCATCTTATTGGCAAAAGTTCTTTCTTCTAGTTGACAAGAAACGGGAAATTCATGACATGTATGGCCATGATTCCTTGATAGTATCATATTTTGTATGCCTATGTTAAGCCAAGCATGTCTACCTCATATGTTTTTCATCTTAGATACTTAATCCCAAGTTTGAAGACATTAAGGTTCTTAAACTCAAATGTCTTGGAATATATTATTGGACTCTATTACCTACTGTTACTGTGCATGCGCCCTTACATGCGCTTATGTTGCCCGTGAGGCAAACAACGGTGCCATGCATCAGGAGTGTTGCTTGTTCAGTTCCTAATTAAAATAGCCACTTTAATGGTTCACAGAATTTTTTAACATGTTAAATGAACTTTAGGGTACAGTTCAGTCAATTATTTTTGTATCGGAGGTGATATATTGATGGAGTAATATGATAATAAGAGTTGATCAGTTTGTGTTAGTCTTTGTTTGTAGTTGTGATCCGTGGGCCTGACCTGGGGGCAAATATGTCGTCTGGGCTCTCACCTGGAATCCGGCGTGGTCAATTGTCTTGGTAAAAGTTGAGGTTTTGATCCTAATGGACTTAGGAGAAATCTATAAACCTATATGTACCTGTGTAATAAACTTACTCAGTAGAGGGTTGGAAGTATGAAGATATCAACGTGAAAGGACTTAAATGAGGCTTTCTAAATGGCATTTATGTACTAACGTAATTGGTGTAAGACCAGAAATTGTAGGAAAAAAACTTTCAGCCAAGTCATGCATGCACTTGTTTGATTAGAGGTTGAAGTTGTTATAATAGTCACAATTCTTGAAGAATACTTTTCTAATTCTTGTATGCAAATTGCAGAATTATATGGATTTCAACTAAGCTGTTGGAACAAAAGAAAACCTTTGTCTCTTGCTAGGAAAGAATAGTGAATATTGTTATTCAGGATACCAAAATTGACTTGTCTAAGTGTTTACTGTTGATTATGGTATTAGGGCTGGAGTTGTCTTTCTTTCATTTCTTTATCTTTGTTGCCTTGTGATGATAGCCAATCTACAACTGTTGCAGGTTACAAAATGCTGATCCAGCTTAAAATATATATATCTTGACGTACAAAGGCAATCCTCAGCTTGGTGCCACCTAAACCATATTAATGTGTTTTTTTTTTTTTGATAATAATATTAATGTGTTTCAGTATACCGGGTCGTTTGATATTTGAAGCAGGTACGGTACATGATACTTTGGTATTTGAAAGAAGAGCACTATGGGAGATGTCCATTGTTTTTATTCTTAATGCGTCTGTTTGCCATTAAAGCGTTCAATTTCAGGACTTATAAATCGTATAAGTTGAACTGCCTCACGGTATTACTGAATGCAGGATTGATGTTACTTAATGCAGCCAATCAGGCTGACCTGTTTGCTATGTCCCCGCCGCGGTTAGATAAAGATTGAAGTCCTCTAGTTTCATGGAAACCCCTTCCATCATTGTCTGGATCTATAATTCAGGATTTTTCACTTCAAACATCGTGCCATGTATGGAAACACATGAGAGAAGTACATGTCACCCATGCCGAAGTTGAACCCTGCCAAGCGCCCGATAACATGCATGACGTCATATCTCGCCAGAATTTTCTGGGATTGGACCCCCAACCATAGGGGGTTTCCGGCGAGAAATGCCGTCGAAGGTGGTGGTAGAGGCTAGTGAAAGGAAACCTGCAGGCGACGTAATTTAGTTGTGTAGTCTTGCTTCCCCAATGATACTTTGGTAAGTGATTTTTTTGTGAGTTTGGCCTTTGAAATTCTATCGACTAAAATTGTTTTCCACTTACCATTTTCTGTGCCAAACATCACAATATAAAGTAAGGAAATCTTTTTCCAAAATATGGATTTTGTGAAACAACAAAGTCCTTGAGTCGTTTTCTCAAGGAAACTTGTTTTGAATGTCTACAAGTTTTCTTTGTTGTGTCATTGACAATAAAAGTCTCAGCTTTTGGCGTGGGCCTTCGGCTTTGGGGACCATGTACTGTCCCATAAACATCATGTCGATGATGAAAGCAAAGTAGCAACCCTACCGAGGATAAGTCAATGGTCATTGGTCAATGCAACACTCGCTATCCAAGCAATTTTTTTTTTTTTGGTTAAATAGAGAAATATATATTATACGACCAAATACATTCTACACGCATACTAGACACATACAAGCACCTTATCTCATGAGGTACTATTGCCCCCGAAAAATCACATATGACGACCCTATTACATAGGACGCGGTAATACCAATGAAAAAGCCACAGATCTTGAATATCGCAAAATACTGCGAGGAAAGTTCCAGCTAAGCCCCAGACCAAATCAAGGAAAGGAAACAACAGCTTGTACATGAGCAAACTATTCATGTTGCACTGCATCACTTGATTAAGAAGCAGAAGAAGTGTGTGCTGAAGCTAGACTGAGAACAAACTATTTTCCCTTAACAACATGTACTGAATGCAAACACCTGCAGCTGTTTGTCGTCTCGTACAAAATACGATTGCGATGCAGAGATCTCATGCTCTACTCGTCATCTGTTTAAGGATGGCAAATGAAGAAATCAACAAATAATATGTAGACAAATTAAAGCGGTTTAACCATTGGAATGCCAAGAGAACAGTCTGGGCAGTAACCCATATAACATCATGAGTTACAAAGGAATACTACTGTAGTTGAAACTGCGCAATATAGTGGCGACGCGAGGTCAACTAGCCGTTGGAACGTCGGCTTGTATAACCAATGGCTAGTCCATACTCTTGAAGAATCTAACCGTGGCCGAGAGAAATTCTTATGAACCAGAGAATTTTGTCAGACTTCGCACTCACTCTTACGGTCTAGGAATAAATGTTCATGAGTTGAAAGGCTGACCGACATATAGCGCAAGTATCATTGAGATAGCTAATTCTTTTTATAAGCTCATAGTGGAAGGACAATCATTTATGAAGGAATTGCCATAAGAAAATTAAAACCAAAAAAATTACTTGGGGGATGGGGAGAGGTTTTAAGACTACTTTAAAAGATTAACAAGTACCCACAATAAACTTTGAGAAACTATGAGGGACACTTAGATAGTTCAAATACTAAACCTCAAACACAATATCTCAAGTAAGCAAGCTAACCAATCTCAGCACAAGTATAAGGCAATAATGTAAAGAGAGAATGGTTAAGATATACTTGACACTTGAGATTTAGATGGTTCAGCTCGAATTACCCTCAAACCTACGTTCACCACTTCAAGGAATTTCCTTGAAAGACCCTAATTTTCACTAGAATGATCTTTCTTATGGGTCAAGATTGAACATCTTGCAATCCCTTGATACTATACCCACATCAAGAACAAGCTTTGACAATCCCAAAACTCTAAAGTTTAAAAATTTCAAGCTCTGATACAAGAAACTTTAGATGAAATATTGTGTACAAAGATCCACTCTCAAGAAGTAGAGGAGTACAAGTTTAAGCTCTAGAATAATAGAGATGAGTGTATGATGACTTGTGAAAGTGTATATCTCTCGAATGTAATCTCACAATAAATGTTCTCTGAAATTGGATGAGAAAACAATGAAAACTAAGAGAGATTGAATAATTGCTTTGAGCTTTGAGTATATGCAAGATAAGAGGGCTTTTTGAATCCAGTGGATGAATCAAAAGTATGCCAAAAATGAGTTTATGTAAGTATATGAATTAATATGACCGTTCGGAAGTAGGTAGGACATTAAATGCGCTAAATGGTAAATGCAGTCGACTCTATTGCATCATCGCGGTCGACTATATTTCCAAAGTAGCTGTTAAAAATTTAAAATTCCAATTGCAATCGATTATAATAGGTTACTGGAAGTTATTGCAGTCGACTGCATTCGAATGCAGTCGACTGTAACAACTCACGGTCCAACTTACAGTTAACTGCAGTTTTTCCTATTTTCAAAGTGTGAAAAATTTTATGCATGTAAGGAAAAGCTATGGGCAATTTCTAGTTCACCGTTATCAATATAATCAACTCTCTATGTCCAGTTACAAAATAAGGAATTGTACAATTCAATTGAAGTATTCCATTGTTGAAGCGTTTCATTGAGTGTCTTTGACTGATTTGCTCGTCTAATTGTCGTTTACATGAGTATAAGATTGTACCTAATGTTTCATAAACTCAATGCATGTTAGACAATATAATCATTAATGTTAGTTATCATAAAAAAATTATATATAATCTTAAATTAAATAATTGCAAAATATTTTAGATTCTTAGTTAGCGGCAGTTCCGGTGTTTGTGCCAAAGGCAAGGGGTAAATTTATCAGCCTGCTGAGGAGACACCATTAAACGATCCGACAGGAGCAGAGACTGAAAATGATTCCCCTTGTTATTGATGGCCAAAAGGCGCAGTCAACCACTCCTGGAGACGAAAATTTTGATGTTAACTATTTGAGTGGCTAAATCAATCGGAAACAAATAAAAAATGCGCCTCATGTCCCAACACAACTAGTTGTAGAAAACAAACAAGTCTGAAACTCTTTAATGGGCATTTTCCCTGTTATAATTTAATTGCGAGGGGGGAACATTTGGTCACCACTGACCCATTTGCAGAACCTCTGGCCCTGCATACTCTTCTATACTTCATGTAGCATTTGTAGCAAGCTTTTACAGCGGAATGAAAGCACTTGCAGGAATTTTGTTGCCCTGTAAATGCCTGAAATATGGTAGGGTCAAATCTTATCTGTGGCATTCGGACAAATAGTAAGACCAGACTTCCCCCAATTATTTTGTCGGCTTGAAATTTTACAAATGTCACCCAGATATAAATAGGCATCATTAGCATACGTCAAATATGGAACTGATGAGGACGTCTTTACTTTCCAAGCAAGTGAAATAGATAAATGGTGCTGTGTATTACTTCCCGGAGATAATTAATAGGGTTAATTACACTCATGTCCCTGAGGTTAGGGTAAAATTACAGTCAATGACACTAACTTTCAAAAGGTAACAAACCGTGACCACAAACGTTAAAAAGGTAACACTTATGTCCATTCGTCAAATATTTGTCCAAAAAGTGTAATTTTTGTGACGTCATCAGTACATATTTTTAAATTATGACAATCCTACCCCTAGATTACTGTTACCTCTCTTCTCTCTCTTTCATTTTCTCTTTCATGAGCCTCATTTCTCTTCCCCTTATCTGTCTCTTCTTCCATTAGACAGAGGTGAATTCTCCAGCCACCATGCGGCAGCCCCCCAACATTTCACCACCAAGCTGCTCCCACCGCCCACCACCACGCCGCTGCCCCCACCATCCTACCACCAAGTCGCTGCTCCCACCATGCCGCTGCCCCCACTGTACCGCCACCACACCGCTGCCTACTGCCGACCACCACGTCGATGCCCACCGCCGAGCACCACGCCTGTTGCTCCCGCCGCCTACCATCACGTCGATGCTCCCCCACCACCCTTTGTCGTCTCCCTCCCTTCCCTTACCCCGCCGCTTTCCACTTCGCTCCACCCCATACATCCGTCCCCCGCCCATCCTTCCCCTTCCCTTCACCCCATCCTATCGTCCCCCGTCCTCATTTATTTTACCCCATTGCTTACCCCTTCCCCCTACCCCCACCACGTCGTGGCATCGTCCCTCGCCCCGCTGGCTTCCCTTCCCCCACCCTACCGTGCATCGTCCCCCTCCCTCATTTACCCCATGCCTTCTGATTTCTTGAAATTTTGGATAATAAGTCTTGGAATTGCAAGAATTGAAACCCTAATTTGAAATTTTGGGAGAAAAAAGAATGGCTTGAAACCCTAATTTTCAAATTAGGGTTTCAAATGAAAAAGAATTGAAACCCTAATTTAAAAATTAGGGAGATAAAGGAATGACTTGAAACCCTAATTTGAAAATTAGGGTTTCAATTCTTTTTCATTTAAGACCCTAATTTGAATGGCATGGTAAACGATTTACCTTTCAAGTCATGGACAATATGGTCATTTTGACCATTCCGTTATGTAAATGGGTATTCTGTTAGGTTAAAGGATATAAGTGTTTATTTTTCAAACTTATGGACACGCGTGTAATTTCATCCAAACCTCTGGGACATAAGTGTAATTAACCCTAATTAATATGTTGCTCTATCAATTTTCTCTTATTAAACGACTAAAAATGTCACAATGGGTTGGCTCATTACTCAATAGTGGCATTATATTATTTTAGTGAATCATTAAATGGTACTTGTGTAATTTTACCCTTAAATTCAAACCAAACAAGTAGCTGATATAATTCTCCAGACTTGCAATTTTTTTTGGCAAAAGCTCTCCCTATAAACACTCTCCCACCTCTAACATGTCCAACTCCCAAACCCCAGCACCACCTCCCATTGTGCATTAGCATGCGAGGGGCAACGATCGTTCTCTGGCGTCGATACATTTAATATTTGGTACGGTCTTGTCTTGCATTGTTGTGGTATGTGAGGAGTACATGGAGTGTGACTGACAGTAGAGATGGTGGGTTAATGGCGACGACTCAATTAAGTCAATCTGGAGTGACGACATGTTGATTCGTGCTCCGATCTTTTTGAATCTAATAAATTATTAAATTTGGTTGATCTACAATAATCTGGCCGTGGAAGTTTGATTTGTTCATCTATTCAGAAAGAGGAAGCTCTAATTTTAGGATTATTTTTCTCATTGCCGGAGGTGGCCAGAATATTCGTTGACGGTGGTCGAAATCCTCGCCGATGACTGGTCGAATATGCAGCGGTGGCGATCTGATCCTACTTGGGTTATAGTTTGGTCTTTGCACACATCCAAAAACACGCTCCCTGCGACTACTAGTGTTTGTTTAAGGTTCATGGGGGGCGTAACGGTGGTTCCGAAAGCAGGTCGTAGGGGGCTTTTGATAGAGGTTCTTAGCTATCCACTTGGTCCTCCTACATTTCAGTAGCTCAGTTTCATCATAAGAAAGGAAGGCGGGGGGCAAGGATAGGGGCTCGAGGAGTTTGGGGTTTGTGCTGGAGGTTGGGGGGGTGAGGAGGGAGGGTTGGGGCCTCAACGGGTGGATGGGTGGGTTTGAGGCATTCCAGGCTCTCGTGTGGGTAAATTGTTAGCGTTTTCGAGCGTAGGGGTAGGTTAAGTAGTTACCTCTTTAAGTATTTATTATATTCCCCCATTTCTTTGGCAGGGGTGCAATGGTGCTTTGATGTGTGGAAGGTTGCAGATCTTGACGATAACCGCCTTGTTTTGTGTCATGATTCCACGGGGTGGTCTATTTACGCTCGCTTCGTGTGGCCTCTTGGGAAAATTGGTGCTGGTTGTATCCTTTGGCGTGATTTTAATAGGTAACTTTAATTAGGCGAAAGTACAGAGTATGCTCTATTTTAATTTAATATAATTGTTTTAGGACCTATTAGATAGTTTTCTTTCAATTTGATCTTTTATGGTTTTCTTAAGCTATTGTAACTTTGTCCCAACATGATGCAATGCAATTCTCTTATTTACCAACAAATATATATATTCTTCAACCTCGATAACCCCTAAATCTGCTGTACTTTTGATGTGAATGAATGATGGCAACAACATTTTGAAATGACATCTTTATGGCCTTTTTGTTGTGATTTCAAAACAAGGGGCAAATCAGTCTTCGAAAGTTAACAAGCAATTGCGTAAATTCTAAGTGAAACTTTCATTAGATATATTGCAACTTGCAAGATTAGTTACCTACCTCGGTGATTATTGTTGCTCGAGTAAGAATCCCTGTGGCTCTGTAGCAATTTTAAGTATATTCAGGTACAATCACCACGCCACATCGTAAAAAGGTACTTGTCTGTGAGCTGTAGACGCCTCCTTGCAGGACCAGAAAAAATTGCTAAACATTTTTTTTTTTCTTGAAAACATCCTTTTCAGATTTTCATTACTTGAGATGCCCTTTTTAATATAGGTTAGAGTTCGTTTTAAATTAAGGATATTTTGTACTTTAAATCTCTTTTTTCTAAACTACCCTTTTTAACTTTGAGAGCTTTATATTAAAAAGTTTCGTCCTTTTTTAGTACGGAAAATTTTTACGAACAAAACAAAAACTTGCAAACAACCAAGTTATACAATTTTTAGATACAAACATATTGCATTGAATCAAGTTACCCTGATCTTGAAATTTTTGATACGTTATATTTGCTTCTTATTAACAAATATTTTCATGATTTTTTTTATATAGTTCAATACTTAGTAAGCTGAATTTGATAAAATAATATAGAATTTATAAGTTCAATAACTTACTCAACTGTATAAACTTAATGACATACTAGCATACATCCATCTTCGTAATAAACGAACATTGAAAACACGTCATACTTAGTTTAAATCTCATTAGAGCAATGCTTATATTATCATCAAGACCATGTTATTAAGATTTCGTTTTCACTCGTTTATATATCTGGAACCTATCAAAAAGGTCAATTGATTTGGTAATCAATTATAACGATTTTGGCTAAATATTAACATTTAGTAACTAAAGAGGTTAAAAGTTCATTGATGCTTCATTTAGTGATAAAGAAAATATGAATTTAACCAAAACGAGTATGGATCAAGCCCCACCTTACAAGTCTCTTCCCACCTTTGTAAAACCATGTCAAAACATAATCTTAAAACTTGCATACATCAAATTTCATAAACATAATACCTTAATTTCTATTACTACCTTGGAAGATCATTCCTAAGTCCAGGAGGTATTACCACATATATATATTTTTAAAGTGGACAGGCTATTGAATCTACTAAGTTCTACATGTACTATAAATTTAATTCATCAACATGGGACCATGTTGGCTTTTAATGAGTAAGTGTAGTATTATCATATAAATGATATGTGTTAAAAATAAAAATCTTGTAACAAGTATATGCTGAATTACATGCTTAGAAATATTTATAGTTTAATAAGTACTATTAAGATTAACAAGGTCATGTTAGGTTATAAAATAAAAGATATTAGAGTATATTATCAAGAGAGATTTAGAGTATACTGTTTAAGAGAAAAAGACAAAGAAGAAAACAACACTAATATTAGGTGTAACTTCAGATGAATTGTACTTGAATAAACTTTCAAATTAGAGACGCATAAAATTTTTAATAAGACTATGTCATTATCAAAAGAAAATAAAATAGAAGGGATATATGACCCCCAACAACCATTGCTACAAGATACAACCATCACTACACAAAAACAAACAAGATGGATTATGGATGATACTGAAAGTCTTATATAATGGTATTTTAAACTTTATTAGATATGTTTGCTAAAAAATGGCCAAAATTGTAAAAGTGAACCGTAGAACATTTAGCAAGATTCTTGAAAGTTACATCTACTTATTTATTACCTAAGCAATTGAGTTTTGCTATGTGCACTACTAGCTCTTTTAGGTTCATTTGATTCTCAATTTTAAAGATATAACATTAAAACTCCTAAGTCCTTCCGTTCTAAAAAAAATTTGTTATCCATATGATAATCCTAACTCCTTTCTATGACAGTCTTTAGTTTTTACGATCTTTTGTGGGCTACAACTTTTGAACTTGTATTAATAACACTTAATTATAATTCAAACTTCTTCTCGTTCCCTAACTTTTATATCACACTTCCTAGACTTATATACATGCTGTAGAATTATATGACAAGAGATTGGACAACTCTAATATATACACTTCACATTGTATTTTATGTGTGAAAAAATTGTCACTAGAACACTTTTTTCATCTTTTTTATTGCAATGTCAAGCTTATAGTATTAGTTGAGAATTAAATATTTATGAAAGATGTTTGAAACTAATTTATGATGGCATTGTATATTGGAAAACAAGATGTAAGATAACATAGTCAGGATTCTCTTTAGTGCCCACTTGATATGCCAAAAGAAACATATATGATAAATTGTAATAAATATTATTAGTAATTGACATTAGTAATTCGCATTTTAACGTAAGAACATATTTTATGCAATAAACTTTTCATACTTTGAATCTTTGTTTAACAGTTCACAGTTGATATACTTATTATGATTTAGTTAAAATAGTTATACTAATTACAAGTTATACTCTTTTACTACTGTCTGTAATAATTTTGTCGTGCAAATCACGTAATTCTTATTAATATCTATTAAAAAAACTATTAGAACATATATGACAGTGATTGCAAACTTAACATGGAATATGAGTATTTGTTCAAATTACTTTTGATATCTCCATCACTATGTCATTATGTCATTATTATGTATTCATGATTAAACCCCAAAAATAGTAGAAGTTGTTTCTAATTGCCTCGATGCTAGACAACTATATAAAACTTAAATATACACTAAAGGGCTGTTTGATAAAACTAAAATTTAATTGCTGAATTTGTAAAATTGAAAACTCTAAGCGACTGAATTTCTACTGAAAAATAAGTTAACATGTTTGGTAAACTAAAACTAAATGTTTGAAAATTGTTCCATTTACATAATTTATCTAATTTACCAAAATTATGCATTTACTTATGTACTTTATGACTTTCTTTTTTGGCCAAAATTATGTTGTTAGTGGCGGTGGCACTGGCGATAGAATAATATTGGTGGTGGTTGCGGGACGACGAAAAGATGTCAATGGTGATGATAATGATGAGTTAAGATGCCGTAGTAATTATGGTGGTAGCAATAAGTAGCAAAATGACAGTTATGGCAGTAGTTGTAATGTGGTTTTGGCAAATATGGACACGGTGATGGTGTGGTAGAGGTGACAGTGTCCTTGTGGTGGTGGTAGTAGTGGCTAGGTGGTGGTAGTAGTGGTGGTAATTGTGGTGGTGGTAACAAAGGGAAATAATAGTTGTGGTGTGGTTGTAGTGTGGTGGAGACAGGTGGCACCATGGTAGTAATTATCATTTTTATGTATAATTATGTTAAATAACTTTTAACCATCTCACTTAGAATTAATTAATAAGCATTAAGTAAGTCCACCCTTACTTAAAATTTTAGTTTATTTTTTGTAAGAATTAATGTTTTAAGTGATACAACGTTAAGTGTTATCAAACGCACTTAATTGAATTTTTTTGAAAACTTAAAGTTTTAAATGCTTAATTGCGTTATCAAACATACCCTAAATCTTGTCTTGTTTATGGACAAATTGTTATGAGGCTATGTAATACTTGCGTGCTGATTTGAAATTTTCTGCCTTGGTACAAGCTTTTGGAAACTTTTATTCTGAATATTTTAGAGAGAGAGTTATACGTGGGTAATATTTTGTGTGATGGTGATCGTGCTTATAGACATCAACCATTGTAATGTTTTAATCACCAGAATAACCATGTAGGGCTATTGCTTTGGCTTATAGGGAACTATAGCAAGCTTAAGCCCCAAAAGAATATAAATTGTTTTCAACCGCCTTAATATTGGACAACAACAAAAGAAAAACATAAATATCTGCTTTAATTAGGATTCATCAACACATTGTAACTCAGTTTTGCAAACCCTCAATTTTGTAAGGTCGTGTAACAAATGTCTTTTTTTTTTCTTACTTTGGATAGAAACCCACCAATCATAACATTATTAGTTGCCTGTTGATTTTGTGAAAAAAAATTTCCCTTTGTCACAAGCTTCAAGGAGCCTTCATTCTGGATATTTTAGGGAAAGAGAGATGGATAGAGTATTTTGGTAATACTTTATGTAAGGGTGATCGTTCTGATAGACGTCAGCCAT
The DNA here is from genome assembly GCA_033070095.1 of Escallonia herrerae. Taxonomy (NCBI): domain Eukaryota; kingdom Viridiplantae; phylum Streptophyta; class Magnoliopsida; order Escalloniales; family Escalloniaceae; genus Escallonia; species Escallonia herrerae. The sequence goes on from JAVXUP010000861.1 coordinate 294,081, forward strand.
TGCAATGTTCAACTTACAAGGATAACCATCCAGGGCTATTGATTATAGAAAATTAAAGCATGCTTAAGTGAAAAGAAGATTGAGAAAAAATGGCCAACGTGCGCCTATATATATATATATCACTTAATAGAGGCTGATATTTGAAATTGATTCTAAACGAACCAATTTCACAAAGTACTACTAAGAGTGAGAGAGGCTGCACGTGCCAAGGTTCCGGGGACTGAAGACACGATATATGCTGACGTTAAAATTATGTTCTAAAATCCAATTTATAGAAAAAAAAAAAACTAATTTTTGCCTATGTAATTCCAGTTCTAATAGAAGTTAACACGTTAAAGTCTTTGATGCATAGGTAGCTTCTAGGTGCAGTCAAGGGGTTTCTAAACCAAGCACATATGATGTACATTTATGTATTGTTTACTTTATCGGATCTTGTTTGTTGTCTACTAATTAAGTTCATAAACAAAATTCCTTTCATGCAGATTATCTAACGATTGCCTAAGCTTGTCCAGGCATAAGACGCAAGGTGCAGGTCTCGCTTACGGCTAGGCACAACCTCTTCAAAAGTGGATGCGTGCCTAGATGCCCTGGCGCAAGGCGCAAGGCGCAAGGTGAGGGTGGAGGCACAAATAAAGCCAAAAAAGTGAAGTCTTTGATTTGTGCTACCGTGTCATCATCTCAACTGTTCCCTTTTTTTTTTTTTTACTCTATTTACATAACACCTTCAATCACTATCTAAATTAAGAAAATAAAAAAATCCCAGATCCCAACCAATCAATTCTCTTGCTACTATCCATTATGTGTCAGTGTCCTATTATCGGTTGTTGCTTCTTTTTAAATAGGTCTACTCCGTCAGTCACCTTGTAGACGAAGAAGATAAAATTGAGAAGAAACATCTACCGGACTTGGAGCTTATGTCTTCCTTTGAAGAAAACACTGTTGCCTTGGCTCTCACTGATGATGAGGATGACGGTGTGATGTTCACTGGAATTAACAACTTCTTATTAAATTTGAAACCCTTTTGTGTTAGAAATTTGTTAAATTTCCCTTGGGAAAAAAACTTTGTGATTTTAATAGTTTAATGCATTAATATGTATTTATTTTTATGTTACGCCTCGCTTCAAAAAAGGGCACGCCTGCATCTTGCGCGTAGGCTCCAAAGACCCTTCGCACCTTATGTGCCTCTGCACCTTTAATGCTAATGTTTCCTTATATATCTACGTGAAATAACAATGATGAAGTGAACAAACTTAAATACTGAATATCTGCGTGAAATAAAACATGTACATAGTGAAAAGTCCGAGTACTTTTCTTAAGGGCAAATTACACCTATGTTCCTGAGGTTAAGGTATAATTACAGTCAAGAATATTAAGTTTTAAAATGTAACATACCGTGACCAAACACTTTTAAAATGTATCAGCTGTGTCCATCCGTCAGGGTTCCGTCCAAAAATTATACTTTTTGTATGATGTCATCAATATGTATTTTTAAAATGACGATACTACCCTTGTACTGTATATACTGAATATTTTTACAAAAATTTAAATTAAGATTTTAAGCCTTAATTTAAAGTCACAATTAGGATTTTGTTAAAACTGAAACCCTAATTTGCAAATTAGGGTTTTCTTGAAAACCTAATTTGCAAATTTTGATCATGTTCTCTCTCCCATTGCCGGCGACCAATCTCCTGCTGGCGTCACCTCCATCGCCGGCGATGTCGCCCTTCCCCTTCCATCTATTCTCTCTCCCCGCACCTCGCCCTCCCCGCGGCAGCTCCTTTCCTCGCCCCACGACGGCATCCCATCCTTCCGCTGACCTAGATCTAAAATAAAGAGACGACCTTGATCTAAACATGGACATGGTCACCGCCATGGTCAGATCAAGAACATGGACATGGACATGGTCGCCGTCACCGAGCACCTCCACTGCTGATGTACCGTCTTCGATGCCCACCATGAAATGAAGAGACGGGAGATGGAGAAAGAGAGAAAAAAGATGAAGAAAATGGAATTTTTATTTTACTTAGGGGCAATTCAGTATTTTCGTCAAAACTGTTACGTATTTTTGTATTTCGTTTGGTTAACGGACATAAGTATAATTTGTCCAAATTATTGTCCTTTCAGGGACATAGGTGTAATTTGCCCTTTTCTTAATACACACCAATGTGTAGTAGCTTTAGGGAAAGACTAGATGAAATGAAAAACAACTTCTAACCGGTAGTAAATGGTGAATTAAGATGAATGAGGTTGTATATTCTCTTAACTACAGCTTATATGCACTTTTCTTTCCTCGTAATGCAACAAAGTACATATGTGAACTTAATATCAAGAAATAAAATGGCTATACAACTGAATTTGATCAAATTTTTGAAGATTTTTGGGGTGGAAGTGGATATTGGGTCAAAAATTCACGTGAACAATGATTATTTGTTCTAAAAGTATAATCTTTTTTGTCTAAAGTAGCACCATATTTTATAAGAGCCTGTTTGGGATTGATTAAAAAAAGCAGATTCTGCTTAAATCTTAATCAGTTTTCAAAATCTAATTTAACCAGAATCAATTTGTTGTTTGGCAAAAGTAATTGTAAATTAAATTAAATTTATAAAAAAATGTTTGGATAAAAAGTATTTAAATCAGTTTCACTATGACAAAATAACCATAGGGGACACTCAATAAACAGTTTTCTAATATCCAAGTAAAATTAACATAACTTTACTTGGATATTAGAAATTTAGCGCTTGAAGAAATCCAGCCACATTTTGATCTTGTGTATATAGGGGCAGAAATTGTTTTTTGATACTACACATGCTACTGCAATTCAGATGCTACATGGTTAAAATAAAAGAAAAGATTACAGTACAAGTAAATTTACAATATGTAATTCAGGTAAGCATGATAATTACAATAAAATAGAAGAAAAGATTGCAATATGAGAAGATAGAAGAACTTACAGAAATTGGTGTGGAGGAATTGAAGAGGGCGACTATATCTCTCTTTGTTAGTCGTAGGAGAAGATTAACAATAGGAGAGATAACCTTCAGAAACTATCTAATCAATTAAGAGGTATGAGATGTCTTTTTGTGAAAAACATGAAAATATGATGTTAATTAAAAGGTCAAACCTTATTATAGAAAAATGATTATTCCATAATCCTCACTTTTGAGGATTATGGATTAAATCAGTTTTTAACTTTTTGAAGATGGATTTAATCTCTTAATCTATTTTGCCAAACACCCATAAACCTGATTTAATCTAAATTAAATCAGGTTTGACCAAGATTTAATCAATCCCAAACACCCTCTAAGTGCGCAACTACACAACGTAAAATTGTTTTGTAGATCATTTAAATTACTCGCAGTTTTTAGTTCCACACTAAATAAATAAAATTTGTTTAACTCGTGCTATTTAATTGGTAGATGATTCACACACACACACACATTATAATAACAAAGTAAGAATCTTTCATAATTGCAAGAATCACTATTTCATGTGCAACGTAGTAAACTTTATTAGGCTCCAGAAAAGTGAATTCGGACGCTTTTTATGGCGTGAAGATGGGAAAATTATTTCATAATGAAATAAATATTGCTCGAATCCTTGTAAGTGGAAAAAATATGTTGGTGCAAATGATTAGTGGCATGTCTTGTTAATTTTGCGACAAAAGCAAAAGTAGTAACAAAGCTTTATCGCTAAAACTATTTCAATTATTCTAGTTTGTTATTCCCTTGGAGAGCGTGAAGAGTGAAGGCCAATCCTGCCTTTAGCTGACACTGAGGAGCTTAGTTATGGCCGTTGGAGGTGTAGTATATAGTTAGGATTTGATGTGATCTATCAAGTGGTGTGGTGTCGCATGAATATTATGTCAATAAATGAAATGAAATGAAAGCACGACGAATATTCAGTATTGGTCGGCTATTTATTATCTAACTCGTAATGCAGTCAGTACTCAATTATTGTCCCACCAAGAGTTTATCCTCTAGGACTAGTTGCATCTTCTTCCTCCTGATCTCGTAATTGTTTTTGAACATTTTATTTTGTTAAATTGATAGTTGAGCTTAATTTTTTTATCATATGATCTCTACTTTTATTTATCACTTTAACGACACTTATAATGATCTAATGCTAATAGTGTAGCTTAAATATCACTTCTTCATTATTTTCTCTTTTTTCGTTCGAAAGGGGAATGATAGAATAAAATGTCGCATCTTTAAGACGAAGTGTGGTGCATTAGTCTACTTGAAGGGACTTTTGAACTCATTTTTGCATATTTGTGAAGTTTGACTTCTTTTTCAACGGCAATGGTATTCACACTTTACTTTTATAAACATAAACTTACACACACACACACACACATCTATAGAGGGCTAAAGATGAGTTGGGCATTGGTTTAACTATCAACCGAATTATGCACATGTTAAATAAGTGCTTAACTTTAGAATCTTGATAGCTCATAACAAATGTCATCCGGGATTATACACATGTTAAATAAGTGCTTAACTTTAGAATCTTGACAGCCCATAACAAATGCTATTCCATGTTGTATAGCTTAAGTTTTAGGCATAGTTATAGGATTTCCATTTTTTACAGTTTCATTTTAGCCCATAGATTTAGTTCTTCAGTGTATATATATTGCTACATGTAAATGAGATTATACACAACAATTGATACCATTCTTGTCATGGTATCAGAGCCTAATATTTTCGCTTAGCCCTATTCTTTTTTTTTCTTCCCTCCTCGTCCGGCATTCATCCTTCCCGGACCACTGTCACTCGGCTGCATCAAAATTCTAGCCTCTTTTTTTTCTTTTTCATCTGCATAGTAACTGGTCTTCACTTCATCGGACTCTCAAGTCCCGTATCCTTCTCTGCTGGTGTGCAAACAATCCGACAGCACCTCTTCTCTCTCGGCAATCACTGCCGACGCACTCAATCAGACCAGCAATCAAGGAGTGGTGTGTTCCCATCTTCATCAACATGGCCAAGGATGCAGAAACCTCCAAGCCTAAGCACGTCGATCCAGCTTCAGAATACTACTTGTCCAGTCAAGCAAACTCAAGTAATTCCCTTACTAAGGATACCTTGAAAGGAGACAATTGGTATCAAGACTTACAGGCCTACCAATTTCTCATGGGCCTCAATGACAAGTACGCTACTTTGCATACTCAGATTATAAACATGGACATGTTTCCCAACATAGATAGAGTCTATGCCATGGTCATGCAGGAAGAGTCCCATCGAGGCATCACTGGTAGCCGTGACACTACCCCGGCGGTTGGTTTTCACGTCCAAAAATGGCTGCCTACTGCACGGTCTTCTAGCCTTATTTTAGCCACTACAGGGGACCCAGACTGTAAACCTACAGGACGGCCCTGGTGCTCGTTTTGTCATTGGGTGGGTCACACACAGGAAAAATGTTATTATTGCCTTGGTATTGCTCCTTGGCAGATGGCATCACTCTTCACCACGTGCTCTATGTGCCAAACTTGGCTGTTAATCTTATTTCTGTCACTTGTTTAGCTACTGACGCCAACTGCTTTGTGGCTTTCTCCCATGATATATGTGTATTGCAGGACCGCACTTCGAAGAGCCCGATTAGACTGGATAAGATGCATTGGGGGGTGTTAGTGTTTCAGCCACTTCCTGCTCCTACAGCGGCTGCCGTCTCTGAGTTTTAGTCCTATAAGCTTTGGCACTGGCACATGGGGCATCTCTCCAGTCAGTCTCTTATTCATCTTCTTACAATTTCAGTTGTTTCCCCTTCCCTTAAAACTATTTGTGATGTGTGTTGTCGTGCAAAGCACACTCAGATTGTTTTTCCTGATAGTACTAGTCGTGCTATGGATATTTTTGGATTGGTACATTGTGATATTTGGGGGCCCTATCGGGTAAGCACTATTTCTGGTGCAAAATATTTTTTTGACAATTGTGGATGACTATAGTAGGGCTGTCTGGGTTTATTTAATGCATGATAAGGGTCAGACTGGTACCTTACTTCGAAATTTTTGCAATATGGTCCATACTCAATTTGGCAAACTTGTCAAAATACTTAGGAGCTATAACGGCCATGAATTTGATTCCCAGCCCATGACCCAATTCTACAATGATCATGGTATCTTACACCAAACCTCTATGGTCAATACACTCAAACAAAATGGGAGAGTTGAGAGGAAACATCGTCATATTCTAGAGGTCGCCCGAGCCCTACGTTTTCAAGCCAACCTACCTATTGAGTTTTGGGGGGAATGTGTACTCACCGCTGCTCACCTCATAAATCGTCTCCTTCAACCATTCTCAAACACAAAACATCTCATGAACTCCTCTTCCAAAAGTTCCCATCATATTCCCATCTTCGGGTCTTTGGGTGTCTTTGCTATGCTCACACAAAATCCATGGACAAATTTGCCCCTAGAAGTAGACACTGTGTTTTTCTTGGGTATCCCCCAGGCAAGAAAGGTTGGCGGGTATATGATCTCGAAACTAATCAAGTCTTCTTTTACCGGGATGCGAAGTTTGAGAAACTGTCTTCCCATTTACCACACCTCTTGACCCTTCTCCTACACCCGAGATCACCACTTTCTGCCCAGCATGGGACTGTGCCGAACATCCTCTAGCATCCCCTCCAGTGATAGGGGACACACCACCAGTGACAGGGGAGATCCTCTACCCTCACCGGCTACCACTCATTCCCTTGGTCCACGGGTATCACTGCGGGTCCTGACCCCGAGATCTTCTCTCCTGCTTCTCCACCGAGCTCTCCTACTACTCCGTCTCCCACTCTTGGTAGTGGAAAGCAAAAAAAGAAAGCTCCTTCTATTCTCAAGGGCTATGTATGTCACACTGCTCAAGTTCTTCCCCCTCCCGCATCTTCAACACCCACCAATGGCTCTAACGGTCACAGGTATCCTCTGGCTAATTTTGTATCTTGTAAGTCATTTTCTGCTGCGCACACTTAATTTTTGGATGCAGTTTTCTTCTGGCTCTGAGCCGCGTTCCTACAAGGTTGCATCCCACGATCCAAAGTTGTATGCAGCCATGCGAGCAGAAATTGATGCTCTTGAAGCAAATGGTACCTGGACTATTGAAGACTTATCTCCTGGCAAGAAGCCCATCGGCTCAAAATGGGTTTACAAAATTAAATTCAACTCTGAAGGGTCTATTGAGAGATACAAGGCCCCGGTTGTGGTTCGAGGGGATACTCAAGTTGAAGGACTTGACTATACCGAGACTTTTGTCCCAGTTGCCAAAATGGTGAGCATCCGGGTATTCTTAGCAATTGCTGTCATTAAAAATTAGGAGCTCCATCAAATGGACATAAACAATGCCTTTCTACATGGTGATCTCCATGAAGAAGTATATATATGGCCACCTCTAGGGTTCTCTCTTTCTAGCCCAAATAAGGTTTTCCATTTGCGCAAATCTCTTTATGGTTTGCGACAGTCACCACGAAATTGGTTTGCAAAGCTCTCCACCGCCCTACGTTTTTATGGCTTTCTTCAGTCTCATGCCGATCACACACTCTTCACCAATCGGAAAAGGGGACGTCTTTCTCTCTGTCCTTATGTATGTGGATGATTTGATACTCGCTGGGAATAACAGCACCGCCTGCTCTTTGTTCAAACAGTATCTTAACGACTGTTTTAAGCTTAAAGACCTCAGGCCTCTCAAGTATATTTTGGGCATCGAAGCAGTAAGTGGACCGCATGGCCTCTTTCTCTCTCAGTGCAAATATGCACTGGATATCCTTTCTGAATCGGGTTTATCTGTGTCCAAGCCTGATGCATTCCCTATGAAACAGAACCACGGTCTTGCTCTTGCTGACGGTCCTCTCCTCTCTAACCCAGGACCATATCGGTGACTCATTGGTCGCCTTGTTTACCTCACCATCACTAGGCCTGATATTTGTTATGCGGTCCATGTCTTGTCCTAGTTCATGCAGTCTCCTCGCTCCCAACATTGGGACACCGCGCTTTGGGTTTTACGGTATCTCAAAGCCGCCCCGAGCCAAGGCTTATTTTTGCCGGCCGATAGTCCTCTTCTGATTTATGCCTTTTGTGACTCGGACTGGGCCAGCTGCCCACTCACCCGGCGTTCCATTATCGAATATTTTGTTTCCTTGGGAAATTCCCCCATTTCATGGCGTACCAAGAAACAGACGACAGTTTCTCGATCATCTGCTGAGGTAGAATACCGTTCGATGGCGGTAACCACTTGCGAGCTCACTTGGCTCAAATCCTTTCTTCTGTCTCTTGGCGTTCACCATGATCATCCGATGAGACTCTTCTGTGACAATCAAGCGGCATTACATATTGCTTTGAACCCGGTCTTTCATGAAAGGACCAAGCACATTGAGATTGACTGTCACTATGTCAGAGAGCAGCTACTTGCCGGCAATATTAGTACTGCACATGTTCGCACAACACAGCAGGTAGCCGACATCTTCACTAAGGCACTTGGGCGTCACCAGTTTCATTATCTTTGCGGCAAGTTGGGCATTCGAAATCTCTATACTCCAACTTGAGGGGGAGTATCAACCAAGATTATGCACATATTAAATAAGTGCTTAACTTTATAATCTTGACAGCCCATAAGAAATGTCATTCCTTTTTGTATAACTTAAGTTTTTGGTATAGTTATAGGATTTTCATTTTTTTACAGCTTTATTTTAGCCCATAGATTTAGTTCTTCAGTGTCTATATATTGCTACCTGTAAATGAGATTACACACAACAATTGATACCATTCTTGTCATTAACGAAAATGATGTTCATGAAACTTGAAAATTTTCTACTCATACCCACTAGACACGTACCCGTGGTAGATTACTTGCGGGTGACTCGCAAGCATGAGGGTCGATTGGTATGTATTTTATACAAAAAAAAAAGGAAAAGTGGAGTGCGGGTGTAGAAAGGTGGGGTGTGAATATGACGCCCCCTTTTCCAATCCTTTGAAGCAACTGAGCCACAACGTTCTCCATATTAGGCGACTTTACATCTCATTACATTATTAGTTGTTGGCCACGTAAGGTCAATTTCTGATTTGTTCCAAAGTGAGACTTAATCACCTCTTAAATGATTAACTTGCTGTCAAATCTGTTTTGACTTTTGACAAAAGGAGAGTTGTATTGAGTCGATTTTACCACATGCCTCTAATCGGTATTATACTTGCATCGACAAAGCTATATGCATTAATATTAAAGTTAGCCCTTTTCAATCGGTGATTTTGAAAGCTTATGCCCACCCTTACCAACTCCTTGCTACATGGTTATATCCAAATCACTGTCACACATCTTGATCCAAGCTCTTAAAATCATTTTTTTTCTTAATTTTGAAATAATTGACTCACGGTTAGTCGCCTTACGTTGATTTATAATATGTTATTATGCCTTTAATAATTAATTATATAATTAATAATTAGAAGAGAATGTAGGACACAGATAATGAGGCCCAAAATGTGTTATGGGAGAGAGCGCGTGGGCCCCATTGAGACTGAAATCTAACTCTGAGTAGACGTGCCTTTTGTCATGGAGTTTGGGGCCAACGTGGGCGTTATCCGGATGCCTCCAAATATCCACTTGCGGCAGTGCCCGCGTGGGCCCCACCACCAAATGACCGGATCTTCTGCTCCGTTTTCCCGCCGGTCACTACCCACTTTTTAGCTATATTTACCACGCGCTTGATTTTTGATCGGTTTTGCGTCTGAAATTCAGTTGACGGTCCTGGTCATTATTCTCTCCGTTCCACTTTAATCGATCAAATTTTCTTTTAAAACTATTTCAAAATAATTGTTCATGTTTTGCATTAAAAAAAATTATATATGTATTTTTTCATTCTAATTTTTTTATGCACATTTAACTATCTACCAACTTATTCCAGGCTCCCCTCCTTCTCTCGGCGAAGAATGGATGATACATCCTTATTCTTTAGTATGCGCGTCTAGTCAAAATAGGACAATTAAAATGGGACGGAGTGAATAATATTCGAAAAGCTAATGATATTTTAAAACTAATAAATATGACTGAACTAGCTTCGTTCATAAGCTTATTTAATATATTCATATATTAGATGATTATTAAGTTTTGAAAACTCTCATGTGTGGTTATCAATTACGAAAGAGAAATTATGTTCTTTCTAGTGATTGATGGCACAAATGATACATGTGCAACATAATACTCCATATTAAAAATTGATTACATACATGCATAATATCAGAAGAAGGATATTATCGCGCTGCTTTGGATATATTCTCTCCTCTTTCCATCTATCATACAAATTAAAGAAGATGAAAAAACAATTTAATAGTGAAAAAAATTAGGATAATGATGTAGGACTTGAAAATTGAGGAAACTCGGCAGATTTATGATTGCCGTCATTTTGGGAAGAGATGGTGAGAAAATGATGATAGAATGACTAATATCCAAAATACCATTTTATTAGCTTTTAATGAATAGAAGTTGAAAGTTCAAAAGAGGTTTGACTAGGGATGGCAATTAGACCCGTAACCGGCGGGTCTTTGACCCGCCCTCCCCGCCCCGTTAGGAGCGGGTATGGTATTCTGTCTAACCGCCCCGCTATCCGACTCGCACCCGCCCCGGTATACTAAATTTATGTATCAATAAATCTCAGCCGCCCATCATAGCGTATATATACTTTTCATCCAAACCCTAAAATGCCAAAATTTTTCTTGGTCTCTGCCAACTTGCCCATGGCTGGCTCCCTTCTAATCTTCTCCCCCTCTCCACCTTCAGCCCCCCACGGCCAAAGACTGACAACCTAACCGCCGACCACAAACCATGTTCCACCGCCTATTCTCAAGTTCCGCGGCAAGAAGAACAACGAATCGCCGGAGATCTCGTCGGAATGGTCACAGATCTGCCTCCGCTTCTTCTTTGACGAGATTAGAGGCGCCACCTAAATCTTCAACCGCCACATGCTCATCGGCGATGGTTGCAGCTACGGGTCTCGTCGGAATTGTCGCAGATCTGCCGCCGCTTCTTCTTTGACGAGATTAGAGGCGCCACCTGAATATTCAACCGCCACATGCTTATCGACGGCGTACGGCTCTATGTAATGAAGCCTCTCCTCCCGTTAGGGCACCGCCTAGACGATCCTTGTGTGCGAGTACAGGGAAGTGCAGGGGCAGATCGGGGCGGGGCGGGTTTTCTAAACGAATGTAGGATCGGGTATGGTATTTTAGATATATGACCCGGTAACGGGGCGGGGCGGAGCGGGGCGAGATTTTATGAGCACCGGGGCGGGGCGGAGCGGGGCGAGATTTTATGAGCACCGGGGCGGGTTCGAATTTTATAAGATCCGCATCCGACCCGCCCCATTGCCATCCCTAGGTTTGACCACTCTTCCTTAATAATAGTATGTATAATCACATTATTTTATATAATATATACCTGTCTATTCTAGAACATACCAATCAAGTCCTCCATTTCTGTGTGTGAGGTGATTAATTAACAAAGAATGAAAAGAAAATACAACAAGTAAAACATGCCCAAAAAAAGGTACAAACCGTAAAATAAGCTCGTTTTCACGTTAAGGTTTCAAACCTTGTGCAGTCGAGAAAAGTTACTAGGGAAATTATTATTATTATTATTATGATATATATATATATATATATATATATATATATATATATATATATATATATATAAACAGGTAGCTAGGTTTTGTAGTCTGAGATTATATTCAACTTGTACTTCTTGAATTAAAGTTGAGAAATTGTTATTTATGAACGAAACTTTTCACGCGAACGGTCATGAGTAAACTTAAAAAATTACTAGTTCTAATGATTTACAAATTTTTAGCCCCTCAAAATTGGTTTTTTTTTTAGATTCGACTGTAACTTTTTACGAGTGCTACAACTTTTGTTGAGTTTTTACGAATTTAACCAACCCAATTCAAAAAAGTGTAATTTTTTCACCCAACTCAGCCCTTTAATTATATAATGGGTTAGAAAGAATCGATTGAGCTCATATATAGTGGGTTATTATGGTCGCCTTATTTACCTCACCATCACTTGGCCTGACATTTGTTATGCGGTCCATGTCTTATCCTAGTTCATGCAATCTCCTCATTCCCAACATTGGGACACCGCGCTTCAGGTTTTATGGTATCTCAAAGCCGCCCTGGGCCAAGGCTTGTTTTTGCCGGCTGATAGTCTTCCGATTTATGCCTTTTGTGACTCGGACTGGGCCAGCTGCCCACTCACCCGGCGTTCCGTTACCGAATATTTTGTTTCCTCGGGAAATTCCCCCATTTCATGGCGTACCAAAAAACAGCCGACAGTTTCTCGATCATCTGCTGAGGCAGAATACCGTTCGATGGCGGTAACCACTTGCGAGCTCACTTGGCTCAAATCCTTTCTTCTGTTTCTTGGTGTTCACCATGATCATCCGATGAGACTCTTCAGTGACAATCAAGTGGCATTACATATTGCTTTGAACCCGATCTTTCATGAAAGGACCAAGCATATTGAGATTGACTGACACTATGTCAGAGAGCAGCTACTTGCCGGCAACATTAGTACCGCACATGTTCGCACAATACAGCAAGTAGCCGACATCTTCACTAAGGCACTTGGACGTCACCAATTTCATTATCTTTACGGCAAGTTGGGCATTCGAAATCTCTATACTCCAACTTGAGGGGGAGTATCAACCGAGATTATGTACATATTAAATAAGTGCTTAACTTTAGAATCTTGACAGCTCATAACACGTGTCATTCCTTTTTGTATAGTTTAAGTTTTTGGCATAGTTATAGGATTTTCATTTTTTTACAGCTTCATTTTAACCCATAGATTTAGTTCTTCAGTGTCTATATATTGCTACCTGTAAATGAGATTACACACAACAATTGATACCATTCTTGTCATTAACAAAAATGATGTTCATGAAACTCGAAAAATTTCTACTCATACCCACTAGATACGTACTTGTGCTAGATTACTTGCGGGTGACTCGCAAGCGTGAGGGTGGATTGGTATGTATTTTATACAAAAAAAGGAAAAGTGGAGTGCAGGTGTAGAAAGGTGGGGTGTGAATATGACGCCCCCTTTTCCAATCCTTTGAAACAACTGAGCCACAACGTTCTCCATATTAGGCGACTTTACATCTCATTACATTATTAGTTGTTGGCCACGTAAGGTCAATTTCTGATTTGTTCCAAAGTGAGACTTAATCACCTCTTAAATGATTAACTTGCTGTCAAATCTGTTTTGACTTTTGACAAAAGGAGAGCTGTATTGAGTCGATTTTACCATATGTCTCTAATCCGTACTATACTTGCATCAACAAAGCTATATGCTTTAATATTAAAGTTGGCCCTTTTCAATAGGTGATTTTGAAAGCTTATGCCCACCCCCCCTTACCAACTTCTTACTACATGGTTATATCCAAATCACTGTCACACATCTTGATCCAAGTTCTTAAAATCATTTTTTCCTTAATTTTGAAATAATTGACTCGCGGTTAGTCGCCTTACGTTGATTTTATAATATGTTATTATACCTTTAATAATTAATTAAATAATTAATAATTAGAAGAGAATGTAGGACACAGATAATGAGGCCCAACATGTGTTATGGGAGAGAGCGCGTGGGCCCCATTGAGACTGAAATCTAAGTCTGAGTAGACGTGCCTTTTGTCATGGAGTTTGGGGCCAACGTGGGCGTTCTCCGGATACCTCCAAATATCCACTTGCGGCAGTGCCCGCGTGGGCCTCACCATCAAATGACCGGATCTTCTGCTCCGTTTTCCCGCCTGTCACTACCCACGTTGCCTATTGCCCCCAACAACTTTTTAGCTATATTTACCACGCGCTTGATTTTTGATCGGTTTTGCGTCTGAAATTCAGTTGACGGTCCTGGTCATTATTCTTAATCGATCAGTTTTTCTTTTTAAACTATTTCAAAATAATTATTCATGTTTCCATTAACAAAAATTATATATTTATTTTTTTATTCTAATTTTTCTCTGTACATTTAATTATCTACCAACTTATTCTGCCCTCCCCTCCTTCTCTCGGCGTAAAATGGATAATACGTCCTTATTCTTAGTATGCGCGTCTAGTCAAAATAGGACAGTTAAAATGGGACGGAGTGAATAATATTTGAAAAGCTAATAATATTTTAAAACTAATAAATATGACTGAACTAGCTTCGTTCATAAGCTTATTTAATATATTCATATATTAGATGATTACTAAGTTTTGAAAACTCTCATGTACGGTTATAAATTACTAAAGAGAAATTATGTTCTTTCTAGTGATTGATGGCACAAATGATACATGTGCAATATAATACTCCATAAGAAGGATAATATCGCGTTGCGTTGGATATATTCTCTCCTCTTTCCATCTATCATACAAATTAAAGAAGATGAAAAAACAATTTAGTAGTGGAAAAAAATAGGATAATGATTTAGGACTTGAAAATTGAGGAAACTTGGCAGTTTTATAATTGCCGTCATTTTGGGAAGAGATGGTGAGAAAATGATGATAGAATGACTAATATCCAAAATACCATTTTATTAGCTTTTAATGAATAGAAGTTGAAAGTTCAAAAGAGGTTTGACCACTCTTCCTTAATAATAGTTTGTATAATCACATTATTTTATATAATATATACCTGTCTATTCTAGAACATACCAATCAAGTCCTCCATTTCTGTGTGTAAGGTGATTAATTAACAAAGAATGAAAAGAAAATACAACAAGTAAAACATGCCCAAAAAAAGGTACAAACCGTAAAATAAGCTCGTTTTCACGTTAAGGTTTCAAACCTTGTGCAGTCGAGAAAAGTTAGTAGGGAAATTATTATATATATATATATATATATATATATATATATATATATATATATATATATATAGGTAGCTAGGTTTTGTAGTCTGAGATTATATTCAACTTGTACTTCTTGAATTAAAGTTGAGAAATTGTTATTTATGAACGAAACTTTTCACGCGTAAACGGTCATGAGTAAACTTAAAAAATTACTAGTTCTAATGATTTACAAATTTTTAGCCCCTCAAAATTGTTTTTTTTTAGAGATTCGACTGTAACTTTTTACGAGTGCTACAACTTTTGTTGAGTTTTTACGAATTTAACCAACCCAATTCAAAAAAGTATAATTTTTTCACCCAACTCAGCCCTTTAATTATATAATGGGTTAGAAAGAATCGATTGAGCTCATATATAGTGGGTTATTATGATTAAGTTTGGATAAAAAGTCATACTTTGAACCACTACTAGCCACCTATCGTCACAACCCCGTCCACCGTCAGTGGCCTCCAAAATCGCTGGTGGGAGCCACTTCCTCTGAAAGCGGTGGCAGCTGACTGTCGCCGCCACCAACGGTTCCCCCAACACTGCCACCAATCCCCCCAGAAGACGAGCCACTATTGCCGTCACCTCCACCACCATTGTTGGCCGCCACCTCCATTGGCAGACTCCAACACCGCCAACGCCACCTGCCAACTCTACCACCACCACCACCATCGGCCACTACCACTCCATTTTGTGCTTAAATAAAAAAAATTATTTTGATCAATACACCGAAACCAAAATAGATCCACTCAGTATTATCCAACCCAATTAGTTCAATTTTTTCTGAAGTTAAAGCGTGTTGAGTTTTAAAATACATGAATTTTCTTGAATCGAGTAAATATCCAACCTAATCTATAAAAGTTACACCTCTACTTTAGGGTTAAAAAAAAGAAAGTGGTGTGGTCGGAAGTAGCCTTTTGCTTAAAATGAAAGACACGCAATACTTAAGAGAAATACTTAAGTGTCCAAAAAGAGAGAGAAAAAAAAAAGGCAATGGAGATTATTTGAATGATTAGCTAATATGCGCCTTTCAGTAGTCCTATGGCAGTGATGGCACATGCACAAATGGATAAGAAGCAACCATTGACATTAAACAAAAGTGAAGGACACAATCAAGTGTAGATATCTTCAACCAATAGCGCCCCCCTTTTTTCTTTTTCTTTTTTTCTCCTATCTTAATTATTGTTTCAAAAGTTGAATCCTTTTATACTTCTTCGTTAGTCACGAGAAATTACAAAATACATTTCTAAGAAATCGTAGTGATCGAGTAGCATCATTGGCTCGAGGAGATTGAGCCATACAAAGGTCAAACTGAGCTCAACTGACAAGCTTGAGCACTTTTCGGCCTCACTCGTAATTAAAATTTTAAATAATTATTATAATATTCAGTAGTAATTGTCTAACAGTACAGTCATCAGCTTCAGTAGTGCAAGATTATTACTAAGAATTTATCAACTAATCAGTATTATGAGAACGATATATCTGGATGGATAAAAAGCTCTAATCAAAGTTTACCTTCCTTAGAGAAACTTGACATTTCATTTTTTACAATAAGTTTGAACAACTTCCCAAATTTTTTTATTTTTTTTTATCATGGTTAGAAAACCTTGACATTTAAATTTTCACAGAGAAAATTTGGACAGCCTGCCAACAAGTTGGTCATTTACATGACTTGTGATGACTTCCGCAACGAAGGTTTGACCTCCATTGTTAAAGCTTTTTGGTGGTGACCTAGAATCACACTATTAAACCACACTCCTATCATAGAGACTTTAGTGACATGAATTCTTATTTGGGCAATTGTGAAAATGACAGCATATTTCCTTGTTTAAAGTGCATGAATTCCGGGTTTCCTTCTCTTTATTCAGAAGCATTTTCCCTTGCAAACCCCCCGTGTGCAGTTGAAAATAACTTCTCACATTAATTGTGAACTGAATTACCTGGCAATCGAGTGCAAACATAACAGGTGAATGATGATCACAGTCACATCCAGACATAGGATGCTAGCTCCCACACACCCAGACCGATCAAAATGCTGTGATAGATGGCATAAACATTGCATGCTGTTAATTCAATCCATTGAAGATACATAAGGTGTGCTATAAGACAGTTTATGGAGGAGGAGGTGGAGACATTTTGTTGAAACTTTTCGACGTAGATCACACCAAGTCACCATCGTAAGAAAGATAGAGGAATTTGGGATTATCTAATTCTATATGCAAAGGATATGATGATATAGTAATTAGCAAGAACTACATCATGTTGCTCAAAAAGCATTGTAAACTAAATAATCTTCATGATTCAAAAACATCTTGAGTCCGGATAAGTCTTCACTCCCGTGTGATGATTCAGTGAAAAGCCATAGCTTTCTTGAATCAGCAAGTCTTCACTCACTTCTGTTGATGAATCATGAAAAGCTATAGCTTTCTTGAATCAACAAGTCTTCACTCATGGATTTTGAACAAATGGAAAGCCGGATTTGGGTGCATGTCTCAAACAATTCTCGATGATGAAACCGCATGCGAAGGTGGTAACCACAATACGACAAAAAAATTGTGACAGATTTAGGCGTATCAAAAATTTTGTGTTTGTTCGTGCGAGAGAGAGATGAGCGATGGCAGAGAAGCAAGAAACGTAGTTCATCTAAAAAATGATAGTTTTATATGTTGATCTTGTTTTTAAGATTTTCCTATTTAGTATAAACCATAGTTGAAGTTCATTTTCCATCTAATTTGTTGTCCCACTATGGCTAGTTAGCAAATTCTTATTGACAGTTTTATACTACCTAAACTAAACTGATGACGTGCAGTAAAATAATTATTGAATATTTTTTCACGCACACGAGCCTCAAAGTTCAAGTCTCCCAAAATGTAGTGTTTGAGCGACTTTCTCGACCATCCTTTTGACTCAAATGACTTACTTGTACATTACATTATGTTTATGTCCAAAAAACCAAGTGGCACTCGCATATGCATCCTAGTGCTACGAGATTACGGTAGCTACGTTAAAAAGTATGCTTATAAGCTATAGCACTATAAGTCATAGCACTGTAAGTCATGATCATACTTTAATAACCAAAAGATACTCAAAGCATTGGTCAAAAATAAAAGTTTTGAGATCAAATC
Source organism: Escallonia herrerae (assembly GCA_033070095.1). Taxonomy (NCBI): domain Eukaryota; kingdom Viridiplantae; phylum Streptophyta; class Magnoliopsida; order Escalloniales; family Escalloniaceae; genus Escallonia; species Escallonia herrerae. The sequence goes on from JAVXUP010000861.1 coordinate 312,034, forward strand.
TAACCGCATTGCTCCGGTTAAAAAGGAGTATACCTATACCTATTCAAGTATAACAAAACTTGTTGATGACAAGAGTATCCCAGCTCAACTTGGTAAAACGCGATCGGAAGAAACAACACTTATCCAGAGCCTACAATTAATCAACAGCAAGATGGTTAGCACACCACAGAACTGTTGAACCTGATATTCAACCCAAAAGCATGTTGAAGAGTTAAAAAAATTCATTAGGTGTAAGAACTAATCTCAAACCCCATGTATTATCGACTTGCGACTTAGATGTCTACGATCCAAGCATGACCCTAAGTGTGCCCTTTTTGATTCTGAAAGGCATCTAATTTTTTCTACCTTAAAATTCTGTTGGCCCACGAATACAATGTACATGTGTGTCATGTAGTACAATACTGTATTATCTGGTACCTTAACACTATTTTGTTTCTAACATGAAACGGCCTTTTGTCCCCGCCAAAACAACACAGTCAACCCCGCATTTTCAGCGCATTGTGTCCACTTCAAAGCACCCATTTTCACTTGGTACCGTAACCCCACCCTTGCGCGTGGTTCTGGTATTACCGTTGGTTGGCTCCTCCTGCAGCCTCCACCCAAAGAGAGAAACTATATAAAAAAAAAAATGTTTTTTGTTTCGATTCTCAATTTTCAGAGCAGCCATAATCATCACCCACTTTACAAAAGGCCCTCCATTATTTGTTTACTTTTTCTTGACTTAAAATCTCTGGGTCTGATTCAGATTATAGTTACTATATAAAAGCTTTTTGTTGCGTACATGTGCCATTCATGTCTCCCTCCTCTCTCTCTCTCTCTCTCTGCCTCTGCCTCTGCCTCTAGCATTTGTTCCCTCTGTCCATCTTTTTTGTTTGCAAATTCCAATGTATACCCCCAAAAGCTAAAACCTTTCGGCTTTTTGTGTCTGTAAAAATTATTGCAGGTTGTTTTGATAACAAAGAGCTCTTTCGTGTATGTGGTTTTGATGGTGGAGAGCAAAAGGTGCACTTTCCTTCCTACCCAGGTAAAATTTGTGTCTTTTCCATGTTATTGTAGCTCCATCTTTCCGGTTGTAATCCATTCAGGTAAAGAAAATGGAAAAGAAAACAGAAAGTAAAAGCCCAAAGGGAAAAAATGGGGACCATGTGGGAATGATGTTTTATAAGATAGATTCTTATGTAGGCAATGGTTGTAGAGTTTCATGTGAGGGGTGGACGATATGGTCATGTTCGGTCGAAGTATTGATTTGATGAATGCTGTTCTGTACAGGTTATTGATTGGCGTTCAGGCACTTTGTGGCCAAACGTGGGAAAATGAAAGCAAAACTTCTTGTTCTCTCATTAGATGCATTGAAATGGATGAACTTTGAGGTCTATTTGAATCTTTTGTGATTAAAAATGCGATTGTTGATTTGGGTTTTTGAGGGGAGGAAGAAAAGACTTTGTATTCTTGATTAGTATTAGGCTATTGGCCGAGCAAGGGAGGAATTTCTGGCTGTTGTGCATGATGGAGGCACAGGCAGGGCAGCAAAGCACACCCCGGAAAAAGATGACCAAACAATTGACCGGGAAACGTGACGATACCTCGTTGCATTCGGCAGCTAGAGCTGGGAATCTTGGTGTGGTGAGGGATATTTTTGCTAGTACCGAGGAGGAAGAACTGACGGAATTGCTGTCTAAACAAAACTCAGCGGGCGAAACAGCCCTCTACGTGGCTGCAGAATATGGTTACGTTGATTTAGTTAAGGAGTTGATCGAGTACTATGATCTTGCGGCTGCTGGAATCAAAGCTCGGAATGGCCTTGATGCGCTTCACATTGCTTCCAAACAAGGGGATTTAGGTATGTCATTCCTCTCTCTTATATCTATTTCTTTGGAGGTGAGCAAAAAAGACTTTTCAAAGTATAAATTTCTGAGAGTTGTTTGACATGTTTCAGAGATAGTGAAGGTGTTAATGGAGGCACATCCCGAGCTCTCCATGACCGTCGATCTAGCAAACACCACGGCTTTGCACACGGCTGCGACTCAGGGGCATAAGGAGGTTGTAGATTTTCTGTTGGAATCAGAGAGCAGCTTGGTAACTATAGCTAAAAGTAATGGAAAAACGGCCTTGCACTCTGCAGCAAGAAACGGGCATGTGGAGGTTGTCAGAGCGCTTTTGAGCCAGGAGCCTGGGATTACAACCCGGACTGATAAAAAGGGGCAGACTGCGCTTCACATGGCAGTTAAGGGTCAGAATCTTCAGGTAGTGGAGGAGCTAATTAAGGCAGATCCTTCGCTGATCAATATGGTTGATAATAAGGGCAACACTGCGTTGCATATATCAGCCCGAAAAGGCAGGGCTCAGGTGAAAACCCTTCTTCCTTTCCCATAGATAAATTTACTTCTGCGATATATTTCTTTTGTTGTGTATTGATTTCATTGCAGGACATGAACGCGTTTCTGGAAATTGATTGCCTATATACCCTAATTAGTTCATGTTATGTTATTTATCTCACCAACAAAGAGTACACAACCTCGTACTGCTAGAATGCTAGTGCAATGTAAGTCAGATTTCATAAGGCTCGAGTGCCAGTTTGATGATTTTATTTCCTGTATAATTAATCGAGTGCTGCATTGTGAAAGAAAATGCACAAAGGCATAAAATATATTTCTATAGCATGATGGACTGCGTTTGATACATATCTTGATCTAGTACCTACATACACCAAAAATGACCATTTTCGATATCCAGAATCTTATTTTCCTCAATTGTCCTTGTAACTATCACAGCTATGCAGGCTGTTGCATAAGCTGCAGTACCTATTTTCGTGCCTTTTGTTGCAAATTTGAGCATTCGTACGTGTCCGTGTTTGCAATACCAAAATTGTCAGCTAAGGCTATCTTCGTTCTTTTTTATGCAGATTGTTAAGATGCTGTTAGGGCAGAATGAAACCGACACTAGAGCTGTTAACAGGTCTGGCGAAACTGCCCTTGATACCGCAGAAAAAACTGGGCAATCTGACATTGCAGCCATCCTCCGGGAGTATGGTGTTCTGAGTGCCAAGGCCATCAAGCCTCAAGCAAATCCAGCACGAGAGCTGAAACAAACCGTGAGTGACATAAAGCACGAAGTCCACCACCAGCTAGAACACACCCGTCAAACTAGAAAACGCGTGCAAGGCATTGCCAAGCGACTCAACAAAATGCATGCGGAAGGTCTTAACAATGCAATCAATTCTACCACTGTGGTAGCCGTGCTCATTGCCACTGTTGCCTTTGCAGCCATTTTTACTGTCCCTGGACAATACGTTGACGACCCTGCAGACATCCCACCCGGGGAGTCCCTAGGTGAAGCAAATATCGCTCCAAATCCCTCATTTCTGATCTTCTTTGTCTTCGACTCTATTGCCCTCTTCATCTCTCTTGCCGTTGTGGTGGTTCAGACCTCGGTTGTGGTAATTGAAAGCAAGGCGAAGAAGCAGATGATGGCTATCATAAACAAGCTTATGTGGCTTGCCTGCGTGCTTGTCTCTGTTGCATTCTTGGCATTGTCGTTTGTCGTGGTTGGAAAGCACGAGAGATGGCTGGCCATAGGAGTGACAATAATTGGAACCACGATAATGGCTACAACACTGGGCACAATGTGTTATTGGGTAATTATGCATCGGATTGAGTCCTCGAATTTGAGGAACATCCGCAGAAACTCTCATCACAGCCGGTCACATTCCTTCTCTGTGTCGGTATTATCAGATCCAGAGGTTCTAAACAATGAGTTCAAGAAAATGTACGCTATATAAAAGCTTCCAATGCCAAAGTTTTATTTTGGCATAATGGATGTTGTTTTTCGTTTTCAAGAAACTGCCCTGCATGTTAACATTTCTGAGCCAAGATGGTCATTCCCATCTTCTCTGCAGTACATCACCATTTGCACAATGATTCTCGACTTCATGATACATGTCAGGGGTACATGACAATAACATCATCATTTAGTGCTGATACGGGATTTAAAGACACTGCGATCAAATTCTATACTTCATGTTCTATGTTCTCTCTTCCAACAAATCTCCTCTTTAATCCATTCATCTTCCAGCATTTAATTCTGGCAATCTCTTTAACAGACAACACGTCACACCTCCAGGATATCAGTTCAACAAATCATTAAAGAGGTTCCTCCTTTGTGCATCCCATCCGCAAAATCATTGTTGACTAAATTGGCAAAGACTTGATTATTATGATTAACTGAAATGTAATGCTTCAATTTCACAAGCACAGACATACTGAATATAAGTTCAAGTAATTGATATCCAAACAGAACAAAAGATTGATTACTAAAGAATCAAGTAATTGATTACTACGATTAACAAAAGATGGTTTCTTCACACAACATCACTGTAAGTGATCCCTCACCAAAAGCAAGCGGGATCCCTTTTTATCACACATGATCAGTGATCTGTCTCTCACCGAAAGCAAACAGGATTCCCTTTCATCACACAGGATCAGTGATCTCTCTACTCAGGCTCATCAGAAAGAGTATGCAATGGGTTCCCAGGAGGGCAATCAGGTTGCTTGTTGTAATGCCGTCAAGAGAGTCTTGGCTGGTTCAAACAAAGCAACAACACCTCGCTCGGGATCAGAGTAGTTCTTGTATATCGCTTTCAGTTTGTTGCTTCATTTCGCCAAGGAATGGAAGCAAACCAGCAGTTTAGCACAATCCCTGTTTGGGAACAACAAATCAACAGTAACCCAAGTTGATTTAAGAAAAAAAAATTGAAATGTAAGAGTAGCAAAATGGAAACTTAAAACGTACATCAGCTGTGTTTCTGAGAAGCCTGTGTGCCATTTAAGTGTCTCATTCCAAACAGGGCTCTTATTTAGGGTGCACCGGGCAGCATAGACTGCTGAGGCGGCAACCAATGATGGACAGTATAGCACAGACACATAATTCATCATTCCCAACTCAGCTAGAAAATAACCATATTCTCCATCTATTCAAGTAACCAAACATATTAGTCACCAAATAGAAAAATTACTGAAACACACAAAATTCCCAGACAATTTATAGAAAGAGGAAAAGAAAAAGTTATACTCACTTTCGGCTCAAAAAATGAGGCCTTGATGAATCGGACAAGGAAAACGTAAGGCGTAGGGACGGTTAAGTTCCATTCCAGTGCACCCAGAATTCTCTTCTCCATTAAAAGCACTTGTTCATGAGTATAAGCGCTGTCTGAGATTCGCACAAAGTCATTCACCTCTGGCGCCCAAATTTCTTCATACTTGGATGCCATAAGCATGGCACTGATCCCCACTAACTGCAACTCCTTCCTCGGCACTCTCTCCGCCGAAAGGTAGCGATCCAAGATGTTGACTGTTAGGTAAAAAGTCTCGGGCATGAGTTCAAACTTGTGATGAACCTCAGTCAACCAATCAACTAGGATGGACCTCATGCGGTCATTAATCTCAGGCTGTGAATCCAAATAGTCATGCGCCCGGTTTTCATGCTGTCAAAAATTTGATGAGAGAACAAAATTCAGAAAAATATACATTAAAGGGTTATATCATATGGGTGAAAATGCATATAACACAATGAAAGTTCAGAAACTGCATTTCACTACTGTGATTGGTATACCTCAGCGAGCTTATAGAATTTGTAAATATCCTCAACATACTCAACAACTGCCAACTCATTCTTGGCATCTTCAGCATCAATATCCTTAATCTGAACACTTGGTTTTTCAGTAAGTCCACAAGCAGCCTGCAGCAATAAATTTTAGGAATTTATTAAACTTATAGCTCAGAAATCCCCCAGTTAGTCAAAGAACAACCAAAACAAAAGGGTGCAAATTAAACCCATGTTTAACTTAGCTTGTTATAAAACTCAAGGAGACACATATCCAAGCAAAAAAAGCCCCAAACAACGGAAAGCAATCAACCAAAAGAAGTCCCCAAATGAGTTGAGAACAAACGAAAGGAACAGTATAATAACCTCTTAAAGGGCAATACAGAAACCCAATTAGATTAAGAACAATCAAATTAAACCTGTATGTTTTATCTCACCTTGCTCCTAGCAGTGAGAGTTGAAGTAAGAGTTTGGGATTTCTTTCTTGATGACCCTTGATCTCCCTTTTTTCGGTTCACAGCATTCTTGTCCTCCTTCTTGACCTTTTCTTCAGTGTCAGGACTAATCTCAATCACTTCTTCAGGCTTTGGACTGGGAGTAACTTTCTTCTGAGCAACCACCCTATGTGCTCCTTCCCCTCCTTTGACTGCTACGGCTCCATCCACAATAATTCCGCCATCAACATTAAGTACCACTTGTTTCTGCGAGTCAGATAAAGATAAAAATATCAGAAAAACTTAAACGCAAATAAACGTTTGAAAATTAAAGAATTTTCAAAAACTATTTGAACCTTCTTATTTTCTCCTGCTGCTTGTGCATTAGCAATTAATTGTGCACAGAAACTCCTGAAACAACGGAAATTAGAATTGATATCAAGCAAAAGAACAACACGCTCACAAAAACAAGGATGGTTACCTTGTAACAGGGCGATTCATTTGCTTGCCACCGATCGCCCCTCGAACTGTCACTAGGTTCCCAATATCACCTAAAGCACGGCGGTTTCTGCCTTCAGCCGCCATGTTCTTCTGATTAACGCCCAGAGCGACTGCTACACCTGAAAAGGTAACATCGCAAATTAAGAATGTACAACTAATGAAACCCAGAAATTGACAAAATAAAGAAGCTCAGAACAAAATAAACCGTTACTATGAAAAACCCCAAGAAGAAGACACCCCTGTTATCAAAATCAAGAAAGCGCTTTTTCCACCCTTTTCTTCCAAGAAAAAAAATCATCAGAAAGCTTGAATTCCAAAGAACTCAATTACCAATTATTGCAAAAGTAAGAAGGAACACATGAAAGAACAGAAATCACAACAATACCGGGATAATGGGAACCATTTTCATTTTCTTATGAAAAACAGCAATATCAAGAATTCATATTCAAAACTTAGTAGACGAAAGACCCTTATAAAGCTTGAAATCTAACTCAATGACCCACAATTACAAGAAAGGACAGACGAATTAACATATATCAGAACGATTCCCAGTAAACACCACTTTTTTAATCTTTTCTTCGATAACCAGATATATCGACACCACTTCACAGTCTCAGATCAATGACTTTTATTACAACTCCAAAAAAGTACATATGTAAACTACATAAGTCGCTATTAGAACCCCTCACAAAGTTTGAAATCCAAAGAACTCAATGATCCATTCCAAAACCCAAGAAAAAAACATATGGTAAGCCACAGAACTTCATGAATAAAACGCACTAATTACCAAGAAGCACAATCTGTTGACTCTTTTATTCTGTTTTCAGATATGCCAAAACTTAGTACAGACTAAGAGATCAATACATAAATAAACCCGTCAGATATACTAAAGAACTAAGCGATCACAATCACAAAAATACTCAGAAATACATGGGAAATACATGGGGGGAGAGGGAGGGAGAGAGAGAGAGAGCTATTATACCTCTGTTTTGTTGCTGAACAACAGGTCTTTCAGCCTGTTGAAACGATTACAACATTCATCGTGCTACCACGTAACACGTAATGGGTTCGAAAACATACCGTACGAAGTCTCCGAAAAATTCCGACGTAGGATCCTTGTTGTTACGAGCCTCCAACACGCTTGATCTTTTTCGCAGGTACGAAAACGGCTACTAGAGTCGAGTTCTTCGTCCACGAGTGCTATAGAGAGAGGGATTATTGCTATGACTTCCTCTATTTATTGGGATATCTCTAGCCTTTATATAGAGATACAATTAGAGACTGGCTTTACCTCCAACTCTTAGGAGATAAAGATGTATTTACCTCAAACACTTAGGAGATAAAGATGTATTTACCTCAAACACTTAGGAGATAAATATCCTCTAATTAACTGTAATTATCCAGACTAACAAATACACATTATCTGTTAGTGGGCGGATAATGGGTCCATTGACCCAATTTATTAACAGCTCCCACTCGCCCACACACAGGGCAAATAAATCGTAGTCCCTCTTTATCTCTCGTCCACTCATCTCCTCATACAGGAAATGGAACGTGCGACCTACGAGAAAGGATGTCCAGTTGAGGAGTATTGTATTAAGTTATCACCAAACTAACACAATACATCACTCCAATAAATCTCGTATGTACCCCAGATAGTTCAATTACACCAGATTAAACACTCTCAAATCCCTCATAATGAGCAGTGTTAAACCTCTCATATGTTATGTATTCATGACTCATATCGAAACGAAAATCGACAAAGTCGCCCGGGCTATGAATCACACAACATGATGTAATATTGAACTTTCTTCCCAAAGCCCTCATGTCATTCCAATTAGACCCAACCGCTTTCCTAGACATGCCCCGCGAGACCGCATCATCCATGATCCAAGGGTACATGCTAAAGTAGCGACATTGAGTATCCTCTTCATGACATAGTCTAAGGTGAAAAGGGTACCATATATGATCAAAAATTTTGATCCAAGTGGCTCACACAGTGACGAAGCAGGGATTCATTCGTCACTCCCACTGTCGGTCTGCATTTAGCACATGCAGTATGATTTGCATGCTATGGCGTAACCCTCAAGGGCGTGTCACATAAATGTATAATAAATACGCCATACGAATCTAAGTCTAGTCGCTGTACAAGCGCCTAACCTGAGTTTTTCAGCCCAGTCACTCTCATAGTGCCTGCCTGAAATCTCACATTCGGCTGTAAACAGGCTACATAGAGTTGTGGAGATACTCTATGATCGACCTACATTTATTAGGTCTCATCTTAGCTCCAACTAAGGCGACATGTTTGCTTTATAAGCTGTATCATCTTATTCGCCCACTTGGCGCTTAAGACAATTATGTCTCATCTTGCTCGCTATCTTAGCGCCAAGGTGAATTACCCGTGTGAGTGGGTCAATTCGAGCCTGGTGACACTCTCAACAAGGATGTATATGTAATCACAAAGATTATTCATTCATTCCATAATAAACTCAAATCAAGGAATGAAAATTTAATATAATAAATGTCAAGCACATAAGATGCCATAAACATGTCAAAACCTACGGAGTCCCATACTCCTAATGTGAGAAAGGAAAACATCTCTAGCAATGGGCTTGGTCAAAGGATCAGCCACCATTCTGCCAGTAGGTATATGTTTCATGGACACCTCTCCTTGCGCAACTAAAGTTCTAATGAAGTGATAACGAAGGCCTATGTGTTTGATATTTGGGGTCCGTTACAAAATCTAGGGTAGCTGTATTGACACAGTGAACAATGACAGACTCATCTGCATGAGCTGTAACCCCTAGAGCCTGTAAGAATGACCTCAACCAAACAGTTTCCTGGACTGCTGCTGAACAAGCAACATACTCCGACTCTATCGTGGATAGGGCGATGCAAGACTTTTTCTTGCTGTGCCAAGAGATAGCTCCACCCGAAGTGGATATGCGCTCATCTCTATCAGCGCCCCAATCAGCATCGCTGTATACTCTCAGTCTCAAGTCTCCACCATGATAACACAGGACGAGATCAGCGGTTCCACGCAAGTATCGAAGGATCCTCTTCACCGCATTCCAATGAGCGGGTCCAGGATTACTCTGATAACGACTCACCATTCCAACGGCATAGCAGATGTCTGGACGCGTACACAGCATAGCGTACATCAGACTTCCTACTGCAGCCGCGTAAGGCACTTTGGACATCCGATTCTTTTCCTCATCATTCTTTGGGCATTGGTCTGTGGTTAAAGTACACGCCTTGTCCATTGGAGTGTCTATGGGTTTTGAGTTATGCATACGAAATCGTTCAATGACTTTCTTGATGTATGTCTCTTGAGACAAACCGAGAAGTCTCTTTGGACGATCACGTATGATTTTAACCCCGAGCACATAATTAGCTTCTCCCATGTCCTTCATCTCAAAAGTTGAGGACAACCACTGCTTAGTGGCGACAATGGAACTCATGTCATTTCCAGCTAAAAGAATGTCATCCACATACAAAGAAAGGATTAGAATATTTTTCTTGGATCGTTTTACGTAAACGCAATGGTCTTGTTCAATCATTTCAAAACCTATAGAGGTAATGGCATGATGAAACCTAAAGTACCACTGCCTAGACGATTGTTTGAGACCATATATAGAACGTTTGAGACGGCAAACTTTGCGCTCATGTCCTTTGACTTCAAAACCCTCGGGTTGAGCCATATAAATCTCTTCGTCTAGTTCTCCATTGAGAAACGCAGTCTTAACATCCATATGAAAAAGTTCTAAATCCTGCTGGGCGACAATAGCTAGGATCAGACGAATTGAAGCAAATCTCACCACTGGGGAGAAAGTATCTTCATAGTCCACACCCCGCAGTTGGGTATAGCCTTTCGCCACAAGACGTGCCTTATACTTGTCGATTAACCCATCTACCTTGCGTTTGACTTTAAAAACCCACTTGTTTCCAATAGTCTTGCGCCCTGGCGGAAGGTCAATCAACTCCCAGACTCGATTCTTTTCCATTGAGCTTAACTCATCCTTCATTGCAGCCATCCACTCATTTCTAGCAGATGAAGATAAGGCTTCTTCCACAGAAGTAGGCTCGTCTTCATCATTTGGAGTGCACATAAGAATTTCTCCGTCAATCTCAAAATGACGACGTGGAACTCTTCCTCGTGCACCTCTACGCAGTTGAGAATCTTGTTGACCTAATGGTCCTTGTGGTGTGCTCCCACTGTCTGGGATACTCCCACTAGGTTGAGGGTCACTTACACTATCTTCAGCGACAACCGGATGAGGAACTAATTCCCCACCTTCGCTTGAAGATGGTAAAGTGGGTTCAACCTCCTCTAACTCATAGAGGTCAAGATTCTTACTCGCATCTCCAATGCTAGGAAAATCACTCTCTATGAAATCGACATCACGAGACTCTATTTCAGTCCTTCCACCATTTGGATGTTCACCATACATTACATAACCTTTAGAGTTTTCAGAATACCTTAGAAAGATACTCTTCTTTGCTCTAGGCCCTAGTTTCCCATACTTATGAGAAGTACTGTGAACATAACCTGCTGAGCCCCATGGGCGCAAGTTATCCAAATTTGGCTTTTGGTCATTCCAAAGCTCATAAGGGGTGGATTTGACTGACTGTGAAGGCACACGATTAAGTATATAGGCTGCAGTCAAAAGGGCATCCCCCCAAAAAGATATAGGAAGGTTTGCTTGCGCCATCATAGACCTAACCATGTCTAACAATGTTCTATTCCTTCTTTCCGCAACACCATTTTGTTGTGGAGTATTAGGAATAGTAAGTTGCCTGCGTATCCCCTTTTCCTCACAAAACTTCTTGAAGTGATCTGACAAATATTCGCGTCCTCGGTCAGTGCGAAGAGTTTTTAAATTCTTCTCTTTCTGATTCTCAACCTCAGCTACAAAGCGTTTGAAACAGTCCAAAGCTTCGTAGCGGTGAGATATCAGATACACATAACCATATCGCGTATAATCGTCTATCAGTGTAAGGAAATAAGAGGCGCCATGGCGTGCCTTTACACTCATAGGTCCGCATATATCAGAGTGAACTAGCTCAAGTGGTTGAGTTGCTCTCACAGCCTTTCCAAAAGGCTTCCTGCATGCTTTACCGGCCAAACAAGCCTCACAAGTTTGTAGATTGACTTTTGCGAGTGGGCCTAAAAGGCCTTCTCTAGCCAAACGAGTCATTCTATCTTGGCCTATGTGGCCCAGTCTTGCATGCCAGGTGGTAGAATCATTCACAATATTATCATTCACCACATAAGAATAAGAAGACTGAGAATCAATTAAATCCAATTGAAAAAGACTATCCATGCGAAAACCATGTCCGAACAAAACATCATCCAAAAAAATGTCCAACTTATTACCCCTAAAAATAAAGGAAAAACCACTGTCTAATAAAGCAGTAACTGAAAGTAGATTAAGCCGAACTGTGGGTGCATATCGCACATCCTCTAGAATCAATGTGCGCCCAGTGCGCAACTTGAGCTGGTAAGAACCAACCCCTAGCACCTCTTCGGAGCTATTGTTTCCCATGAAGATATGTTTGCTACCCGCTGGAATCCGGTGATAATCTACGAACCCCTCTCGATCACGTGCTACATGTTTTGTTGCACCTGTATCCACAAACCACACAGGTTGGGAATGAGCAACCATCACATGTGAGGAAACATATAACTGAGAGAGAGATTCTGAAAGTACCTTCTTCGGCTCAGTGCAATCACGAGCGAAGTGTCCTTTCTGTTGACAGTTGAAGCATTTAACTTTAGACAGATCCTTTTTCCCACCACGTTTTCCTCTCTTGCGTTTCTTCATTTTTCCTTCCTTTGGCGCAGAAGTGCTAGCCTCGCCTTTCTTACCTTTCTTACTTTGTCTTTTGCGCTTGCCATTTGCATTGCGCGATCCCCCTTGGGCGACATAAGCAAGGGTCTTGTCAGTATCTCGAGTCTCGTCCTCAAGGATGACATGCTGTGAAACATCAGAAAAGTTCTTGATGTTTTCACTGTGGGTCAATATCTGTTTCATATTGGCCCACGAGGCAGGAAGGGACCTTATGACAGCTCTGACTTGCTGCTCATCTGTGAGCGCATGGCCAGCATCCCTTAGCTTACCAATCATATTGGACATCATCCTTAGATGTTCACTCATGGTATGTTTAGGGTCTTTTGTGTACTCCTCAAACTTAATCACAAGGCTACGAAGCCGCGTAGTTGAGGTTCCACCAAAAGAGAACTTGAGCTGATCCCATAAAGCTTTGCAAGTTGGAAGTTCATCATACTGCCCAATTAGATCATTTTGCAAGCTGCTCAACAAGGTGTAGCGCGCACTACGATCTTTCTGATTCCATTTCTGGTAGGCAGTGTGGTCTCTTAGGGGTTGCGCCTCAGTTGGCGCGACCATCTCCTTGGTCAAGTGCTCCTCGAGCTCTTGTTCGTTCAGCATGAATTTCATCTTTTTGTGCCAAACGTCATAATTATCTCCGTTAAGTTTCTCACCCTTAACGAGATCAGCTATGACATTTTTGGTGGCCATTATTTTCACTACATTAGATTGCGCAAGGAAAAGACATTAATTATACATCCTTATTTTTATTTCAAAAAATTCAAATGAAAAACATAATCCTTCCTCACATCATGAAATCGAAAATCTGCTAAGCTCGTAATCATCTCCCATGTATGTGAGTTGGGAAAAATATTTTTCAAGTAATTTTTCGCAATAAATTTCATCATCATATAAGCCACAATATAATAAATCATCCACATGATAATTTAGAACAATATAAAATTGCACCATGCAATTAAATTTGCAAGGACTCCATTGAGCCCTATTGGCATTCTAATAACTTATGCTAAGAAAATTCTGGTTTGAATAATGTGCGTGCGAAATTACATCCCCGTACAAGGCTTTCTCGAAATATACAGGGAAATAGCAGAATACAACATCTTTGAGAATCCTACTACAAACTACTCCAATAAAACAAATGGAGATGCCGCACAGCACATTATTCTCAAAAGAATTTTCTTAAAACAAGAGTAAACACATTAAACATAAGTTTCTTTAGAATGCCAATCTAATATCCATCCATTTAACCTAAAACTAGCATACTCAAATAAGAAGTTACAGGGTAATAAAATGGATGAATAGGCCACATTCTCCTCCCAAGGAAAACGGGCGACAAGGGCCTTGAAAATATAAATGGTTTAAAAGTGTGGATTTACCAAAAACCCAACAAATATACCTCAAAAGTATATTTAAACCATAACACAAATCAAGGCAAGCATGTAACAAATTAGACATAATTTATCTATGTCATATAACTCTCCAAAAATATTTATTGCTACTCACGAAGTGCAAAAAATAATATTTACGCATTATTCGTATTTTTGGGAACCACAAAAGTACCACAAAAATACTCACAGATGACCAAAAACTGAGAGATAAATCCTAAAAAATTGGCAAACAGTAAATTTATCCTTAATATGCCCTCTGAAATTAAATAAAAATTCTGTGTGTATAAAACAAAATTTTAAAGTTAATTTTCCATAGAAAAAGTTGTTTAAAAATTAAACAGAACACACACAGAGGGTATAAAGGTAATTCAACACCATTGAAAATTTTCAGAAGGCACGACAAGACTCCACTCGCCGGCGGTGACGATCACCGGCCAAAAACCAGTCTGCACGCGCCTCCACGCGCCGCCGTGCGCGTGGGACAGCGCAGCTGATTCTTGGAGCAGGCGCGTGGTAGGCACGCGCGCGTGGAGCGCGTGGGCTCGTGGAAGCTGCCTTGCTGGCGCGTGAGAGCTCGTGGGCGCGTTTCGCGCCTGGGCTCAGCCACGACTGGCGCGTGGATGAGCGTGACGGCTGGTTTCGGCGCGACTTTGCGCGTGTGGCGCGTGTACGGCTCGGCTTGAGCGCGTGGCGCGCGTGGGTTTACTGTTCATCATCTTCGTAGGAAAACCCTAATTTTTCCAGCGCCGCCATGTCACGATGCCAACTTCGGGATGCCATATCTCTCTCGTTTTTAAGCCAAATAATGCGTACGATATATCGTTGGAAAGCTTATACAACATAGATTAATTATGTACCAACCGATCATGATAAAAACAGAATATCATACTCCGAATTTGAGTCCCAAAACTCGAAAAAACCACAGTTTTCTTGAAAAATAAAATCGTGATTTCTCACAAATCATGCATCCAAAAATCACGAAATTTTATGGAGTTCATCCTCAACCATAGGAGAACAAAAACATCTAATTATTTTTCAGAAAAACATGCTCAATAAATTTCGAATTTTAATAATGGGTCTCATTCATGTATCCGGAAAAAATCGTAACATGCACATTATTTAATCTAGCATGTTAAAGGCGAATCAACAAGTAATCATGCTCTGATACCAATGTTGAAACGATTACAACATTCATCGTGCTACCACGTAACACGTAATGGGTTCGAAAACATACCGTACGAAGTCTCCGAAAAATTCCGACGTAGGATCCTTGTTGTTACGAGCCTCCAACACGCTTGATCTTTTTCGCAGGTACGAAAACGGCTACTAGAGTCGAGTTCTTCGTCCACGAACCAAATCCTAGAGCTTGGTGATTACTCTAGAGAGAGTGCTATAGAGAGAGGGATTATTGCTATGACTTCCTCTATTTATTGGGATATCTCTAGCCTTTATATAGAGATACAATTAGAGACTGGCTTTACCTCCAACTCTTAGGAGATAAAGATGTATTTACCTCAAACACTTAGGAGATAAATATCCTCTAATTAACTGTAATTATCCAGACTAACAAATACACATTATCTGTTAGTGGGCGGATAATGGGTCCATTGACCCAATTTATTAACACAGCCATTATAAACAAACTTGAAGAATCTGTTCAAAGAAACCCTAGATCACGCTCCTCCTCCTGTCTCTCTCTGTCGCTCGCCAGAAGCTGCTCGCAGATAAATAGTGTAGAGAAACAAATGAGGAATAGAGGTGAGACGGGCACCCCTTTTGAAGCCGAATGAAACGACGCCGACTCGCAACGGTCATATTTTACTTGAAGAGTGGCCGTTGATCGGTGCACAATCTGACGGATTTGATGTGGTTTCTAAAATGGGTCTTGACCAATGACCGCCAGTATTTTTGCGAAAATTACACTTGGCACCGATTCTATTTGCCTTTATTACACACAGCTATGCGTAGTTTAAGAAATTACATAAGACGCCATTCCAGAATTTTCTTATTCAAGGAATTAACAGCATACCCTTGTAATAAAAATGACAATTAAGATTAAGAGCAAGAGCAAAATGTTTTGGATAGTACATCATGTTCACCAGCCACAATTGACGACCAACTACCCTAATAATTTGTGAGATATTGCCACCACCAAACATCCCCCTCTTCCATCCTCTCTATATCGACAATCGACCACCATTAGGATCGCCCCAAGCAACCACCACGATGCCAAGACAACCACCCATCCTTGCCATTGACAATTGAAAGATGGGTGGCCACAACTCCTACTTACTCTTTCCTCTTTTATTAGCATCGACAACATTGATATCACGCTCCAAATCACCTGTTAGGTCACATTGACTCATGTCATTTATGTTTATAATTAATCTGTAGGATGCTCTTGGTTAGTTAGGATAGTAGTGTGCTGCATTTTTGAATTATGTATCTATCCTGTAACATTATTCTATAAAGATGTATACACATGGTCACTCACAAGTCATGACATAATGTTTCTTCTTCTTTCCCCCTAAGATTCAAGTTGATATCAAGAGTTACTGTGCAACAACACTTTTCTTTTTCCTGATCGTGGCCTTCTCAAGTTCCTTTGTCCCCATAAGCAACTGATGTTTCCTCACCTTACGCCTTCTCTTCTTTATCCTTGTCTCATCACTACTTCTCTAACAAAACTTATCGCTAAAAACTACCACTTCAGGAAGATGCATCTTGTCCCCTTTATTCATAGTCAAGAGATTATGGTGTATGCTGATGTATCAATCCTTGCCCTTCCTCTAGAAATTATTCCTATCGGGCAAACTCACCCCCATTTCTATTCCTGACTTTTTTGGGTGTAAGTCAATCATTTTTTCCAAGCAAATGTTTTACAGCAGTAAACTATATCATTCTCTCATTCCTTCTTTCCTCTGTAACCATTCTATATTATGTCCGCATACTTCACTATTCCTTCATTGATTTCCCAATTGGAGTAGAGTCTCTTGTTTACACTGTGTCCCTTAATCTAGTTCGAGCTTTTAGTGCACCATTGAATCCAGTGTTTGATCGTCATTACTAGTTCATCCTTGGATTTATATTGTTGCTCAAATATCCTCTTATTCCTCTCAAACCAGATCATGTATACTATAACAGTCATTCCCAGCTTCCTAAGCCTTGCTTGGAAGCTTTTTCCTCTGATTTCTTGGAGGCATAACAAAGGAATTGTTCCTAAGAGTTCACTTGAGTCTGTACCAACAATTTCCTCAATACTTCTGTCCATACTTCTTTGGTATAAGAACACTTCCAGAAGAGGTGATCTTCATCTTCCCTCTGATTCTCACAAAGGAAGCAGCCATCATCCATGCTTTTATTCCATTTCAGTAATTTATCCTTAGTCTTTAGTCCTCATTTGCATAGCATCCAAAGTATAACTGCACACTTAGAGATATGGCCATTAAACCAGAATAATTTTCACTATGGTACTATAGCTCTTTTAGTTCTTAAGAACTGCCATGCTGAGCTTACTGTGAATATGGCTTTCTTATTCATTTTTCATAGAATTTTGTCCTCTATGTCTATTTGAGGTT